>OU343222.1:66109954-66264821 GCA_910596185.1 Chrysanthemum makinoi | reverse complement strand
AAGTTTTGTGGTAATGTGCTTTAAAAACAACTCCATATTGGGCTTGTGATAAAATCGGGTTCACAAGGAAAGAAAAGATCAGCGGGCTTAAGGTGATCGACAAAAAAATGATCCAGGGATGAAAACAAATGGGCTTGACCGAAACTTTGCACACATGGTTTAGTATTTTCTTGGTATAAGTCGACTCATTAAGTTTCATACTCGCGGATTTTTTTGTCGCGAGAAAATGTCGATTATCTATTTGGCACGTTAGGTCTTACAATTATTTATAAGTTAGATTGAATTTCCTTTAATGAATAATGATTTATTTCCGATTTTAACATTTTGATTTCAAGGGTAAAATAGTCTTATTATGCGTTTATATTTTTAGGGTTTTACAATTCTCCCCTTCTAAAAGAAAAATTTCGTCCTCGAAATTGGACAAGACGGAACAACAAAGCAAACAAATGCGAATTTCAGAGTTTCGAGGAATTAAGACAAACACGGAACTCATCTCAGAACAAACTATTCTTATCAGAATCTACAAACCCCTACTTTCAGAAATCAAAGCATAATCAAATACTTATAAGATAATCATATACTTATCAAAGTAATGGCAGAAAACAGATGGAGATGCGAAAATCACACGATCTCTAACTTATTCTGATATCTACTGATGAGAACAAACATATACATAGACAGAACGAATCTTAACAATCCCACCACAGCAGATAATCAAACTAAAAGGATCTAATGTTCCTCAAACACTTCACGAAAATCTTATGACCACAAAAAGGGTACACTAGACGCGTTACACATTTAGAGCAAACATAGCAATCCATAGTTCACACACATCCTAACAATTTCGGATTTCAAGCGTACAAAACTTATACGTAACAGATATCGACAAAAATCTCACAATTTGGTACAGAATTTCAAACGATCATGAGAAATGCCAGATAACAGATGCAAGTCAGGGTCCCTTCACGCATCAACCACAGGCATTTCCCCAGACGTCATATAATTTCAATAAGTTCAAATTATATGATCTCGGTATTATCACGTTGATCAGGCGTCATAATACTTGCATCACATAACAAGTTCTTATTGTCATCATATTCTGTCCCGGGTCATGGCAAACCACATAACCAGAATCACAACAAAACATATCACATACATATAACATACGATAGCAAGTAAATACTATAACAGACCAGATTCTATGAGTATACCATCATGATGGTCATAATTTTATTTCTGTGATTAAGCAACATCATTAAGAAACACATAGCGAACGAAACTTATGAGGAATACTAGCGGAAACTTAACGAATCTATCGAAAGAAACAACAAATAGGAACTATACTTTCAAAATTTTGCTTTATTCTCACTAATCAAACAAAATTGCTGAATTGTCATAAGATGAACTTCCAAAACAAAACTTAATAATCCAAGATTTTAATCATCTAAATGAAAACAAAAGGACCTAAACTCAAAAGCCAATGTCAGAATTTCATAAAGAGGACAACTAATCAGGAGCGCAAATTTCTATTTTTGTATCGGATTAAACCTGCTAGTAATGTAGACTCTAAATCCGAGTCCACCCTGATTCTTCCTCATGTTCTTCTTCTTCATCTTCTTCCTCACTTATCCATCCGTTCTTATTTCCTTCGCGCTGCAAGAATAAGCGACTAGCAAAGTCACTTCTCCGATTCCTCTCTTCTTCTCTTCCTCCGCACACGATCTACAAAAGATACAAATCGCGACCTAGTCCAACCTACCTCTCCATCTTCAAAGAACTTGGGACATCTATGATGATACCTAGTGGTGAAACCTTGGTTGTCAACGACTTTAGTTTCGTACTCCTCTACTACTTTCCGTCTTACGTTCTTTAAGGTCAGCTTCTCCTTAATCGTATGGCCCATACTAGCCGGAACTCGTATCCTCTTGTTGGTCCGCTTCACTCTACCAATCCTCTTGCAGCCTTTAGCAATAACAACGGTCCACATCATCTTTTCCCTAGGTTGCCTAGCTGGTTCTTGTTTGCTCCATCGGTGAACTAGAACGACGAGGATAACCATCTAAAGAATAAACCAACTATAGCAAAATCTAAGTCAACGATAGTGGAAAGCAAAGAAATCAGAGGGAAAATCCTAAATCTACCCAATCCTCACAGATCATAGCCTAAGCTCTAAGGGTCCTAAAACCTGTCTCTGATACCATAAATTGTAACACCCCAACCCGACAAGGGTAAAGATATCACAGATACGGTTTCATATCAGAACCTTAAGTACTATACAAAAGCGGAAGCCTTTACAAAACTTATAAAAGAAAAAAATGAATAACTTAATAATCAAAATAAATCTAAGATCCCTATTTCAAATCTTGCTTTCAACTCTACTCTCAACCCAGATCAGCTATCCCATAAGCTCATCTTGAATGCTTAAAACCTGCCGCAGGAAAAGAAAATGCGGCTGAGCTTACAAAGCCCAGTGAACAGATATAACAGAAACGGAAACTAAACAAAATAAAATTTAGAAACGAATAACAAAGTCACCACGGAATGAGATCAATGAATCATTGAGGATTCTGCGGAAACGAATCATACAGAATCCGAAGAACAAATAACGATCAAGAAAAAAACACATAGCATATTGGTGGCACATACTCCAAACACATCAAAATAACCAGACATTCAATACATCCAGATAGTAGAGTTCATATAAGCCAAACTAATATCTAACGGAAACACTTTCTAGAAAATAATCATGGCATTCATTGAAATTAATTAATCCACATTTAACACACTTAATTCAATATTGTAGCAGCGGAAATAGCAGACAAATCATGGCAGTCACACATACAGATAGAAAACACAGTATACATACTATAACTAAATAAACAAAGACATAACATAGCCATTAACAAATATCAGAACAGATATCGTAAGCTAAACTATTTCTCAGGTCAAACCCTAACATTAGCAAAGTTTTAACATGGCAGGTCACATATGCAGACAGATAACTAACCGATAGGCAAGGTTTATAAAATTAACTGAACCATCACACATACTAAACTTCCAAAACACTCAATTGTACACTAGCACATTCACAGATCAACGCATTCACGTAACGATAAACTAACATAATATCATATATACGAATCATGATTAAACATATTAATCCTATCCTAGCATGGCAACTAGTAATCACTTGAACATATACGTCATGAGCACATTCACTAACATGTCATATCAGAATCATAAATTAACACTGAAAATACCGAACCATAACAGAATACCCAACACGACATAACAGTATAGGATTTAGTTAACTACCACGAGCCCGAACATATCATATCGAAACATCATACTTATACAGAAATAATCTGAGAAAATAATTTGGAGTAGCTAGCTCCCAGAATTTTGTGAAGACGCGTATTGCACACGACATCATTCACCAGACAAATCATATAGGATAACAGATCAGATCTAGGATGCATCCATACGCCCCAACAGACAGATAGTGGTCATATAACATAACTTGAGCTCATAACAGATAAGGGACGTGGCAGAACATCACTCTACTGCCCTAGAGTCATGTCAGAGGTGCATCACGACACCACATGGAACCCCATGACTAGTGAAATATTTGGCTTGGGTGTCAAACTAACTTAGGTCAAACAGATCTTCAGATATAACACAGATCATAATCAAACACAAGGTCACAGATAACATATCGGATAGTTCATATCATAAGGTTCATATTCAGATATTCAGAAGTCAGAAGTTCATATCACAATCACAAATCATACATTCATAATTAGAAGCTCATAATTAAACTTAGTAAGGTTCAACAAATATGCATATCAGAGTCTTCATAACACAAGTTCAAATCAGATATTGCATGGTTTAATAATACAGAAGTCCAGATAAGCAACAGATCAAAGAATCAAAGAAAAGGTTCATAGCAATGGCATTGGGAACCCTAATAAGCATAAGAGAAATGACAAAGAAAGGAAAACATGAGGAACCTTTACTGAAAAGGTCAGAATATCTGTACCTTAAAGCAAATGAGAGAAAAGCAAACGAATGTTGAATCACGAAGATATACCGTCGCGTCTCCTTCAACGAATCTACACGGATTATGATTTATTTAATACTTATTAGCATCATTAAATTATAACGGATTTATCGCGTTCACAATCTTAAAGTCGTAAGTATAATCTTATTCTTAGTGACGGACGGAATTCCAACATTTTAGAATCTTAACCATTAATTATCCAAACTTATGGGTTGCAATTGACAAATGGTAAATTTAAGGGTTTAATATGACAAATATCTTAATTGAGGACTTATATGATCATCATTCAAAGTATAGGGTTTATAAGTGTCAAGACGATTTTAAGACTTTCTTTCACAACAGTTTACACCTACCTCTATATCTTACGTGATTGACCAAGACTCTCATGTAACATTGTTCGAAATACAAACTTAATGAGACCATGCATACTCTAATTTAATCCATGACACTTGACTTCTTGCATAAAATCATAACTCACGCATGTTTACATCACACTTAGTAACGCTCTATATGATTAATCAACAGTTATTAATGACCTCAAAACTTACTATTTTCACATGAAATAACGAATTAGCACACTTAGCTTCTTAACCCTATTCGACAACACAAACACTTAACCATTACTCCACACGACAATGCTAACCTACTTCCAACCATACGTACTCGATCACCCATGGCGGTTTTAAAAGATTTTCGATAGGAAAAACTCATGCATGCAAACCGTCACATAACAAAATCACCACAGCATGTTAACGCGATGCATATCTTGTCGACCCGTAGCTTATTGACGCGACCAAACCTCATGCACATGTTTACTTACGTTTCAAACCTAACGACACATTCAAGCCCCACAACCCATGCGTCGACCTTATATAATTATAGCTTCATATCTATGATTTTATGTGGCGACAAGCATACTACCTATTATACGGTTTGATACATGATCGCTACATATATATATATATATATATATATATATATATATATATATATATATATATATATATATATATATATATATATATATATATATATATATATATGAGTTTCAGATTGTTTGTTTGTTAACATGTCGCACGGCTTAACATCTATTCGTAGTATGGATATTAATCATGTCTCACGGTTCAATATTTATACTATTAGCATGCAAAGTATTTGAGACTAATGAAATCGTTTACCTTACTATGCTCGGAGCAGAATCACACTGATCACCAAAGAAAAGGGACGGCAGCCGATCGGAAACAAGGAAAGAGGAAACAAAGATCAAAACCGAGTGACAAGTCCTTTCTTGAGTCCTAGATGGTCACGACAGTACGCCGGTTGAGAGAAAAGAAAAAGAGCAGGAAAACTTTTAACGGACTTGAGAAACTAGGGTTTGCATGAGAGTTGATTGAAGAGTATTTATATGTGTCGATATGTAAGTTTTGTGGTAATCGGTTTAAAAAAAAACGCAACCCATATTGGGCTTGTGATAAAATCGGTTCACAAGGAAAGAAAAGATCATGGGCTTAAGGTGATCGACTAAAACAAACGATCCAAGGGCTGAAAACAAATGGGCTTGACCAAACTTGCACACATGTTTAGTATTTTCTTTGGTATAAGTCCACTCATTAAGTTTCATACTGCGGATTTTATTTGTCGCTGCAATGTCTATTATCTATTTGGCACGCTAGGTCTTACAATTATTTATAAGTTAGATTGAATTTCGTTTAATGAATAATGATTTATTTTACGTATTTTAACATTTTGATTTCAGGGGTAAAATAGTCTTATTATGCTTATATTTTTAGGTTTTACAATTCTCCCCTTCTAAAAGAAAATTTCGCCCTCGAAATTGGACAAGACGGAACGAACAAAGAAACAAATGCGAATTTCAGAGTTTCGAGGAATTAAACAAACACGGAACTCATCTCAGAATAAACGGATTCTTATCAGAATCTACAAACCCCTACTTTCAGAAATCAAAGCAATAATCAAATACTTATAACAGATAATCATATACTTATCAAAGTAATGGCAGAAAATGTGATGAGATGCGTAAAATCAAACGACACTTAACTTATTCTGATATCTACCGATGAGAACAAACATATACATAGACAGTAACTAATCTTAACAATCCCACCAATTCGCAGATAATCAAAACTAAAAAGGATCTAATGTTCCTCAAACACTTCACGAGCATTCGCTTAGAGATCGACGGTGACCTTGTTGTCACATAGATGGCTATGTCGCTTAGATGGATGTCGTGAGTTCAGTAACGCTTTGTTCTACCTATAAAGTTGCTAAATATGCTTTTTGCTGCAAGGAGACGTTTTGCTCTTAAGGATAAGCAAACACTAAAATTATATAATATTGCCGATAAGAATTTATATCTCATTGAATATTTATATTTTCTCCGCCTCTCGTCTTTATGTGAGTTTGGTGTCAGATGACATTGGAGTCCTAATTGGTTTTGACTCTTCTAGACCAAATTTCTTTAACATCTCCTTGATGTATTTAGATTGATTAAAGAAGATACCATCTTCTACTTGTTTTATTTGTAGACCAAGAAAGAAACTAAGTTCTCCCATCATACTCATCTCGAACTCGTCATGCATGATTTTAGAGAAATCATCACACATGTCTTGACAAGTGGATCCGAATATAATATCATCTACATATATTTGTACTATGATTATATGTGACTTTCTTTTCTTAGTAAAAAGTGTGTTGTCAACTAACCCCATGGTGTAGTTGTGTTTAACTAGAAATGACTTGAGTCTATCATACCAAGCTTTTGGAGCTTGTTTAAGACCGTAAAGGGCTTTCTTTAATTTATACACATGTTTGGTTTTTCAAAATCAATGAAGCCGGAGGTTGAGCTACATATACTTCTTCATTTATGAAACCATTTAGAAAAGCGCTTTTGACATCCATTTGATAAAGCTTTAGATCATTAGCACAAGCATACGCAAGAAGTATTCTTATAGACTCTAATCTAGCCACGGGGTCGTAGGTCTCATCAAAGTCTATTCCCTCTTGTTGGTTATACCCTTGAGCAACGAGTCTAGCCTTGTTCCTAGACACTACTCCGTTTGCATCTAATTTGTTTTATAAACCCATTTGGTTCCTATTATGGTTTGATTACTAGGTGGAGGGACAAGTGTCCAAACATCATTAGAAACAAATTGATTTAGTTCTTCTTGCATAGCCATTACCCAACTTTCATCTTTTATGGCTTCTTGTGTATTCTTAGGTTCTAAGGTTGAAACGAAACAAAACAAGCTACTTTGGTTTTGAACTTGAGATCTTAATGTTCGTTCGTTTAGTTTTCCTATGACTTTATCTACGGGTGATCTTTGGACTCTTTAATGTTTACTATTTCATCACTTAGAGGTTCTTCTTCTTCACTTATCTTTTTCTTTATTACTATGGCTTCACTTTCTATAATCTCGTCATCGACAAGAGGTGGAGAGGGTTTGGGTGGACTTTCATCAAATTTTATATTTAATGACTCTTCTACCTTCATTGTTTCTTTGTTTAATATGACGTAAGCTTTGCTATTTGGCGAATAACCTAAAAAGATACCTTTGGTTGATTTAGGATCAAATTTTGTAAGGTAATCTTTAGTGTTAAGAATAAAACATTTACTACCAAAGACTCTAAAATGATTTAACGTAGGCTTTTTGCCTCAAAGTAACTCATATGGAGTTTTTCCTAAGATTGGTCTAATCAAGACTCGATTGAGTATATACGTTGAAGTATCAGCGGCATTACACCAAAACTTTTGAGGTATGGATTGTTCATTAAGCATGGTTCGACTCATTTCTTGTAGAGTTCTATTCTTTCTTTCTACTACCCCATTCGAGTGTGGAGTGCGTGGAGCCGAGAAGTTGTGAGTAATACCATTAGCCACAAAAGCTCGAATTGCACTTCATTATCGAATTCCCTACCATGATCCGTCCTAATAGACACTATGGGACTTCCTAGTTGTCTTTGGATCTTTTGGCTTAATATTTCAAAATAGTTAAAGGTTTTCGTTTTGTTCTTTAAAAATTTTGTCCATGTATACCTAGAGTAGTCATCCACTATGACCAAAGTGTAGTAGTTGCCTCCATAACTTTGGATAGCGGATGGACCAAATAAATCCATATGTAGTAATTCTAGACACCTAGTAGTGGACACCATGTTTTTAGCTTTATGACTCGAATGAGCTTGTTTTCCTACATTACAAGCATCACAAAAATGATGTTCATATTTTAACTTAGGTAGATCTCTTACTAGATCTTTGGATGATAGCGATTGAAGAAGTCGCATGTTGGCGTGACCCAATCTTTGATGCCATAAGGTCAAAGTATCATCCATAGAGGTAAGACATAGTTTGTCTTTAGGTTCATTACCGATTTTAATGACATAGACTCCATGTTTCCTAATTCCTCTTCCTATGGTTATGCCATTTTAAGTATCTTACTACGGTTTCTATAAAAGTACATTGCACTATTATCACATATTTGTCCTATACTTAAGAGGTTAAAGTTTAGGTTTTCTACGTGACACACATCGTTAATGGTTAGAGATTTGTTAGAAATCGTACCTTTACCGATGATTCTACTTTTGCTATTTCCAAACACCACATTACCTCCATTAATGGATTCATATGTGGAGAATAGATCTCATTTCGGTCATGTGCCTTGTGCACCCGCTATCCTTGACCCATTCATCGGGTCTAGGTCGACCTTTAAGCACACCTAAAACAATAATAAACTCAAAAGTTTGGTCCCCATTTGTTCATGGGTCCATTAGTGTTAAACATTCCATTCATGTTAGACATGTATGGATAAGATGAGTATGCATTCCATGGAGCAAAGTTTTGAAAAGGAAAACCATTTTGCATGTTTTGATTCCATCCCATTTGATGGTTACTTTTCGGGTAAACGTTATTAGGTCTCCTAAATGAATTAGGTTTTGAAAAAGATGGAGCTTTGTTTTGCAAAAAGTAGGATTATATTTTGGAGGTGGTTGTCTAGTGGTGACATGATTTGGTTTCTTCCTATTAACTATGACAAACTCAGTTCTAGATGAAGAAGCTACATTATTGCTAATGTTTCTACAAAGATCCACGGATCCCTTTTTCTACACTAGCCGGTTCCTTTAGGGATCCGTGGGATCCGCCACAACAAGGGCTGGTTTTTCTAGTTCCTTAACAAATTTTGTTCTTTACTTTCACTAGTTGATGGATCAAGTTGTTGACTACCTAGACCCTTTTGATTGTTACCGTTTTAACGCTATCGAAATATTGTATCTAAAGTGTTCGTACTCATTCTAGCAATTTTAGAATCTAGTGATCAACTAGTGTTTGAAGTTGAACGCAAAGTTCACATTCACCACTTGCTATTTTACCTTTCTCTAAACGTTTTAGTTTTGCTTTTAATTCTATGACTTCTTTATCTAAACGCTTATTTTGACTCTTTAAAAGCTTGTTTTTGTTAACTAGTTTTAAGCTAATATTGCATAGTTGATCATATTCATTATGCAATGAGTCGTCATCAAGTGATGAGCTACTATAGTATTCGTGACATACCTCGTCATTTGCCATGAGACAAATTTCTTCATCCTCCTCGCCGCTCATTCCCCACGCCGCCACTCGAACGCTTTTGATCATCCCGTATGGGACACTTACTAATAAAGTGGTTTGGGTCCCCACATTTAAAGCAAGTACGATCATCCTTGGCTTCCTCTTTGCTTTTTCAAAAGCCTTTCTTATCGTCATACAGTTGTTTGACGTATCTTCCCTTTCTTCTAAAGAACTTTTTAAAGTCCCTTACCGCCATAGCTGCACTTTCGTCGTCACTACTCAAGATGAGTTCTCATCATCGCGAAGCCTTTTGGCTTTAAGGGCAAGAGATTTGTGTTTCTCTTTCACCTTTGAGGCTTCGAAATCTTTAGCAAGGACAAGCTTATAGACTTTTAGGTTGCCTATGAGTTCATCGAGGGTGAGGATTGTCAAATCTTTTGACTCTTCGATTGCCGTCACCTTGGATCTCCACTTCAATGGAAGTGCCCTTAGATATCTCCTAACATGGTTACGACTAGAAAAAGATTCATCAAGTGCTTGTAAAGATGTAATAATAGTATTAAAGTTAGCAAATGAATGATCTATAGTTTCCTCATCCGATATTGAAAATTGTTCATATTGTTGAACAAATAAATCAATTTTATTATTTTTAACTTGTTGGTTGCCTTGATGAGTTACAACTAAAGAATTCCAAATTTCTTTAGAGGTTTTAAGCATAGAAATTCTTTCAATTCCTTTTCGTAAAGCATTATATAAAACCATTTTTGCTTCACTATTTTTGAAAGCTTTTTCTTCATTTCATCATTTAGTTTATCATGAGGTATGTTAACTAAATTTCCTTTATCATCATTTGAGGTCACCTCAAAATCACCTTCAACAATAATGTACCAAAGATCAATATCTTTAGATTTCACATATGTTTTGAATCTATTTTTCCAATATATAAAACCATTAGTTTCAAGTAGTGGTGGTGGTTGCATAGATTGCCCTTCCTTATAATTTTCAGAACCCATAGTGATCGAAAAGTTTTAAAATACAATTTTATTTTAAAACTTTTATAAACTTAGCTCTTGATGCCAATTGTGGAAAACTAGAAGGGGGTTGAATAGTTTTGCCGATTTTAAGTTGATTTCAAAAACTTTAGATTCGATATTATGTGAAATCTATGGATGTTAGAGAAAGTATAGATCTAATGATAATGCAAGCAAATAAATAAAGTTAAGGGATAGAAATGACACAACCGATTTATAGTGGTTCTGCTACAAGGACACCTTCCTTGCCCTACTCCACTCCCTGAGTCACCTACTAGAGAGTTCAAGCACTATGTCAACAAACTCCTTCACTTGGCGGAGAAGCCTTCACAACTTACACTTTTCCCGGTACAAAGCTAGATACCGAGTCCAGAGACGGTGGACCAAACCACCACGACTATTACACAACAAATATGTGAAATATCAAATACAAGATCTTCGCTACGAAATCTTATGAGTGACAAATCAGTCCCCCTTGCTTGGATGACTTGTAGAATGCTCGTGATCTCGCCTTAGAGAAGGACCTATATGAGGATCACAAATAGAAAGAAAGAAGAACAACTCTCTAGATCAAGTGATCTATATGTTAGAAGAGAATGAGAGTGTATGAGAGATTTAGTAAGAAGAGGGGTGAGTTAGAATGAAGAAATGGCTCTCTATTTATAGGCAAATTTCTCCTCTCGCCACGGATCCCACGGATCCCTTCCACTTGGGATCCATCTAGTGTAATCCTAGGGATCCGTGGTACGCTCCTCTTTGCCCATGGGTTTTTGGTTATGGGTCATGGGTTATGGGTTGGTCCATGGGTTTTCTTTAGATTCAATGTATCTAAGTATACATTGTATCAAGTCTTCTTTGGTATGGTTTAAGATCCATGGGTTATGGTCCATGGGTTATGGTTTTACCCATCCTAATAAACTATTACAACAAATGCTTAATTATTACATTTTTGTATTTAAATGGCTATATGTAAATGCTTTACAAAAATAACATGTATCCTTATAATTTTACTTAAGATAACATTACATTTGTTATCAACAAAACACAAAGAGATCGCAAAATATTAATAAACGTTTTACGGTTTATTTGTATTAACAACTTCCAAACCACACTAACAATACCACTATGTAATAATTAATATATATAAATGTAAACTCCTCAAATGAAAAGACTTAAGTTGTGCCACGCTTGCATAGGGTGCTTAAATGTCCGCTTTTTAAAGTGCCTAAACTAACAACCACTGTAAAAGCATAAGGTATGCTTAACTCCATCGCTCCACCCTATGTCTAGCAAAATTTTGCCGAAGCGAGCCCAAGCCAATGTGGTAGACAAAACACTATGTACATCAAAAAATACACATAAATCATACCTCTCCTCATTCACCACCAAACTAACCACCACTATTATTAATGATATAGCATATTGACACGAAATTGTAGCAAAGTTATCACGGCAAATAAGCCATACCACATTAATTAAAGTACAATAACATACCACATTAATTAAAGCCATACCACATTATATAAAAGATTATTCGGTCCAATGATATCAAATGCATTCTATAAAAGTTTTGACCATGAATTAATTGCTTTATCTTAACTAAATATAGAGTATCAAGGTCAGAAAATGAAAGTACCTAAATAATCTTTAATCTTAATTAAGGAGCGCCACTATATCTCGAAAGTGGACACCGGTCCAAACTCCACGCTCGAAGCCTATGCCTAGCAGCCTTGTCAAGCAAGCTTCAAGCCACTGTAGTAGACAAAATACTATGTACATCAAAAAATACAAATAAATCATACCTCTCCTCATTCACCACCAAGCTAACCAACACTATTATCGATGATCTAGCAGATTGACATGAAGTTGTAGCAAAAGTTATCACGGCAAATAAGTCATACCACATTAATTAAAGTACAATAACACTAACAGATAAATTAATTACCCAAAAAACAAGAGCCCTTTATTAGTAGATAAATTAATAAGTATTCCCTAATAGATTAATATAACTTTATCCATTAACCGAAAAACAAACCTTCTACAAATCAGATCGAGCAATGTTGAATTTAAGTATTTTTTCTTGGTGTCGTAAGTTTTTTGAGTCGGCTTTTGGGTTTCTTTGTTTGTGTGTGTCGTCTAGTAAGGTGTCAAATGAATCTTGAACGTGAGAAGAACTCCAGTTTGTTTGTTAAAATTTTAGTTTTCACCCTTATGTTTTTGTAGACCACCCTGCTTTCTTTAAGTTTTACATTTATATTTTGACACTTATATTTTATACCATCTTTTGTTTATTTCTCCAAAAACGCTTTTTTTATAGATTTTGGACAAGTAAGGAAATATTTAGTCTTTTTAAATAAAAAAACTTAAGATAAATAAATAATTATTAAAAAAAATATTACTTAACAAGGAAGGATTTAAGTTTTTAAAATGCAAAAGTCCTCGCTTTAAGTTTTGTTTTATTATATAAAAGATTATTCGGTCCAGTGATATCAAATGCATTGTATAAAAGTTTTGACCATGAATTAATTGCTTTATCTTAACTAAATATAGAGTATCAAGGTCAGAAAATCAAAGTACCCAAATAATCTTTAATCTTAATTAAGGAGCGCACGCTTTATATCCCGAAAGTGGACACCGGTCCAAACTCCACGTTCCAGCCTATGCCTAGCAGCCTTGTCGAAGCAAGCTTCAAGCCACTATAGTAGACAAAACACTATGTACATCAAAAAATACACATAAATCATACCTCTCCTCATTCACCACCAAACTAACCACCACTATTATTGATGATCTAGCAATTTGACACGAAATTGTAGCAAAAGTTATCTCAGTAAATAAGTCATACCACATTAATTAAAGCACAATAACACAGACACATGACTTAATTACCAAAAAAAACAAGAGCCCTTTATTAGTAGATAAATTAATAAGTACTCCCTAATAGATTAATATAACTTTAATCCATTAACCAAAAAACAAACCTTCTACAAATCAGATCGAGCAATGTTGAATTTAAGTATTTTTTCTTGGTGTCGTAAGTTTTTTGAGTCGGCTTTTGGGTTTCTTTGTTTGTGTGTGTCGTCTAGTAAGGTGTCGAATGAATCTTGAACGTGAGAAGAACTCCAGTTTGTTTGTTAAAATTTTAGTTTTCACCCTTATGTTTTTGTAGATCACCCTGCTTTCTTTAAGTTTTACATTTTTATATTTTTGACACTTATATTTTATACCAATCTTTTATTTATTTTCTCCAAAAACGTTTTTTTTATAGCTTTTGGACAAGTAAGGAAATATTTAGTATTTTTAAATAAAAAAAATTAAGACAAATAAATAATTTTTAGAAAAAATATTACTTAACAAGGAATGATTTAAGTTTTTAAAATGCAAAAGTCCTCTCTTGAAGTTTTGTTTTATTATATAAAAGATTATTCGGTCCAATGACATCAAATGCATTGTATAAAAGTTTTGACCATGAATTAATTGCTTTATCTTAAGTAAATATAGAGCATAAAGGTCACAAAATCAAAGTACCCACATAATCTTTAATCTTAATTAAGGAGCGCACGCCTTATAGCCCGAAAGTGGATACCGGTCCAAACTCCACGTTCCAGCCTAGCGTTCCTTGTCGAGGCAAGCTTCAAGCCACCTTAGTAGACAAAACACTATGTACATCAAAAAATACACATACATCATACCTCTCCTCATTCACCACTAAACTAACCACCACTATTATCGATGATCTAGCAGATTGACACAAAATTGTAGCAAAAGTTATCACGGCAAATAAGCCATACCACATTAATTAAAGATCAATAACACAAACACATAACTTAATTACCCAAAAAACAAAAACCCTTTATCAGTAGATAAATTAATAATTACTCCCTAATAGATTAATATAACTTTACTCCATTAACCGAAAAACTAACCTTCTACAAATCAGATCGAGCAATGTTGAATTTAAGTATTTTTTCTTGGTGTCGTAAGTTTCTTGAGTCGGCTTTTGGGTTTCTTTATTTATGTGCGTCGTCTAGTAAAGTGTTGAATGAATCTTGAAAGTGAGAAGAACTCAAGTTTGTTTGTCAAAATTTTAGTTTTCACCCTTATGTTTTTGTAGATCACTCCGCTTTCTTTAAGTTTTACTTTTTTATATTTTTGACACTTATAATTTATACCAATTTTTTATTTAGTTTCCCCCAAAACGTTTTTTTATAGCTTTTGGACAAATAAGGAAGTATTTAGTCTTTTTAAATAAAAAAACTTAAGATAAATTAATAATTATTAGAAAAAATATTATTTAACAAGGAATGATTTAAGTTTTTAAAATGCAGAAGTCCTCGCTTTAAGTTTTGTTTTATTATATAAAAGATTATTCGGTCCAATGATATCAAATGCATTGTATAAAAGTTTTGACCATGAATTAATTGCTTTATCTTAACTAAATATAGAGTATCAAGGTCAGAAAATCAAAGTACCCAAATAATCTTTAATCTTAATTAAGGAGCGTACGCCTTATATCCCGAAAGTGGACACCGGTCCAAACTCCACTTCCCAGCCTATGCCTAGCAGCCTTGTCGAAGCAAGCTTCAAGCCACTATAGTAGACAAAACACTATGTACATAAAAAAATCAAGGTTGTAAAAATCGCTAGGCACTAGTGAGGCGGTCGGGTAGGCCTAGCGATTAATCGGTTAGGCGGGGATTAATCGGGGATTAATCAGATTGAAACTTTTATGGATAAAATTGTAATTTTAGATATTATATTGTATGTATGAGATAACCATAGTTCATCAAAGTTCAAATATTTCAAGTGTTCAAATATAAACATAATACATAATTTCTTCAAAGTTCAAAGTCAGACATAGATATTACTCGGTTTGTTGACCATTTTTAAGCGATCTTTGACCAATTAATCGGTTTGTTGACCGATTCTTAAGCGATTTTGTTGACAAATTTTTAAGCGATTTTGTCCGATTAATCGGTTTCTTGACCGATTTTTAAGCGATCTTTGACCAAACCGATTAAATAGGCCGATTATGATAAATCAAGGCTGTAACCACCGGTGAATTTCACCTTGTATTAAAGTAATATAATATTTTAATAAAAGAATATTTATCCATTTTCTACGTCTAATTTTTTTAGATTAAACGTTATCAGTTTTTACCTGATCAGCAACTAACTAGTGTAACGTAACTCACATTCCCAATAAATGTGCTCACCCACACCAACATGTCTTGTGTTTATTTCAAGTAAACATCCTTATATGTCAAGTATAAAACTTTTGGACTTTTATTTACCCCTTTACGTTATTTCATTAACGTACAATTATTAAACGTTCAAACTAAACTTAGCTATTTATCTGAGTTTTCACGAAACTTCTTAGGTTATTAAATTAACTGTTAACTTCAATTTATTATCACTATAAATCTCCTTTAGTTTAAATAACGTTTAAACACTCGGATAATCCGTGACTTAGTCTTAAATTGAGTATATTTTTAACATATTTATAAGCCTTATATTTTTACCTTGCCCGATATTAAATTTCGCAACTTAAGGACCCGACGTTTGTAATTATCAGGATCAAACTAGACACGCCTCACCATCTTATCTACCTAAACCGCCTATACTACTTTTATATATATAAAAAATCGATGTTATCTTATCTCCTTCTCTCTCACTCCACGCCTCCCCACCTCCTTCCATCTCTCTTCTTCCACCGCCTCTCCACAGCACCACCCCAGACGCACCACTACTGCCATCATCACAAAGGAGAATGACCAAGGGTCGTTTGGGACGGATTAAAGCAAGGGTTACAACTAGGGTTTTAGAGTCTCGATGGGTTGAGATACTACAGCCACTCCATCACCACTTGATAACACCACCATTTTCATCTCCACTTCTCGCTCGTCCTTGTGGTATGTCGAAACAAAACCACACTTGTCAATTGCTATCATATACAAGTTGATTGCTAAAAAAGTTATTATGTTTTCGTGGAATTTAAAACAGGTACAAGAGTTTTTGAATAATTAATTCTTGTGGTATTAAGTCAAACTGATTATTATCATCGATTTGGTTTTTGGTCTTGGGTTTAGATTGGATTTGGAGTTGCTAAACTTAGTTGTGTTTACTCGATTCATTTAAAGACACCACAAGTGGTGTTTGTTTTGCTTGCCTCGGATCACCAACGCGACCCACATGGTGCGTTTGGTTGTCTCGGATTCAAAAGAAAAGCCCACCCCAAAGGGGCGTTTGCTTTTGCGTGTCTCAGCCCAAATGAGGGTGCTTTTATTTGTTGTTTACAGCCAATAGAGGCCGGTTAGTTGTTGTTGCCACCGCAACCCATAAGGTGCGCCTGGTTTAATTCTCATCTGAAAAAAGAACCACCAAAGGTGGTGTTTGTTGATCCTGAGTCGTGACCACAACCACACCAACCTGGTGTTCGCTCAGAGGTTTAGCCACCAAGCCGCAGCCCCTAATGGGTGCGGTGACTTGTTGTCTCGACAGCAAAGGAACCCTTATGGGTGTTTGTTTTCTACAGTCAACCCTCAAAAGGGTGTTTATTTGCCTATTGTCACAGCCACCCTCAAGGATGTGTTTTGGTTTGTTCCAGCTTATACATACTTGTGCTTAATTTCATGAATATTATGAATTGCATATTTGATAAATAACTTGAGTTATTAACTTGTAGGAAATTAATAACAAGCTTAAGTTAGTTGTTTTGTTTTGATTCTCATTAAACACAAAACTGTAAGGGTGCTTGAGTTTGCTTATTTTGTTCGGACCAACACAAAGCCACACAAGGGTGCGTTGGCTGTTTGTCTCAACTTACACCGTGACCAGACTAGGGTGCGCTTGGTCGCTTTGATGCTCGCTGTCGCAACCCACCCCAAGAGGGTGTGGGTTTGGATTGTGTATATTTTGTTTTACACAAGTTTGAAATGCTTATTTTGAATTTGATTTGTTTTCGGTATAAAAGAAGTCACAAGGGCGTTTGTTATTTTGAGTTTACTTTTCAGCATTATATGATTCGAGGGTGTTTGTATGTTACGACTTATGTGACCTTTAGCTTATTCATCGTCAACTTATATTGCGTATTTGAAACTTAATAATTTTTACAACTTAATTGGTTTATGACTTATGAATGATTCGACTTATTCTTTTGAAGCCAAGTACTTGTGGTATATCATTTAGTTAAGTGGTTTATTTGTGAAGTTTGCTTATAAGATTATTTCTTTGAACCTGCTTATCGTGTAACTGCTTAGTTGATTCGCTCGATTCATTTTACTTATGATTATGTACAGTTTTGTAACTTGGGCTTAACTTATAAAATATTAATGGGCTAAGTATGTAACACTTACTGGGCTAAACTTATAATTATTATTGGACTACTTATATCAACGGATTTCGGACTAAGATTATTGAGTCAAATATTATTGGACATCGGACTTGTAACGGACTTGGTCATTTGGACAAACGATTTGACTTTACAGCACTAAAACAACAGACTTTGGAAAAAATTATTAAACTTGACTTGGACTATACTAATACATAACGGACTTGGGCATATTGGATATAACAGATACATAAGGGGCATACTATGTTGGACAATGGGTATTCGGACTAAACATAATGAATCGGGACTTGAACATTGAACTTATATGTATTGAGAGCATTTGGACATTTAACTTATAACGAAAATAAGATATCGGAATAGATATCATTTGGATAAATATTGGACACATGGGACTACAGGTATTGCACTTATTGTTCTAATAGAATATTATTAGATTAACATATTAAATATATGTTGGACTTGACTGTTTGGACATATTAGACTCGTGACAGACTTAAGATATCGGGCGATCGCCTATTAGATTATTATCGGACTCTAAAACCAATAACCATTAAATATAAGTTAAACTTAAGTGATCTATTTGTATCTCACTTAATTGCTATTTGATCCTTACATGTTTATTTCATTTCAACAATTATATATTTTATACTTTGATATGTGTTTTCGAAGTCTAGAACTTCAAACCACCACACAATGATGATACTAAACTTTTTCTACGAATTATGACAATAAACTCTTATAATTATTTATACGAAAGTATTCCACTAAAACTAAAACACTTATCTTTTGAAAACTTATTTACTTTACGATACGTATTGATGAGTGTGAAAATACTCATCATTTTAGTCAACTGAACTGAAAACGCTTAAAAATGCTCGAATGCATCAAAATATTGAAAATATCCAAAAATTGTATTTTATATGTTTCAGATGCAAAATGTTTAAAATCAGATGAAAAACGAACAAAGTTTGCATAATTGCGTTTCATTCCCCCAACTTTCAAAAATGGCAACTTTAGTCCCTGAATTTTAAAGATTGACAAAATTTAACTTGGACATTTTAAATTCGAAAATTAACATTTTTAGTCCTTTGGTAATTCTAACTTGTCAAATTTGGTCATTTTGATAAATTTTGGAAAATTACAAGTTTAGTCCCCGGAGTTTTAGAAAATGACAAGTTTGGGCCTTGATCTATTGAAGATTGTCAAAACCAACCCTTGATTTTAATTTAATTTACACGTTGGTCCCTCGGATTTTCGAATATGCACAAATGGTCCCTAAGCTACTAATTGGGTTTAAAATTAATCCTAAACTATCCTAAAGCCCAAAATCCCATGGCCCATTACCCTTATATCCAACCCGGTCCAACCCTGTTATCCAAACCCTAATACCCGGTCAATATTTAACCTAAACCCACCCCATCTCTGTTTTCTTCTCTTCTTTCACTCTTTTCCCTTCAAACACACATTTCCCCAAACACCTACCCTGACAAACCAACCCATCCCCCGACCGAGGATGAAGACAGAGAGGCTGCAGAGGCACGCGTGTTTTGCCTTGTCTATCTCACACGAGAAGACAGAGAAGAAAGAGATGAAGACAAAGGGTCCGCAAATGGCAGTAGCACGCTGCTTTGTTTTTGGCTTGGAGCAGAGAAGAAAGAGAATTAAATGAAGACCCAAGGCTTAGTATAAATAGTTTGTAGCCATTGTATGAGGAGGCTAGTTTTTTTTAGTTTTTAGATTTTGAAAACCCGTAGTTGTAGTTTTAAAAGATTAGTTTTCTGATTTTACTTGTAATGCTTTTCCAGTTAATGAAAAACCTTTAGTTTAAATTCTTGTTTACAATTTTCAGCTTATTATTCAATAAACTCGTAAGTGCTTACTTTTCACTTTTTAAGTTATCTAGTCATCTTTTAGCATTACATCAGCTTTAGATTTGAATTTCAGTTTCTTGTTTCCAACCTAGCATTTATATTTTTATGAATGAAAGAAAGTTTTTTTTTTTACTTTTGTCTTAGTCCCAGTTTAGCATTTATTCGGTATTGGTGGAATTTCTAAATAGTTAGCAAGCGTTTTTCAGGGTTCATAATTCATCCAAGTTTAAGTCTTTATTTTATTATCAGTTTAGTGGGATGTACTCACTCAAAGGGCTGTTTGGGTGAGGATTTTTATTGGTCAAGATCATGTTTTACCATTTAACTTGTGGCGGGAAAGTAGTTGGAGTCATTGCTTTGTGGTGTTTGTTCTCCAGCTTATTGCGTGTTCAAAAGGTGTAAATGTTGTTGTTACCAGATCCTTGAATGCCAAACTTGCTCTAGTTTCAGTTTCATGTTCTAGTTTTTACTCTAGCATAGTTAAAATTCAATGTCAAAAGTCCCTTTTCCTTGTTTCGCAAGCTCACAAAGCTAAATTGAATTAAGCCCATTTTAAGCTGCTAAAAGTTGTTTTTCACCACCTAATCGCTTTATAGAAACTTAGGCTAACCTTGTTCTTGTGCAGCTTACATTGTTTTGAAGTCCTATTGCAGCTCAAAATAAGCTGCAAACAAGCCCTATAATGCTTGAGACCCTCAGCAAAACAACAGGTCATCATTCATTTTTTTTGCTTATCATTGATAATATTAGCTTTGTTAGTTAAGATTTTAACTTATTTAGGTAGGATAGTTTTAGGATTTAAGTTTCAGCTTATTAGGTATCGTTGTTTGATATGAGTTTTAGCTTGTTCCTTTTTCTTTAAATTGCTTATCCATCATTTATTTCGCTTACTCAATGCTTTTCATGCTCATTTCTTAGCCTAAAATGTGTTAAAGTGGTGTTTGGTTGTGCAATCCCAAACAGCCCCCTTAGCTGCACCTGTACCAAACAGCCCCCTTAGTAACTAGCTCATCCAAACAGTCCCTTAGTTTTTTTTTTGATTCACTGCTGCTGTACATAAGCTGTTTACAGCTTATTATAGTTTTTCCATGTTTGGTTTTTGTAGAAACAAGCTTAATTTGTTTTAGCATTAGTTTGTTAAAAGAAAAACTTGAAAAAAAAATGATAACAGAAAGGGAGGAAGTGGGAATTGAACCCACGACCTCCTGGTCTCCCTGCACGCACACAACACAAACCCACCTTACCATCTGTGTAGGCAACTTTTGTTTAAGTTTCCTTAGTCAATAATTTATACACACCTTAGCAGCTTTTCCCTATTAGCTTATTAGGCCTTTTTGAATGCTTATTTCAAAAGCAATCTGTATATTTTTCATTTTTCTTTAGTTCAATTTCAGTTAAAGTAGTTTTTGTGATTTTTTCAGATTTTTCTCAAAATGTTTAGTATTTTTAATTAATTAATTAGTTAAAAATCGTTTTTAATTCGTAATAAATAAAATAAAACTCAAAAAAATATTCCGCTTTTTCCAAAAATTATTTTTTATTCAATTAGACGTAGGAAAATTGTTTTACATTCATAGGACTTTTATTTCACAAATTTACGTTTTACTAAGACTCGCTGCAATTTTTATAAATAGCTGCTTTCATTTTTAGTCACGTTTTTAGGTAATTTAAGTTTACGTTTCAATAAAAATAGTTTATTTAAGTTATTTTGTTTATAAAAATCTAGAAAAATAATTTTAAAAATAGTGATAGCGTTTATTTAATATTTTTTATCTTTTTAATTCCCTTTAATTTGCATTTAAGCCTCTGAATTTGTTTGCTTTTCTTTAGTTATAATATTCACAAATCCCTTTTTCTGCTTCAAATTTCTCGATCACTATAATGCTTGTGATCCATCAGATAAATACCGACATAACGGGAAACACTATACTCCCCAGATCTTCATTGCATTTGTTTCTGAACCGTTTTAAGTTTTACTACCGCCATTCACAAGTGGCCGGTTTGTGTGAGAAAACTGACGGGTTTGAACCGATCAAAATTTTGGCGCCGCTGCCGGGAGCAGGCTAATTATCCTACGCTAGCGATTAGTGATTTGAATATTCACCTTTTGTTTATACCATCTATATATTTATATCTTCTTATAAAAATCTAAAACCCAAAAAGATTTTCATTCTTTGTTTTTGCAAAATGTTTATCCAAAAATCCAAAAATATCCATCTTTACCCTCTATCCCTTTTGATTCTTTTATCTTTACCCTCTATCCATTTGATTCTAATTCTCATGGAATTCTCGACATGGACGAATTCTGGGACGGTTGAAAAACTTCAGTTTTATCACAAATGTCAAGAATTCTGTTCGTGATGATCCATTAATTCTGCGTAGGGAAATGGAACGAGAAACCGGGGTGACAAAGGACCATGTACTTCCCTCTAATAATGGAAGTGCTAAATACGTCCAACCTACGGTTATCCAAAGATCTAATCCCTCAATTGCTCCTAAGCCGTCTAGAATTGATCCTAAACTTTCACGATTTACGGTTAAAAGCAAATGCGAATTTAGATCGGTGACTAGTAAGAATGACTTGCCTAATCTTCACGTTTCTCAAGAACCAGAACCAGAGACCATAACGGAAGGGGTGGAAATTGCTAGCTCTCAGAGCACACCACTTGTCCCACCTCCGGATTTTTCAAAATGTTCTTCGAGTCTTAATAGTCATTCGGATCACCGTGTTGGTTTTGTTGATTCTTTGAATGAACCGATTCCTTCTCATAACTCTCAAATAGAATCGCTTATTTCTTTTGTGGTTGTGGTGAGCCTCTTTTTGGTTCACCTTGTCGTTGGTGTACGCTGGTACATGTGGTAATGATATTCGTAACGGAGTTGTTTGTTTTGTGGTTCGAGGAATTCATTTGATTATGATCCTAACTCATTTAACGACCCCTCAAACTTTTCCAATTACCCACCACAGCCCGACTCATCTTCATATATAATCAACATAACTGCGTAATTTGGAGGTCCTCACCAAGGATTTGAGTGTCAATCCGGAAACACGTTTGTCTACAAACGTTTTCTGGTAACACCGGACTTTGAAATGACCAAATTCCATATTATTCACATGACCAGCCACACAACAATCATTTTGTTGTGAGAACTGTGGAGGTCCCCATTTCACTCTGATTGTCAAAACGGGAATCCATTTCCGTAACAATTACGACTATCCATATCACGCACCAACCTCCACAAGTTAAAATGACTCAAACTCCTCAACAAACCCAACAAGACACTTATCTAGAGCCTGAGTTAGTGAAAAGAAGTGAGGAGTTAAGTAAAACAGCATTTCAAAATGCTCCCAGTTTTTCTTGTGTATATTGTGGGGTCCTCATGATGATTATCAATGTCAACCTTCCGGTTTTGACAAATCTCCACTCCCACAATGTCCCGGCATTCAAAATTCACATGAGAAATCCATGGAAGAATTGCTAGTGAAGAGTTGTGTGCTAAAATAAATTCCCAAATTGCCTTTGAAAAATCTATTAGGGAATCAATTGCAAAAAAAAAGCAACAGATCTAGCTCTCAATTTCGTTTTATTCCTGATGACAGTGATGATGAGGATACACTTGATTCATCAAATTCATGGAGGATATCCCAAAGCAGGAGATTCATTCTCAATCAAGCTATCACACCCTAAGCTCCCACTCACTCTCTGAATACGGACGAAAGCATCTTGACACTGTTCATGAAAAGGAATCGGACGAACTCATAAAGTCTAGTGTTGAGAACCTTGTCCCAATCCCGAGAGAGTCACAGGAACTTCCATCATATGTGTGATTCTTCTTCTCCTCTTGAGTGTTCTAAAGATCATTTTGAAACTTTCTCCGATCTTAGCGACGATTGTGCTTCCTATGGAAACATCGAGTATGTTGAAGCATCACTCCCGCAGTCTGATCCCCTTCTTGAGGAGTTCACCAATGAACTCACTCACATCAACCCACTTTCATCTGAAAGTGATGATGATCTCTTTGATTTCGAAGCCGATCTGGGAGAGACTGAAAGTCTCCTTGATAATGATCGTTCACTCACTTCTTATCCCAAAAATCCAATAGAGAATGTTGATCACTTTGTTCCCGAAACATTCAAAGATACTTTCACCAATCCTCTATTTGAATTCGACTGAATCACTTTAATTTCGAGAATCCACTCTTTGATCCTCAGATTGAGGATAGTGATGAGTCCACAATGGAACAAGAGTTCACAAATTCACATCATGTGAATGATTCTCTTCATGAGGAGTTCGCCGGTGAACCCACTCATATCATGACTCAAGTATGATCTTTGGATGGCAAAATCATGATCGGGGGGGAAAAGTTCTCAATCATGAAAGTTTGTATTTCTATGACAAATTTTCCAACCTCCCTCCCGATGCTTTCAACCCAAAGAGCTAACCAACAAAACCAAAACCGAGAAAAATGTGACTTGATCCGAGGAAGAAGATCTTATCATGATCGTCATCATGATTTTCTTTCTTTTCTTCATATATTCTCGTTACTCTCCCGTCTTCACTCTTTCGAATGAAGACATTATCTTTGATCCCCGCATTTCCATGTACCATTATATTGAGCCGGATTATATCTCCTCGGTGTGGAACTTTCACGTGCTTCAAATGTTTGTCCAAACATCTTGAATGAAAGTCCGATGGAGATTGTTTCTTCCACTTGCTTCCCATGAACAAATATCTGGGTCGAGTCGCTAGCGACTCGGTAATCAAAAACAAGAGCTAAACATGGGTTTTCACCCTTGTAATACACCCTAGTGTGGGGGTTACCCACATGTCATAATATGTACATAAGTGTTTCTAAAAAAAAAAAAAAAAAAATTCCAAATAATGGCCGTAGTATTTCCCTTTACGTTCTTTGTTTTCGCATAACCACGGTACTTTGAATATTGAGGGCAATATTCATTTCTAAGTGTGGGGGAATTCTCACGAATTTTATCATGTAATTATACCCCACCCCCATTTTGGCCAAAATTTTTTTTTGAGTAAGTGTTCTACACTTACTCATTTGGTTATCAGTCCGCCATGTCTAATAAACTAAAGGATTGGCTAATCCAGGAGCAAACGGCTCTTGTAAAGATATCTCAAATCCGTTGACGGCTTGCAATTTGCCCAAAATTGTATGGTATTCAGCTCACCATATCCTTAAAAGTGAAGAGTTGGCTAGCCCGCAAGTTTATGGCTTGTGGTAAAGGCAAGTGGAAAAACCATAATTGGTAATCGACTCACCAAAGATAATATTGATAATTTATCTAAGAGTTGGCTAGTCCGGAGCAAACGGCTTCTGGTAAAGACAAACCAAATCCGTTGAAAGTCGGTGTGGTTTGCTCAAAATCACATGGTTATCTGTACCATGGTTCTTACTTGAACTGAAACATTTGGCTACTCCAGAAGTAATGGCTTTTGGTAAAGAGATTCAAATCCATTAAGTTTTCTCAAAAGATTGCTAGGGACTAGCAATAGTTTAGTGATTTGAGTTTAAATCATATTTTAGTCAACTGAATGCAAAACGTTAAAAATGCTCAAAATGCATCAAAAATCAAAAATATCTCAAAATGCTTATTATATTTTGACAAAATGTTAAAAATCAGATGAAAAACAACAAAGTTTGCATAATTGGCAGTTTCTCCCCCAACTTTCAAAATGGCAACTTTAGTCCCTCGAATTTAAAGATTGACAAAATTTACCCTTGGACATTTTAAATTGGAAAATTAACATTTTTAGTCCTTTGGTAATTCTAACTTGTCAAATTTGGTCATTTTGATAAATTTTGGAAAATTACAAGTTTAGTCCCCGGAGTTTTAGAAAATGACAAGTTTGGGCCTTGATCTATTGAAGATTGTCAAAACCAACCCTTGGATTTAAATTTCAGAATTTACACGTTGGTCCCCTGATTTTCAGAATATGCACAAATGGTCCCTAAGCTACTAATTGGGTTTAAAATTAATCCTAAACTATCCTAAAGCCCAAAATCCCATGGCCCATTACCCTTATATCCAACCCGTCCAACCTGTTATCCAAACCCTAATACCCGTCAATATTTAACCTAAACCCAATTCCATCTCTGCTCTTCTTCTCTTTCACTCTTTTCCCGCCCAAACACACATTTCCCCAAACACCTACCCTCGACAAAACCAACCCATCCCCTCGGGACCGAGGATGAAGACAGAGAGGCTGCAGAGGCACGCTGTGTTTTGCCTTGTCTATCTCAACAACGAAGACAGAGAGAAGAAAGAGATGAAGACAAAGGGTCTGGCAAATGGCGTAAGCACGCTGTTTTGTTTTGGCTGGAGCAAGAGAAGAAAGAGAAGCTAAATGAAGACCCCAAGGCTTAGTATAAATAGTTTGTAGCCATTGTATGAGGAGGCTGAAGTTTTTAGTTTTTAGATTTTGAAACCCGTAGTTGTAGTTTTAAAAGATTAGTTTTCTGATTTACTTGTAATGCTTTACCGCTAATGAAAACCTTTAGTTTAAATTTTGTTTACAATTTCAGCTATTATTCAATAAACTCGTAGTGCTTACTTTCTTTCACTTTTAAGTTATCTAGTCATCTTTTAGCATTACATCAGCCGTGATTTGAATTTCATTTTTGTTTCCAACTTAGCATTTATATTTTTATGAATGAAAGAAAGTTTTTTTTTTTACTTTTGTCTTAGTCCCAGTTTAGCATTTATTCGGTATTGGTGGAATTTCTAAATAGTTAGCAAGCGTTTTTCAGGGTTCATAATTTATCCAAGTTTAAGTCTTTATTTTATTATCAGTTTAGTGGGATGTACTCACTCAAAGGGTCAAGTGGGTGAGGATTTTTATTGGTCAAGATCATGTTTTCACCATTTAACTTGTCAAGGGAAAGTAGTGAGATTGCTTGTGGTGTTTGTCTCCATTATTGCGTGGTTCAAAAGGTGTAAATGTTGTTGTTACCAGATCCTTGAATGCCAAACTTGCTCTAGTTTCAGTTTCATGTTCTAGTTTTACTTCTAGCATAGTTAAAATTCAATGTCAAAAGTCCTCTTTTCCTTGTTTCGCGTTCTGCAACAGCAGCTGAATTAAGCCCATTTTAAGCTGCTAAAAGTTGTTTTTCACCACCTAATCAGCTTAATAGAAATCTCTGCTAGGCTAACCTTGTTCTTGTGCAGCTTACATTGTTTTGGAAGTCCTATTGCAGCTCAAAATTAAGCTGCAAACAAGCCCCTATAAGCTGTTTGAGACCCTGCAGCACAACAGGTCATCATTCATTTTTTTTTGCTTATCATTGATAATATTAGCTTTGTTAGTTAAGATTTTAACTTATTTAGGTAGGATAGTTTTAGGATTTAAGTTTCATTTTATTAGGTATCGTTGTTTGATATGAGTTTTAGCTTGTTCCTTTTTCTTTAAATTGCTTATCCATCATTTATTTCGCTACTCAATGCTCTTTCATGCTCATTTCTTAGCCTAAAATGTGTTAAAGTGGTGTTTGGTTGTGCAATCCCAAAATGTTCTTAGTCGCACTGTACCAAACAGCCCCTTTTAGTAACTAGCTCATCCAAATGTCTCTTTAGTTTTTTTGATTCATCTGCTGTATATAAGCTGCTTACAGTTTTATTATAGTTTTCCATGTTTGGTTTTTGTAGAAACAAGCTTAATTTGTTTTAGCATTAGTTTGTTAAGAGAAAAACTTGAAAAAAAAATGTTAATGTAAAGGGAGGAAGTGGAATTGAACCCACGACTCCTCTCCCCTCAAGACGCGACACAACACAAACCCACCTTACCATCTGTAAGTAGAGCAACTTTGTTTAAGTTTCCTTAGTCAATAATTTTATACACACTTAGCGCTTTTTCCCTTATTAGCTTATTAGGCCTTTGAATGCTTATTTCAAAAGCAAACCGTATATTTTCATTTTTTCTTTAGTTCAATTTCATTTAAAGTAGTTTTGTGATTTTTTCAGCATTTTCTCAAAATGTTTAGTATTTTAATTAATTAATTAGTTAAAAATCGCTTTAATTAATAAATAAAATAAAACTCAAAAAAAATATTCGCTTTTCCTAAAATTATTTTTGGTCAATTAGGACGTAGGAAAATTGTTTTTACATTCATAGGACTTTTATTTCACAAATTTTACGTTTTTGCTTGCGCACTCGCGTAATTTTTATAAATAGCGCTCGTTTTCATTTTAGGTCACGTTTTTAGGTAATTTAAGTTTACGTTTCAATAAAAATAGTTTATTTAAGTTATTTTGTTTTATAAAATCTAGAAAAATCATTTTAAAAATAGTGATAGCGTTTATTTAATATTTTTTTATCTTTTTAATTTCCTTTAATTTGCATTTAAGCCTCTGTAATTTGTTTGCTTTTTCTTTAGTTATAATATTCACAAATCCCTTTTTCTGTTCAAATTTCTCGATCACTATACGTTTGGTGATCCATTGCATAGCTCGCGGGACATAACGACCCGGGAAACACTATACTCCCAGATCTTCATTGCATTTGTTTCTGAACCGTTTTAAGTTTCTTACGGTCGGCCATTCACAAGTGGCCGGTTTGTGTGAGAAAACTTGACGGTTTGGAACCGATCACGTATTCTGAGATAATCCATATACTATTAGGTTGTGCCAATGACGTACCGTTGTGTCTAAAAGACTCTTGTATCGTCGTACGTTGCCACCTTGTGATATTATTGTGTTACATTTCTCGATGCCACCATGTTAGTTGTGATTCTGTATTTCTTCTGACTAAGGTGAGTTTCACAACCCCATTTATCAATGCTTTTACTCTTTTGGGGTGGAAAGCATGCTATGATTACTTAAAACTAAATTGGTTGTGCATTCATGAAATTAAGGATTTATTTAATCGATTCAATTCCATCGAAGCTATGCTCGCTATATTAGGTAAACCGGTATGTATGCTTATGTTTGGCTCTATGTACGATCGTAAAAGTCCCATGTTACTACACTACTTATTAACTCACTCCCACTCGCATCGGGACCTGGTACTGATATCATGGATAGCGCTATTTGGGGTAGAGCCATCCCCCACTCTACTAACCGTGAGTGCATATTATCACCTTCTTATGCTAGGTTAGAGCAGCATGTTGCACGTAGGGCAATTCCGGCTGAATCGGCTTAAATAGTGGAACCTTTATGCCATGAACGCGCTGCATACATAATGGACCCTTTCGAAACTTTGACAACCAATTGATCTTACCGCTTTTTGGAAATCTACTTGGTAAAAAAAACCTCAGGAACTCACCAACCTTTGTGTTGACACTTTTAGCATGTATTTTCCGGATGGCGCTTAGCTAAACTTTGAAGCGCTTTAAGACGCAGGACGCATTTCGGCCATAAGACTACGTGAAATTTGGGGACCAATTTAATTCTTTTATGGGCCTACATTCTATATCTTCCTCCGTCCTATAAAATTGTCCAGCTTTGGATTATTTTGAGTCTTTTTCAACTTTGACCTAAATATTTTGTTTTGCTTATATAATATTTTATGAAAATTATACCAATGAACATACATTTAAATCTCAATCCATTTACATATTTTCATCAAGTGTTGTAAACAAAATTATTTAAGGTCAAAGTTGTAAAAGAATGACTTTAAAAAGTCAAAGTGGACAGCTTTTACGGGACTGAGGTAGTATATATTTTGAAAGATGTAAACATAAATCTTACGAAATACGCATTTCTCAAGTTAAACTGTTGTTCTATACATTGTGTTGTGGTACCAATCGAGTAATACCCTGTGAACACTTACTCCGCTGCAAAACCATTATTTTGAGTGTTACAAAGACGCTTAGTGAAATGATCATCGATTATGCGGAGATTAATCAATTACCTCGACCGATTACAACAGATCAAAAAATACACACAAATCATACCTCTCCTCATTCACCACCAAACTAACCACCACTATTATCGATGATCTAGCAGACATACTAAATTGTATCAAAAGTTATCACTAAATGCTTCATACCACATTAACTAAAATATAAATAACACAAACACATAACTTAATTACCCAAAAACCAAAAACCTTTTATTAGTAGATAAATTAATAAGTACTCTCTAATAGATTAATATAACTTTAATCCATTAACCTAAAAAATAAACCTTCTACAAATCGACGAAAGCAATGTTGAATTTAAGCATTTTTTTTCTTGGTGTCGTAAGTTTTTTGAGTTGGCTTTTGGGTTTCTTTGTTTGTATGTGTCATCTAGTAAGGTGTCGAATGAATCTTGAAAGTGAGAAGAACTCGCTTTGTTTGTTAAATTTTTGTTTTTACCCTTATGTTTTTTGTAGATCATCCCACATTCTTACGTTTGACCTTTTTTATTTTTATTTTTGACACTTATATTTTATACCAATCTTTTTATTTAGTTTCCCCAAAACGCTTATAGCTTTTGGACAGATAAGGATATAGTTAGTCTTTTTAAATAAAAACTTTAAGATAAATAAATAATTATTAGAAAAAATATTACTTAACAAGGAATGATTTAATTATTTGAAATGCAAAACTCCCCGCTTAAAATTTTGTTTAATTATATAAAAGATTATTCGGTCCAATGATATCAAATGCATTGTATAAAAGTTTTGACCATGAATTAACTTCTTTATCTTAACTAAATAGAGTATCAAGGTCAAAAAATCAATGTACCTAAATAATCTTTAATCTTAATTAAGCTCCAAACTTTTTATTTGTCTAAATTAGTTAAATGATAAAGATCACAAACATTTTATTTACAATTATACTGATTTTTGAGGAAAAAAAATACAATCACAAATTAGAACGCGAAAATTATTGTCACTTAAATATTGTAAACGAAAATATTGTGTGGAAAACTAGAAGGGGGGTTGAATAGTTTACCGATTAAAAACTTTGTTTTGAAACTTATTGAAAGATCAATTGATGTTGATCTTAGATATGTTAGTGAAAATATGTAAACAATATATAAAGAGTAGATAAGGAAAGAAACAATCAAACCACAACAAGTTGTTTATAGTGGTTCGGTTACAAGGACCCTTTTTCCTTGCCCTACTCCACTCCCCGAGTCTCACACTCGAGAGTTTAACTTCACTAGTCAACAAGCTCCTTTCATCGGGCGATAAACCTTTACACTTCACTTACACACTATTTCCGACACTAAGCTAAATGTCGAGTTCTTTTCAAGGGTACAACCAAATTCCACACACAATGTATTTTGAGGACTAAAATACTAACCACTCACACTCACAATATTATGATGGTTTGGTACAACAATGAAGTATGAATCAACACAAGAGCATACAACAACAAACAAACAAGACTTCCAACTTCTCGTTGAAGCTTGAATGTGACTTGATCTTCTTTGCTACAAAAGAGATCACTAATATGATATGAAACTGAGTTAAAAAGGTTAGAGAGAAGGAATGTATGAGAGTATGATAGAAAGGGATGAAAAACTACTTGGTTTGGCTTGCTATTTATAACCAAAACACTCAGCAAGCACCTGGACCACGGAACCCTTGAAAGGGTTCCTACTGCTATAATATTTGGTGCCACAGGTCCGACAAAGAAGATCTCAAAATCTTATCAAAGTCAACCATATCTATGCAAGATTGTGTAAGATATGTAGAGCCTAAATCTACACAAAGTATCTAGTGAAATTTTCTAAGGATTTCAATGATGCACCACATGATGTCATGTGTTTGTTTTTCTATTTTTAGAAATATGCAAATACATATGTAATGTTTAGTTTTAAGAAACTAAAACATTCTAAAAACTACTATCATACATTATGGTTTAGAGTCATATCAAGATATGATTAATAACAATGTAAATGCTTGAGTGATGAAGATTTTATTTGAAAAAGCTTGTTTTAATATCTATTAAACTTGACAAGCTTTAAGCTTTATAAAAATTAAATTTACTTTTGTCGTTAACAAAACTTAGGTAAAGATAAAAAATATAAATAACGTTAATGATCTATATTTGTATTAACAATCTACCCCTTTTTGTTGAGGACAAAACATAAATTTTATTTTTATAAAAGATGTAAAGATTGTACAGGAGTTATAAAAATATTAGTTTTAGAACTTGAAAGAAAATGATAATGCAAGTATGTCCAATATAGACATGATGTTGACTTTTTCAGAAAGTCAAAGTCTTCACTAGTTGAAGCATGATGCTGACTTTTTCTAAAGTCAGTGTGCATTTTGACTTTTCAGAAAGTCAATTATTACCAATGAAGTATCATGTTGACTTTTTCAGAAAGTCAATGTATGCGTTTGAGTTTTTCAGAAAGTCAAATATAAACAAGTTCTATATATTTCTCCCCTTTTTTGTCTCAACAAAATGAAGATGTGAGGCGGAATGTGTAATGAGCCCTTAGCCATTATCTCCCCCTTGACCAATGCTCCCCCTAAATTGGGTGCCAATGGAAAGATACATGGATTGTGAAAAAGCTACAAAAAGAATTGTTAGTAATAAGCATCATCACAAGCATTTCCAAACACTATGTAATAAGCAACAACAATATAAGAAACACCATTCATTCGTTAAAATTTTTCATGATTTTAAGAATCATGAAAGGAGAACACAATGAAGTGTTTAATACAATGATAAAATCTTAAAAAAGAAATTATCCAAAAAGAATACAAGAAAAATCCTAGAAAATAAAAAAGCGAAAAGAAGAAATAATCTATGACCTCCTCTATTGAGGTGGTGGATGAGCAAGATCATTTGCTAGGCTCTGAGGATGTGATTGAGGATGAACCTCATTTCCTCTTGGAACTCATGGACCATCACCCGTCCGTCTCGTTGTTTGGGCGAAATGTTGCTCACAATTGGAGCAACCATGCATAGGAGGGTAGAATGGTTGATGATTTTGTGGTGGTGGAATGGTGGAGGTGTTGGTGTTGGTGTTTGGTGTGGTGATGATGGAGGTTAGCAAAGCACTTTGCATTTGCATAGCATCATTTAGATGAGAATCCACCATATTGGAGAATTTGGTGGAGATGTTGAGTTCGGCTGAATCTCTTCTTTAAGTGGGATGATCTTCCCACATGGACTCCTCAATGTCCTATATGTGATGAGACATTGATGTAGGAAGTGGTTGATCCCCATATAAAGGACCATGGATATCCTTGTGGATGGATGGAAGAGAAGAGGTCTTGTCCCTAACGGCATTTGGGTCAAATGATGAATGTCTTGGAGACTCATGAGCAATCCGCTCAATAGTTCCAAATGACGGTAGTGGTGGTGGATGATTGGGCCTAGGAAGAAAATCTTCCAAGTCCTCCAAGAAAGGATTTGGAGAAGTAGGTGGTGTAGAGAATAATTCCAATGGGATGAGTGCTGGAGATTTCGGAGGAGATGGTGTTTTTGATGTTTGGAGGGGAGCCGGTGGTGGTGAGATTGGAGTCTTTGTTTGTGGTGGAGTAGTGATGGTAATGGGTGATTGTGGAGGTGGTGTAGGAGTAGCTAAAGTGAGTTTTGTGTCATCCCTTATGGGAGATTAGATGGTTAGTGGAGATGACTCGGAGGAGGAACTTAATTTGACAAAGCAACAAGTTCTTACGCTAATTTTAGTGATTTTATTGCAAGGCTTGGTTGATGGTGAAGTTTTTGTCATTTTGACTTAAGCTTTTGCTAGTAGATGGTGAGAATTGAGAAGGTGTGAAGATGATCATGGTAAAACCTCTTAATTTATAGGAATGGAGAATTATGGAGAAGTGTGTTTGATTTGATGTTAAACCATAGAAGAGATGAGGTTTCTAATGATTTTGAAGTGGGTTTAATGCTAGTCATATCACCCAAGTCAATCCATACAAGAAGGATATAAGTGACAAAGATTTGCAATAAATATGTTCTAATGATTGTGAGATCCTAACAATCAGATTACCCACGGATTGCAAGGAACCAAATTTTTGGTTCCTTCCTTTATGCAAAAGGGCTCTTTAGGTGGATTTTTCAAATTTTTGAGTTTTGGTGGGAAATGGATTTCCTACATGCCTAAGTATGTTATACTAGTTCTAATATGGGTAATAACTAGTTCAGATTAACTTACAAGCAATGTATGGTAATTTGGAATGTAAATGAAAGTTTAAATTCAAAAAATTACCTGTAGGATCCACGGCACCAAAATTTTACACAGCGGAACCCTTAAAAATGGTGCCGCCTCGTCCTGCAAGATGTACGGTATGGCGGTACCAATTTCATAAATGCAGACGGTACCAAAATTTGGTGCCGTCGATCCATGGACACAAGAAAACTCTTCACGTAACGCTTTTTAAGTAGGGTCGGAGACTTTTCCAAACTGATGGAATTTTTCTCAAAACATGTGACATTAATTATTTCTAGTTAGGAAAAGTAAATAACACATACACAAACATAGTGGAGCATAGACTTTGACCAATAATTAGCATTTTCACATTAAAGTGAAAATGGGTAAAATTTGATAACACACTTGTGCTATCCCCCTGAATGAGATTGTTGGCATACATCATTGTTTCGAGTTATATTATCATCCTACAAATTAAAAACAACCAAATTGTATCAAACATTAACGTTAATTTCTTATTCCAAACACTCCTTAAAAGGACCCTCATTTATCCAACTTCTTGTAAATCTTGTTCATCATCCTACCAAGGCACTTGAACATCCCCTTGGTTTGCTTGAACTCCGCTGATTCATTCTCAATCTCGGGAAGAGACGCATAATACTCATGAGGTGGAAGACGAGAATTTAGAAGACAATCCTCGGAGCTATTTGATAATGATGATGATGGAGTTGGAGGTTTTGCTCTTTTGCCTTTTGTATTAGCCACTCGCTCGTCACTCAAGGGCACAAAGATATGAGGGATGAGCTCATAGTCAAGCTGCTACCCTTTTGGGCTTGGTGGAATTGGTGCAAAGGCTCTATAGAGACGGGTGAGAAGCATCTCGTAAGGAAGAGCAACCGATCCTTGAGTTGAAATATCAATCATTCTCCTAGCAATGTAGTAGGCTAGATGAATGGTTGACGGGTGGATAAGTTGTAGAGCATGTGACAAAGGAAAGCGTTGATATGATCCCTATTCCCTATGGTGTTAATGACGTTGGCTCTAAGAAGTTCCTCCCATTTCTTAAATTCGGGTTTTAGTTCATTGAGCTCCATTCCATATGGATCTTGGTTCACCTCCTTTCCCCTTTCGGGTGACACTTGGAGCGCCATTTCTGTTAAAGAGGCTCACGGATGACATCCTTATCCGGTAGAGGAGTTTGGTAGGGAAGAGATCGGTCATTGATTCCATCAAGGATAGTGAGTGACCACTTATCCGAGTAGACACATGTACCACAGTTAGGAATTCCTAGCACTTGAGCAAATTGGTTAGTGAGATGGTGTAGTCGCTTTGATTGATCTTAAACCTAAGAGCCTCATTGATTGTCTTCTTCATCAATGAAATCAGTGACACTAGCATAGAACTCTAACACAAACCTAGGACAAATAGGTTCATCGATGTCAAGGAGACAATCGGTTAATTGAATAGCTGCTAGTTCTTGACGGAGATTGGTTCCGTCGACAAAAGAGGAGTGAATGGTTCTACCCTCATGGAAGTACCTTTTTTCTAGACTCTTAAAGATTTTTGACTTGTTCCGGAAAGTCCTTTGGTTTTTTGATGTTTGGGAATGTAGTTAAGGGTATCCTTGTGATCATAGAATCTTGCGGCTACCATGGTTATTCCTATGAGCAAGAATTTACATGTTAAAATGAGAATAAACAAACTTAACGTTTGATTCTAGTGTGTCCCTATATGAAAACGATTTGGAGTTGCGGTTATCTCGACTCATTTTATGCATAAAATGGTTTTAGTGGGGTGTTTGGCAAACGGCATGAGATAACCCAAACGCTCCTAATTCAATGTGGCTTCATTTGAATATACCTGATAATGCATATTAGTTATGCAATACCTTTAGTATTCAAGAGCATGCAAGTGATGAAAATCTAATGTTTCTATTTGTATTAACAATGAAAATTATTTTCCTACAAGTGAGAAGCTTTTCAAAAAATTTTGACATGGGGTGTTTGGTTATTTGAATAAAACCTTATAGTCATTATCTTTTGATTAGTGGGAAACATGATTTGTTTATGCAATGTGATAATGTAGTACCTAATTTCAATGACTGGTTATGCAATTTGTCAATTGAATCCATGTTTTGTATAAAGAATATACACAAACCCCATGTAATGATTTTGTGCACAAATTAGAATCCTAGACTCAGAATTAAGAGATAAAATGTAGTTAGGATACTTACAATGATGTTATCTTTAGTGATTAGTGGGTGAGAAAATGTCAACAATGAGTTAGGTGTGTTGTTGAAATGTTTTGGTAAAGTGGGTTGTGAGGAAGAAGATGTTTTGTAGTGGTATTTACCTGTCAAACCAAGGACCGTGACGGCACCAAAAATGGTTCCATCCTTGTTTCGCTTAGTGTCGCGGGGAACAAGTAGCATACTTAAACTAATTTGTTTTGTTTTGTTCTAAGGTTTAGACTATGTTTTAACTACATGTTTGGTTCCATTAACCCTAAACCAAGTCTAAGAAGATTAAATGGTTCTCGCTGAGAGGCTTAGTTAGAATGTCGGCAATGTTGTCTTCGGAGGATACTTTCTCAATTGAGATGTTTCCTTTTGAACATTGTCGCGCAAGAAAGTAATGGTGAATTTCAATATGCTTTGTTTGAGCATGTTGGACGGGATTTTTGCTGAGATCAATAGCTCCTTTGTTGTCAAAGTATAGTGATATCGCTGAGATGAATTCGAATCCATGAGAGCTTGCTTCATCCAAAAGCTTGTTGACATGCTTTTCCCGCTGAGACGTATTCCGCTTCAGTAGTTGAGATAGCTAGAGCCGCTTGCTTTTTGCAAACCATGAGGTGAGACAATGTCCAACAAAAGTGCAAATACCACATGTACTTTTTCTATCGACATAGTCACCGGCATGATCCGAATCGGCATACACTATAGTTTCTACACCCGTTCCTTTGGGATACCATAATCCCTAAACATGTCGTCCCTTTAATGTATCTAAATATCCTTTGTAAGGCTTCTAAGTGTGATGCCTTGGGATTTTCTTGAAAGCGAGCACATAGACAAACACTAAACATAATGTCGGTTCTACTAGCCGTGAGATAGAGTAGGCTACCATCACTCTATATTTAGTGTTATATACCGATTCACCTTCCTCATCCTTGGTGAGTTTAGTGTCCGAAGACATGGGTTTCTTAGTTGGTTTTGAGTCTTCAAGACCAAATTTCTTAAGCATATCTTTTATGTATTTAGATTGGTTAAAGAATATGCCATCTTCTAGTTGTTTAATTTGAAGTCCTAGAAAGATGTTTAACTCACCCATCATACTCATTCTCAAACTCATCGTGCATGATTTTATCATCTCTTGACAAGTTGATCCGAATATGATGTCATCAACGTATATTTGAACTATGATAATATGTGATTCCTTTTTCTTGGTAAAAAGAGTATTATCTACTAATCTCATGGTATATTTGTTTTCAACAAGAAAAGTATTAAGTCGATCGTACCAAGCTTTTGGTGTGCAAGACCGTATAATATGCCTTCTTGAGTTTGAAGACATGATGGTTTCTGTCGGTAAAACCGGAGGTTGAGCAACATATACTTCTTTGTTAATAAACCCATTAAGAAATGCACTCTTAACATTGAAATAATTTAAAGTCATGCATATGCAAGTAATATTCTAATAGACTCAAGCCTAGCTACCGGTGCATAAGTTTCATCATAATCAATCCCCTCTTGTTGATTATAATCTTGTGCGACAAGCCTAGCTTTGTTTCTAGACACTACACCATTCTCGTCCATTTTATTTCGAAAAACCCATTTCATTCCGATTATAGTTTGATCTTTAGGTTTTGGAACTAACTTCCAAACATCATTTCTAACAAATTGGTTTAACTCTTCTTGCATATCAATTACCCAAGATTCATCTTTTATTGCTTCATTTATGTTTTTCGGTTCAATGGTTGATACAAATAAAAAATGATTACTTTGATTTTGGGCATGTGATCTTAACGTTCTTTGATTTAGTTGTCCTATGACCTTTTCTAAAGGATGACTTTTGGATTCTTTGATGTTTATAATTTCATTATTTAATGGTTCATCTTGTTTGTCATTTTCAATTATTTCTTGACTTTCTACAAGTTGACTTTCAACTAAGTCATCATCTACCAAAGGTGATGTCTTAGAGGGAGGTGGACTTTCGTCGAATGTTATGTTCAACGATTGTTTCTTTGTTTAATACAACGTAAGCTTTACTAGTTTGTGAGTAACCAAGAAATACACCTTCATAATACTTTGGGTCAGACTTGGTGAGATAGTCTTTAGTATTAAGAATGAAACATTTACGTCCAAACACTTTAAAATATCCTAAAGTTGGCTTTTTACCTTTATATAATTCATATGGTGTTTTGTTTAGGAAAGGACGTGATAAGACTCTATTCAAAATATATGTAGAAGTGTCAACGACGTTACACCAAAACTTTTGAGGAATGTTTTGTTCATTAAGCATTGTTCTACTCATTTCTTGAATGGTTCTATTTTTACGCTCTACAACTCCATTGATTGAGGTGTTCATGGAGCCGAAAAGTTATGTGTTATACCATTTGTATCACAAAAGTTTCCAAATTGTGTTTCATTGTCAAATTCACGACCACATTAATTAGTTGATTTTGAATTTTCTTGCTAAGAATTTCAAATTTATCAAAAGCTTCATTTTTAGTTTTCAAAAATAACGACCAAGTAAACCTTGAGTAATCATCTACTATGACCAAAGTGTATAAGTTGCCTCCATAGTTTCTTATAGCGGATGGACCAAACAAGTCCATATGCAAAAGTTCTAGACACTTAGATGTGGACACCATGTTTTTAGCCTTATGACTACTATGAGTTTGTTTACCAATTTTACAAGCTGCCGCAAAATGTTGGTCATATTTAAGTTTTGGTAAATTCCTAACTAGCTCTTTTGAAGATAGGTTTTGAATAAGTCTCATATTAGCGTGACCTAAGCGTCTATGCCAAAGAGTTGAGCTATCATCTAATGTTGTTAGACAAAGTTTGTCATTAGATGTTTTATCTATTTTCATGACGTATATGTTATTTTTCCTAACTCCTTTAGCTATGGTGATACCATCTTTTAGTATTTTACTACCATTTTCTTCATATAGTACTTTACACTTTTTATCACATAATTGGCTAATACTAAGTAGATTAAATCCTAACCTATCGACATGAGCAACATTTTCAATAGTTAGAGAGTTATGAGCGATCATACCTTTGCCAATGATTTTGCTTTTGAGATTGCTACCAAAAGTGACATTACCTCTTTCATACTCTTGGTATGTTGAGAAGAGGATTTTTTTGCCTGTCATGTGTAATGAGCATCCACTATCTTTTATCCATTCATCAGGTTCCAATCCAACTTTCAAGCATACCTCATTTGATTCATGAGTCATTAGAGATCTGTTTTTGATTCTTCATCATCCTTCACTATCAACACCCAAGCACCACTTACAAAAGCTCGTTGAGTTTTTCTTTTAGGTGGTTTGGGACAATCTCCTATTAGACGACTTGCATCACCGCATCTAAAACACTTTCTTTCGCTTCTTTACCCTTTTGTCATCTCCTTTTCGAATGTCTTCTTTTCTTCTCGGGGGTGCCTTACAAACTTTCCTCTTCTTCTAAAGAACTTTTTGAAATCTCTAACGGCCAAGGCATACTCCTCATCTTCACTACCGGGCAAAGATTCGTCATCGCTACTTCTTGATTTCTCGCTCTGCCTTTAGAGCAACGTGTGGATTTGACTTCTTTTCCTTTGATGATTCCTCATCTTTCTCCATCACCATTTCGTGTACTTTGAGGTTTTTGATCAGCTCGTCTATTGACATTTTTGAGAGGTCTTTTGATTCTTCATTAGCCGTCACTTTAGCTCTCCACTTCAGATGGAGTGCTCTAAGAAATTTCCTGACAAAGTTCTTACTATGAAAAGATTCATCAAGTGCTTTAAGAGATGTAATAATAGTATTAAAGCGAGCAAAACCACAATCAATGGTTTCATCTTTAGGGATAACAAATTGTTCATATTGTTGAACAAGAAGATCAATTTTGTTATCCTTGACTTGTGAATTTCCTTTATGTGTAATAATCAAAGATTCCCAAATATCTTTAACGGTTTCACACATAAAAATTCTTTCAAATTCTTTTCTAGGCAAAGCATTATAAAACATCATTTTAGCTTCATTATTTTTAGCTATTAATTTCTTTTGATCATCAGCAGATATATCTTTTGTTGTAGAACTAAAGTCCCCTTTAATAATAACAAACCAAAGATCTATATCTTTTGATTTTACATATGTTTCAAAACGGTTTTTCCAATAGATGAATCCATTGGTTTCAAAGAGTGGTGGTCTTTGCATAGATTGCTCTTCTTTAAAGTTTTCGGAATCCATGGATCATTTCAAGTTTATAAAATACAATATATTTCAGATATTCTTGAGCAACGAGGCTCTGGTACCAATTGTGGTAAACTAGAAGAGGGGTTGAATAGTTTACCGATTAAAAACTTTGTTTTGAAACTTAGAAAGATCAATTGATATTGATCATATATATGTTAGTGAATGATAATCAATATTTAAACAATATATAAAGAGGAGATAAGGAAAGAAACAATCAAACCACGACAAGTTGTTTATAGTGGTTCGGTCTACAAGGACTCTTTTTCCTTGCCCTACTTCACTCACCGAGTCTCACACTCGAGAGTTTAACTTCACTAGTCAACAAGCTCCTTTCACCGGCGGAGAAACTTTTACACTTCGCTTACACACTATTTCCGACACTAAGCTAGATGTCGAGTTCTTTCAAGGGTACAACCACTCCCACACACACAATGTATTTTGAGGACTAAAATACTAACCACTCACACTCACAAGATTATGATGTTTTAGTACAACAACAATGTATCAACAACTAGATCATACAACAAGAACAAAAAGACTTCCAACAAGCTTGCCTTGATCTTCTTTACTACAAAAGAGATCACTAATATGATATGAAACTGAGTTAGAAATGTTAGAGAAAGGAATGTATGTGAATATGATAAAGGATAAAAACAACTTGGTTTGGCTTTGCTATTTATAGCCAAAATGATTAGCAGCACCACGGACACGGATCCCTGAGGGTTCCGGCCCTGTTTTGGTGCCGAGTCCTGACAACAAGATCACCTAAATCTTACCAAAGTCAACCATATCTATCCAAGATTGTGTAAGATATGTAGAGTCTAAATCTACACAAAGTATCTAGTGAAATCTTCTAAGGATTTCAATGATGCACTACATAATGTCATGTTTACTAGATATAAAATGTACATATGTAATGTTTTATTTTAAGAAACTAAAACATTCTTGATCTAAAAATATTAACATACATTATGGTTTAGAGTCATATAAAAAATATGATTAATCAAAATGTAAATGCTTGTGTGATGAAGATATTATTTGAAAAGCTTGATTTAATATCTATTAAACTTGATAAGCTTTAAGCTTTATAAAAATTAAATTTACTTTTGTCATTAACAAAACTTAGGTAAAGATCATAAAATATGAATAACATTTAATGACGATATTTGTATTAACATAATTGATTATGAAAAATGGTTACCTCAAAAGGCTCATACACCCTAAGTACATGCTATTCAGGGTGGAAGGATTAATAAGCCAAAACCGCAGCGTGCGAACAACAAAAAGGGTAAGGGTAAAGGGAAGGTTGACAAGGGTAAACAAGTTATGGCCTATCAACCAGAACCAAAGAAGAACCCTACTCAAAGGAAGGAAAATCTTAAAAAAGGATCAGGCTTGCCACTACTGCAAAGTAGTGGGTCACTGGAAGAGAAAGCGTGCTTTCCCACCGACATTTATGAAAAATAAGATCAAGAATTCTGGGTCCATGGGCGCCAGTACTTCAGGTATCTTATTTATGATTGAATTATTTACTCTAAATCATAAAAATTCCTTTGTATATGATACTTGATGTGGTATTCACATTTGTAATACACTACAGGGGTTTAGAGTGGAAAGGAAGTTGGCCTATAGGGAGATATATCTGCATGTGGGCAATGGGGCACCTGAAGCTGTTGAAGCCAGGAGTGTTTAGTTTAGTATTGCCTTCGGGCTTAGTACTGTGATTGAACAATTGTTATTATGCACCTTCTATAATTAGAGGTGTTGTTTCCTTTTCAGTATTGTTGGATTTTGGTTTTACTCATACTATTTCACATAATGGAATTTATGTTTCTTTAAATGGTGTATTTTATTTTAATGCGATTAATGTGAATGGTGTGTTTGAAATTGATATGATTGGAAATGAATCTAACAACTATAATAATTCGATGTTTAGCATCAATAACAAAATGAAGTTGGACTTGAATTCTTCTTATCTTTGGCATTGTAGACTTTCTCATATAGGCAAGACTCGCATGCAAAAGCCGCAGAACGGAAGGGCTTTTGCAAGATATCAATGATGAATCATTTGATAAATGTGAGTCATGCATATCCGAAAATGACGAAGAAACCTTTTCATAGCAATATGGAGAGGCTGATGATCTACTTGTTCTTATTCATACTGATATGCGTGGACCATTTAGACATGTGTCAAAGAGAGGTGCTAGATACTTCTTAACCTTTACTGATGATTTCAGCCGTTATGGTTATGTTTATTTACTTAAGAATAAACATGAGGTGAGGTGTTTGAAACATTTAAGGTTTTCAAAGCAGATGTAGAGCTGCAATTAGGAAAGAAGATTAAAGCTCTTCGATCCGATAGAGGTGGTGAATATTTAAGCCAAAAGTTTAAAGATTACTTAGCTGAGAATGGAATTGTCCAGAATCTCACATCTCCATATACTCCCCAACAAAATGGTGTATCTGAGAGAAAGAATCATACATTGTTAGACATGGTGCGATCAATGTTTAATCTTACTACTCTACCTTTATCCTTTTGGGATTATGCTTTAGAATCAGTTGTTCGTATTCTAAATATGGTTCCCACAAAGAAGGTTGATAAGACACCATATGAAATATGGCATGGTAAAGCTCCTAACTTGTCTTATTTAAAGGTCTAGGGTTTTGAGGCGTATGTTAGACGTGACTCAGCAGATAAACTCCAACAAAGATCTCAGAAAGTGTATCTTTGTAGGAAACCCTAAGGAAACTATGGGTTACTACTTTTACTATCCAACCGAAAATAAAGTAATTGTTGCTAGGTATGGAGATTTTCTTGAAAGAGATCTCGTATCTCAAGAATTCGGTGGGAGAGTTTATGATCTGGAAGATGATCATGAAGATACATTACCTTCTCAAAACACTAACGCACTTCGGTAGAACCGATATTTTGGGTCCTCCACCGAAGTTGAAGTGATTCCCGCTCAGATCCTGTAAGGACTACGCGTGCACCAACATATGTCTTAATGTAGAAGTTGAGGAAACTATATTAGGAGATCTTGGAGAACCTACTAATTATAGAGCTGCCATGGCAAGTCCTGAAAAGGATAAAAGGCAATAATGAATGGGGAAATGCAATTCAGATAATGAAGTTCTGAGAAGAGGTTGACTTACCTCCAAATGCTAAGGTATTTGGAAGTAAGTGGCTCTATAAAATAAAGACTGACATGGATGGCAATGTACATCTATAAAGCTCGTTAGTTGAGCAAGGTTTACCTCAAACTTTTGGCATAGATTATGAGGAGACTTTTTCTCCTGTAGCGTATTTGAGCTATTAGAATTCTCATAGCTATAGCAAGATACTATGACTATGAGATATGGCGATGGATGTCAAAACCGCCTTCTTTGATGGGCTAGATGAATACATCTATATGAAGCAACCTGAGGGGTTCATGAATCCACAATTTCCAAACCGTGTATGCAAACTTCAAAGGCCCATTTATGGATTGAAGCAAGCATCGAGGCAATGGAATAAGATATTTGATGAAGAAATCAAAAGGTATGGATTTATTCAAAATCTTGATGAGCCATGTGTATATCACAAAGTTAGTGTGAGTGATGTAATTTTCCTGATCCTTTATGTCGATGACATATTAATTATGGGAAAAGACATTCCAAGTTTGCAAAGTGTTAAGGCAGATCTTGGACAATGTTTTTTCCATGAAGGATTTAGGAGAAGCTGCATACATTCTGGGAATCAAGATCTACCGAGATAGGTCAAATCGGTTAATTGGTTTAAGTCAAAGCTTAACATTGATAAAATATTGAAGAGATTCAATATGCAAAATTCCAAGAAAGGGTATTTTGGAAGTAAAGCATGGCTTATGTAGCGATATGTGTTTCAACACCACTGGTGGCACGATGTAGAAAGTTCCTTATGCTTCGGAAGTAGGATCGTATGTATGGATGTGAGATGCACAAGGCCGATGCGGCGTCGCCAAAACATGACCACGATATCAACGAATCGGGTGAACTTCACTGGACTGCTGTTAAACATATTCTAAAGTATCTTAGAAATACGAAAGATATGTTTTTAGGTGGAAATCCGCATACACGAGCTTGGTGTTACGGTTCTGTGATGCCCGGCAATGTGATAAAGATGATACGAAGTCTCGTGACGGTTATGTCTTTGTCATCAATGGAGGAGCAATTGACGGAAGAGCAAGCGAAGCACGACATGCATTTTTGCAACGAAGTAATACATAGCCGCTCAAAGCTGCAATGGAGGTCTTTGGATTAGGGAATTCATTTCGGGGCTTGGTGTTGTGCCTTCAATTGAATCGCCTATTGATATGTATTGTGAGAATTAAGTCGCAATCATATTTGCCAATGAACCCGAGTCATGAAGGGCACTAGATATTTTCCTAAAGTATACCTACGCTCGGGAAAAATTCCGGGGTGAAATTAATCTATTGAAAGTTCACACAGATGACAACTTAGCTGATCCTTTCACTAAGGCTTTGCCTAGAGAAAAGCTTATTGGACTTGCCAATGGCATTGGACTACGTTTAGCTAAAACTTTCATGCATAACTGTGATTAGTATTTGGATAAAGGATATTGTAAATATTTATTATTTTGATGAAATAAAATTTTGATTATGTTTATTTTCATTTATAATATTGTTGTGCTATATTTGCATGTTTAATCCATGAGTAACTAAGTTATTCTAAATTGTCCGTTGTCAATTAATGATATGGGAGTATCATTAAACTAAGACAAATCTGAGAGATGTAGTAGAATATACTTGAAAGTATATTGATGAGAATGCATACCAATTTCAGATGATATTCAATGAATTGAATATAGGAGTTATCCCAACTACATAATTTACTTTGTGGATATTGTTATAAGTAAATTGTGAATAGTTATCCTCAGACTTGAGATACCAGATAAATGTCATAAATGTAGTATTTCAGAGGGCAACTTAACGCTATAATGAATCGATAGTCATAAGGGTTGTTTTAAGTTTTGCAAAGTTTATGGGTTAGTCTCGAGTCAAGATAATTTGTTTCTTCAAATTTATTTGGAGTTTAATACTGCTGGACCCCTCGTAGGGGTTGACATGTTTGTGCGGCCGCACCCAAAATCTCCCCTGAATATGTTCAGAAGATTTGGTAATCTTGGCCAATCACTTATAATGAGAAATAGAATAGTTGAATAAAGAATGACTTAATTTCATATCTTTATTTAACATGGTATTAGAAACAAAAGGATAATAATAATGAGAAATCATTAAAAGGTTTTTCAGGAGTCTTGCCCGAGTTTTACTAGAGGCATCGAAGTGTTGCTAGACGCTAACCGATGTGATCACTCTATTAAGATATATCCAAGTGGGACTGTTAGTTTTATGGATATAAATTAGTAGTCGTGAGTTAGGATCGAACTCGATATCACGGGATTGCACACTTTACGTATGAGAATTAAAGCTAATAATTAAATGTAAATGTTATATTTATTTATTAATTACACGAAATAATATAACGGACGTTAAGTTAATTAAGTGTAATGGACTAACGATCGTTAAATGTTAATTGGAAGGACTAGATTGCAAAATAAAGATTGGGAAGGTTTCGGAATCCCTTTTGGGATGCTATAACCTATCGGCCAAGAGGAAAACCCAACCCAACCCAACCCAAACTCAACTTGTTCACCAAGTTATGTTGAGTATATATACAAGGCTTAGGGTCTTGGTTTTGCATCTCTTGTACTCATAACCTAAAAACCAAAAAGTGTTTGTGTGTTTTTGTGTTTGAAACCGGTCGACCACTCCCAAAGGTGTCGACACATTTGTTTTTCCAAAACAAATTATTTTGTGTGATTAAAACTAGCATTACTTTAATTTGATTTAGTACGTGTGTACAAGAACGTGATACTAACATATTTTTGTTAGTTTCTTGGATTGAATTACAAAATCGGTAAAGGGTAATTCACATAATCCTATAAACCCTAATTAGGATTCATCCAATTGCTAGTTTTGTGGATTTGATTCTTGTTCGGCTAGAATAAAAAAGGTACGCATACTTTATGTTTACGTTAGTTAATTATTCATTAATCGTTCCTATACGCTTCCGCATGTTTTCTTTGATGTATATGTGTTTTATATTTGATTGTCATGTTATATAATTCCAACAGCATAAACACTTTTGGTATCATTACAGGCCATTATTTCATATCAGTTAGTGCACAATTTTCGTTGCTAAAATTTTGATGATGTCCTCTGTCGAGTAATATGCAACTCTTGTCGTGTGAATAGTTAGTTGAAACATCATTTTTGACTATGGTCATGATCGGATCCATGTTTTGGAAGCAGTATTTACCTTATATTGACCAATGTAAGACTTTCATTGCATAAGCTACAAGCTCAAATGTATGAGTTAGAACAACGTACATGAGTTTGTTTGGTGTCGATGACTTTCCGACACTTCTTGATAATTGTTTAAAGTTAAATATAAATTCAATAGAAATTTAATAGAAAATTAAATGGGGAAGATGATGAATAGTGTTTTGGAAGTTAAGTCTTCATTTGCAAATTTAGCCATTGAAATGAGTGAAATGGCAATAATACCTTCAGCGACGTGGCATTTAACGAGGAAAACTTACGAAAGTTAGTGAACAGTGCGTCTCGGTGGCTATTTTGCAAAAAAAGGAAACATTAATGTCGTTTTTACAACACTTTTTGTCTCGGTGTCATCCTTGCCCATTTGATCTACTTTGAGACTATTTTTGCAATTTACCCTTTATTATATAAAAGATTTGAACTTCCTAAGAACAAAGTAGCACTTTATTAACTGTGCATAATTTTGCAATTAATATCTAACGATTATGGTACTGTCATAACTCATGAGTCTATAAGGCTAAAAATTTCAATGAACACCGAGCCATTTACAATCACTTTATTCTCCTACGACTTCCGCTTATATACTGTCACAAACATCGGACAAGTATCATACTATTTTTTATATGAACAGCTTGTTATTTTCGTAAATTTAAACCTAAAATTGTAGTCATCTTTAAAGAAACTGTCACATAAAACATATAATAAAAAAAACATTGTTTGTCGAACAGGGCATTACTTGGTGCAACGCGCATGTACTCGTTTATGATGGATTGCTAACCGCTTGTTGAGAACCCCCTCTTATCTGCAAATGTCATTGGTCGTTCAAAAGAAAAAGAAAAAAAGATGTCAATTTAAACATGAAAGACTTGTAATCTGATGACACTCACGAAAAAGTTCATATAGATCCAAAATTATTAAAAACAAATCATTGTAACTCATTTTTTTATCAAACAAAAAAATCAGCATTTTAAAAAGAAATTAAAAATCACAAACGTTAATCGTTACACGAAAAGAATCATACCATCACATCAATAATTAAATTATCTTTCTATAAATGGGCACTTCTATACAATTCGATGAAATTTTTCTAACTTTTTTTTGGTATTGTTGAATTTACCCCTGAAAAAATCACATGTGAATTATGAAATCATTTGTGATTTGTGAAATCACAATTGATTTATAAAATAACAAATCATATTTGATTTTTCGAGACGTAAATTTTAAGACTAAAACAAACTCACAAAAAAATTCGTTTAAAGTATATCGAAGTGACTATCTACTGAAAGACAAAAAACTCCTCGTTGCGATAGTGTATATTTTTGGTCACGATTTATCGTTTGCAAGAATATGGATCTCACTCATTTCTTAATTATCATATTCATCCTTTTGTTTCTAATACCATGTTAATAAGAATATGGATCTCACTCATTTCTTAATTAACTATTATGTTTCTCATTTTATATGATTGATCAAGATTACCAATTCTTCTGAACATATTCCAGAAGACCTTGGGCATGGCCATGCAAAAATCTTGACAATACGAGGGGCCACAATATTATACTTGAAATAAATTTGAAGGAAACAATCCCGTTTGACTACGGCAGAATTCATAAATTTCGAACACTTCTAAAACAACCTTGTAACACCCCCAAATCTGGTGCAGCGGAAGACTTAATCAAGTTTGGGGTTACGATTGGATTATATCTACACAAGTATAACAAACAAGATAGTCATTTTCATTCAAAACCAATCCCAAATTTAAATATTCAAAACATTAATCAAAAAGTATAAATATTAGGCCCAAAACATAATTTAATAAAATAGGTCCCCATAATTTATCAGAGTCAAATATGATCCTTGAACCATGCCTCCTTGCCAAGCTTCCACCGATCACGTATTCCAAACATCATTTAAATACCTGAGAAACATGCTAAAGGTCAGAACTATTTAGTGAGTTCATAGGTTTAAATTCAATAAAATCGTAGTGGACCTGTAGGAGTTGACTTGCTATGCAAGACTGAACATAGATAAACATCGTTCACAAACCGATCCTAACCGGATCACAAACCGATCCTAACCGGATCACTCGGGCCCAGCGACTCTAGTCCAGCACTGTCGTGGCAAAATCTAGAACAATTGCCAACCCCAGACTAGGTCGAGGTAGAAGTCATTTCTTAGCTAGGCAATAGTTATAGCAATTAGGATTGCTACCCTAGTCTAAGTCAACGACTGCCGCACATCTATCTAAACAGTTAAGCACATAAGAAAATTCAAATAGTTTTAAAGGTCCAAAAACAGTAGCATGATTCTCACCCAATTTAGTTAAAAACGTAGATAAAAATGGGGCTATGAAACTCACCTCAAGCAAACAACGCCGAATAAACACTAGCGAGATAACAGGTAATCACGGCACAACAACTATCGACTCGGCACAACCAATTAATTTAAACCAATTTTAATATATATTTCCCGAAATCAACGTTATTTACCCCAATGTATTCCATTTCGTTATTTCCAAAAATGTTTCGTTTCACCATTTAATCCTACTGTTTGGTATCCTCATGTGGGTGTATCGACTCAATATGATGCCATGAATGCACGTAAACAACCAATATGCGACTCAATGTAACACAATGAGACATTGATTCGCTCCCGAACGGTCAAGTTTTCTCACTCAAGCCGACCACTTGTGAATGGCCGACCGTAAGAAACTTAAAACGGTTCAGAAACGAATGCAATGAAGATCAGGGGAGTAGGGTTTTTCCCCGGGTCGTTATGTCCCAGCGAGCTATGCGATGAATCACCAAACGAATAGTGATCGAGAGATTTGAACGGAAAAGAGGGATTTGATATGATTATAACTACAGAAAAAGGACATAAATTACAGGGGCTTAAATGCAAATTAAAGGAAATTAAAAAGATAAAAAATATTAAATAAACGCTATCACTATTTTTAAAATGATTTTTCTAGATTTTATAAAACAAAATAACTTAAATAAACTATTTTAATTGAAACGTAAACTTAAATTACCTAAAAACGTGACTAAAAAATGAAAGCAGCTATTTATAAAAAAAGTCAGCGAGTCGCATAAAAAAACGTAAAATTTGTGAAATAAAAGTCCTATGAATGTAACAACAATTTTCCTACGTCCTAATTGACTAAAAATAATTTTAGGAAAAAAGCGGAATATTTTTTTGAGTTTTATTTTATTTATTACAATTAAAACGATTTTTAACTGATTAATTAATTAAAAATACTAAACATTTTGAGAAAAATCTGAAAAAATCACAAAAACTACTTTAAATGAAATTGAACTAAAGAAAAATGAAAAATATACGGACTGCTTTTGAAATAAGCATTCAAAAGGCTAATAAGCTAATAAGGGAAAAACTGCTAAGTGTGTATAAATTATTGACTAAGGGAAACTTAAACAAAAGTTGCTCTAGCACAGATGGTAAGGTGGGTTTGTCTTTGTGTGCGTGAGGGAGACGGAGGTCGTGGGTTCAATTCCCTTCCTCCCTTCTGTTAACATTTTTTTTTTCAAGTTTTTCTCTTAACAAACTAATGCTAAAACAAATTAAGCTTGTTTCTACAAAAACCAAACATGGAAAAACTATAATAAACGTAAGCAGCTTGTATGCAGCAGCGTGAATCGAAAAAAAACTAGGGGGACTTTGGATGAGAGCTAGTTACTAAGGGGCTGTTGTTTGGTTGCTGCGGGCGACAAAAACAAACACCCCTTAAGTGAACTTTTCTTTTTGCAACTGAACAAGAGACCAAATGACAACCTTTTTACAAAAAACTAAAACTACAAATCTTGAAAACGAGCAGTTTGCTAAATAGTCTATCTATAAGATTCAAAAATAAAGACTACTCTAATGGCAACGTAAGGAATAAGCAAATGGAAGAAATATCTAATGAGCTAAGCTTTAAACTACCTAATCCAGATACCCTAAAGTTACTAAAGAAAAATCAAACAAGTTGAAGTGAGAAACTTCCGGAAAAACTAAGCCCCACGACCATTTCTGCTTCTGCAGAGTCAGAATCAGCTCACGGCGACTTGGAGCTTATTTTTAAGCTACCAAGCTTCTTCCCAAGTTAGGACAAATGCTAAGCAAACATGAACTAGAAACAGATTGAGCTACTTGACCCCTGCCTTGAGATTCACTTTAATGCTTACACTTAAATCAATTAGCAACTTTCAAATTCGATTCAACAATTACTCTAACAATACTTTTAATAAACATGAAACTGAAAATGCTTTTTATTGATACTAAAAAGAAAATTACATCAGACCTTAAAACAAGAAAACTAAAATTTTGAGAATAAAACTAGAGGTTTAAAAGAAAGAAACTAAATTTTTAAAACTAAACTAACTAACTACTGACTCCAAAAAAAAAACTAACTTGGCCTTATAACTTGGCTACAATACTTATACTACAACTCTGGTCTTCTCTCTCTCTTTCTTTGTCTCCTTGCTGCTACTTAGTCTCTTTCTCCTCGGTGTACTTCTGACTTCTCTGTCTTCTTGGGGGAAGGAGCACGCGTGGGGAACATGACAGGCAAGGATGGGTTTTTGAGTTTCTCTGGTTTTGGGGAAGTGGTAAGGTATGGGAGAGATGGGTTTGTCAGGGTAGGTGTGATTGGTAGATTTTTTATTTGTTTTGGTTTCTGTGTTGTGAGTTTGGCGGAGGGAGACGAAAGAAAAGGGGAGTTAACACTGGCGGGTTAGGGTTTTGGGTGGTTTTATGAGTTGGGCTTGGGTGGGTTAAAGGTGGACTTGGGCTTAAGTGGTTTTGGACCGAGGGATTTGGATAGGTAATGGGTTTATATTTTTTTTTTTGGGTTTAGTGATTGGTTGGTTTTAGGATTAGTAAACAAGGACCACAATTGCACATCAACCAAACTTGAGTGACCAAAATGTAGTTTTCAAAAATTGTTATAAGGACCATAAATGATAAACTTTTATTAACCAATGGCCATAAATAATATTTTCCACTTTTGAAATTCTCGGGGACTTGTTTTGCCATTTTGAGAAAGTCGGGGGACTGAAACAGCCAATTATGCAAACTTAGCTCATTTTTCATCTGATTTTAAACATTTTGCATCTGAAACATATAAAATGCAATTTTGGAATATTTTCAGTATTTTGATGCATTTCTGAGCATTTTTAAACGTTTTGCAGTTCAGATTTAACAAAAAATGATGAGTATTTATACACTCATCAGACATCTAAGCGATAAGCTCCATAGTTCAATAAGTTTCGGAATAAATAGTAGACCTTATCGAATTCGTCAACTCGATAAACTCATTCATTTATTCGTGTCGCTTATTATCCCATAAATCAGTAGCATCCTAAAGAACAGCTTGTTATTTTCGTAAATTTAAACCTAAAATTGTAGTCATCTTTAAAGAAACTGTCACATAAAACATATAATAAAAAAACATTGTTTGTCGAACAGGGCATTAGTTGGTGCAACGCGCATGTACTCGTTTATGATGGATTGCTAACCGCTTGTTGAGAACCCCCTCTTATCTGCAAATGTCATTGGTCGTTCAAAAAGACAAAAAAAAAGATGTCAATTTAAACATGAAAGACTTGTAATCTGATAGACACTACGAAAAAAGTTCAATATAGATCCAAAATTATTTAAAAACAAATCATTGTAACTCATTTTTTTTATCAAACAAAAAAAAATCAGCATTTTAAAAAAGAAATTAAAAAATCACAAACCGTTAATCGTTACACGAAAAGAATCATACCATCACATCAATAATTAAATTATCTTTCTATAAATGGGCACTTCTATACAATTTCGATGAAAATTTTTCTAACTTTTTTTTTGTGAGTGTTGGAATTTACCCCTGAAAAATTAACATGTGAATTATGAAATCATTTGTGATTTGTGAAATCACAATTGATTTATAAAATAACAAATCATATTTGATTTTTCGAGACGTAAATTTTAAGACTAAAACAAACTCACAAAAAAATTCGTTTAAAGTATATCGAAGTGACTATCTACTGAAAGACAAAAAACTCCTCGTTGCGATAGTGTATATTTTTGGTCGCTTAACGATTTATCGTTTGCAAGAATATGGATCTCACTCATTTCTTAATTATCATATTCATCCTTTTGTTTCTAATACCATGTTAATAAGAATATGGATCTCACTCATTTCTTAATTAACTATTATGTTTCTCATTTTATATGATTGATCAAGATTACCAATTCTTCTGAACATATTCCAGAAGACCTTGGGCATGGCCATGCAAAAATCTTGACAACCCTACGAGGGCCCCAACAATATTATACTTCAAAATAAATTTGAAGGAAACAAATCCCGTTTTGACTACGAGCAGAATTCATAAATTTCGCAACACTTCTAAAAACAACCTTGTAACACTCCCAAATCTCGGTACAGCGGAAGACTTAGTCAAGTTTTCGGGGCGTTACGATTGGATTGGTATCTCACACAAGTATAACAAACAAGATAGTCATTTTCATTCAAAACCAATCCCAAATTTAAATATTCAAAACATTAATCCAAAAGTATAAATATTAGGCCCAAAACATAATTTAATAAAATAGGTCCCCATAATTTATCAGAGTCAAATATGATCCTTGAACCATGCCTCCTTGCCAAGCTTAGATCCGTATTCAAACATCATTTAAATACTTGAGAAAACATGCTAAAAGGTCAGCTTACGCTGGTGAGTTCATAGGTTTAAATTCAATAAAATCGTAGTGGACCTGTAGGAGTTGACTTGCTATGCAAGACTGAAGATAGATAAACATCATTCACAAACCGATCCTAACCGGATCACCAACCGATCCTAACCGGATCACAAACCGATCCTAACCGGATCACTCGGGCCCAGCGACTCTAGTCCAGCACTGTCGTGGCAAAATCTAGAACAATTGCCAACCCCGGACTAGGTCGAGGTAGAAGTCATTTCTTAGCTAGGCAATAGTTATAGCAATTAGGATTGCTACCCTAGTCTAAGTCAACGACTGCCGCACATCTATCTAAACAGTTAAGCACATAAGAAAATTCAAATAGTTTTAAAGGTCCAAAAACAGTAGCATGATTCTCACCCCAATTTAGTTAAAAACGTAGATAAAAATGGGGCTATGAAACTCACCTCAAGCAAAGCAGCATACGAATAAACACTAGCAGAAGATAACAGGTAATCCGCGGCACAACAACTATCGACTCGGCACAACCAATTAATTTAAACCAATTTTAATATATATTTCCCGAAATCAACGTTATTTACCCCAATGTATTCCATTTCGTTATTTCCAAAAATGTTTCGTTTCACCATTTAATCCTACTGTTTGGTATCCTCATGTGGGTGTATCGACTCAATATGATGCCATGAATGCACGTAAACAACCAATATGCGACTCAATGTAACACAATGAGACATTGATTCGCTCCCGAACGGTCAAGTTTTCTCACTCAAGCCGACCACTTGTGAATGGCCGACCGTAAGAAACTTAAAACGGTTCAGAAACGAATGCAATGAAGATCAGGGGAGTACAGGGTTTCCCCGGGTCGTTATGTCTCAGCGAGCTATGCGATGAATCACCAAACGAATAGTGATCGAGAGATTTGAACGGAAAAGAGGGATTTGATATGATTATAACTACAGAAAAAGGACATAAATTACAGGGGCTTAAATGCAAATTAAAGGAAATTAAAAAGATAAAAAATATTAAATAAACGCTATCACTATTTTTAAAATGATTTTTCTAGATTTTATAAAACAAAATAACTTAAATAAACTATTTTAATTGAAACGTAAACTTAAATTACCTAAAAACGTGACTAAAAATGAAAACGAGCGCTATTTATAAAAATTACGCGAGTGCGCAAGCAAAAACGTAAAATTTGTGAAATAAAAGTCCTATGAATGTAAAAACAATTTTCCTACGTCCTAATTGACTAAAAATAATTTTAGGAAAAAGCGGAATATTTTTTTGAGTTTTATTTTATTTATTACGAATTAAAAACGATTTTTAACTAATTAATTAATTAAAAATACTAAACATTTTGAGAAAAATCTGAAAAAATCACAAAAACTACTTTAAATGAAATTGAACTAAAGAAAAATGAAAAATATACGGACTGCTTTTGAAATAAGCATTCAAAAAGGCCTAATAAGCTAATAAGGGAAAAACTGCTAAGTGTGTATAAATTATTGACTAAGGGAAACTTAAACAAAAGTTGCTCTATACAGATGGTAAGGTGGGTTTGTCTTTGTGTGCGTGCAGGGAGACCAGGAGGTCGTGGGTTCAATTCCCACTTCCTCCCTTTCTGTTAACATTTTTTTTTCAAGTTTTTCTCTTAACAAACTAATGCTAAAACAAATTAAGCTTGTTTCTACAAAAACCAAACATGGAAAAACTATAATAAGCTGTAAACAGCTTATGTACAGCAGCAGTGAATCAGAAAAAAAAACTAAGGGACTGTTTGGATGAGCTAGTTACTAAGGGGGCTGTTTGGTTGCTGCGGGCGACAAAAACAAACACCCCTTAAGTGAACTTTTCTTTTTGCAACTGAACAAGAGACCAAATGACAACCTTTTTACAAAAAACTAAAACTACAAATCTTGAAAACGAGCAGTTTGCTAAATAGTCTATCTATAAGATTCAAAAATAAAGACTACTCTAATGGCAACGTAAGGAATAAGCAAATGGAAGAAATATCTAATGAGCTAAGCTTTAAACTACCTAATCCGATACCTAAAAAGTTACTAAAGAAAAATCAAACAAGTTGAAGTGAAAACGAAAAGAACTTCGGAAAAACTAACTGACCAGCTGCTGCTGCTGCAGAGTCAGAATCCGCTTGCACGAGCGACTTGGAGCTTATTTTTAAGCTACCAAGCTTCTTCCCAAGTTAGGAAAAATGCTAAGCAAACATGAACTAGAAACAGATTGAGCTACTTGACCCCTGCCTTGAGATTCACTTTAATGCTTACACTTAAATCAATTAGCAACTTTCAAATTCGATTCAACAATTACTCTAACAATACTTTTAATAAACATGAAACTGAAAATGCTTTTTATTGATACTAAAAAGAAAATTACATCAGACCTTAAAACAAGAAAACTAAAATTTTGAGAATAAAACTAGAGGTTTAAAAGAAAGAAACTAAATTTTTAAAACTAAACTAACTAACTACTAACTCCAAAAAAAAAACTAACTTGGCCTTATAACTTGGCTACAATACTTATACTACAACTCTGGTCTTCTCTCTCTCTCTTTCTTTGTCTCCTTGCTGCTACTTGCGTCTCTTTCTCCTCGTGTACTTCCTGACTTCTCTGTCTTCTTGGGGGAAGGAGCACGCGTGGGGAACATGACAGGCAAGGATGGGTTTGTCAGGGTAGGTGTGATTGGTAGATTTTTTATTTGTTTTGGTTTCTGTGTTGTGAGTTTGGGCGGGAGACGAAGGAAAAAGAAAAGGGGAGTTAACAATTGAGCGGGTTAGGGTTTGGGTGGTTTTATGAGTTGGGCTTGGGTGGGTTAAAGGTGGACTTGGGCTTAAGTGGTTTTGGACCGAGGGATTTGGATAGGTAATGGGTTTATATATTTTTTTTTATTTTGGGTTTAGTGATTGGTTGGTTTTAGGATTAGTAAACAAGGACCACAATTGCACATCAACCAAACTTGAGGGACCAAAAATGTAGTTTTCCAAAAATTGTTATAAGGACCATAAATGATAAACTTTTATTAACCAATGGCCATAAATAATATTTTCCACTTTTGAAATTCTCGGGGACTTGTTTTGCCATTTTTGAAAGTCGGGGGACTGAAACTGCCAATTATGCAAACTTAGCTCATTTTTCATCTGATTTTAAACATTTTGCATCTGAAACATATAAAATGCAATTTTGGAATATTTTCAGTATTTTGATGCATTTCTGAGCATTTTTAAACGTTTTGCAGTTCAGATTTAACCAAAAATGATGAGTATTTACACACTCATCAGACATCTAAGCGATAAGCTCCATAGTTCAATAAGTTTCGGAATAAATAGTAGACCTTATCGAATTCGTCAACTCGATAAACTCATTCATTTATTCGTGTCGCTTATTATCCCATAAATCAGTAGCATCCTAAAGAGTCATAAAGATAATTCACCTATTAATAATGGTACCCAACGTACCTAACGGGCTCTTATTAGATTCGTCAACCTAATAAGTCCGCTACCCACGTGGATCAACACTATTAATGTTAGGTTATCCGTAACCAATGCACACAACGTAAGTAATTAAATACTTGAAACTAGTATTAAATGCCCATATTTGGCATATTTCGATAAATGTGTACTCGAAACATTGATTACTTATTTATTATAAAACATTTCCATTTTAGTCGTTAGTTTCTATTTAAAATAGTAAATAACAAGATAAGTCTTGTTATCGATATTTTTGGTAGAAAAGCCCTTTTTATTATTTATATTTCATAATCTATTAGCATTTTCATATATATATATATATATATTTCTTCAATTTTCAATATTAGTTTCATATCGTTATTCATTTCGAGTCCACAAGCACGACTCATGACTTCTCGGCTTTTAATCAATAAATAGTCCAAACTATACTAAAGTCCATGTTACGGCGTTGTCGGGGTCAACTATTGACTAAAAAGTCAAAGTAACACCGACGTTGCTCAAAGTTGACAATTTATATATATCAAGTCCAAATAAAAGTCATAATAGCGCAATTCAATCCCAAATCAACTTCAATCAATCTCGCCAACCAATCAACCAACCAAATATATCCGAAACCAATGTTATGACCCTAATGGTCATGACACGGTCACGGTTAAAACCACGTGAACCAAACAAGCTCTAGAAGCTTTTCGGCTCCACACGTCTCATCCAAACACCAACAACATCATCTCACAAGCTACCACGACAACTCAACCCGGACCCTTGGTCCTTGAGGGCCATGTACGCCACCCAAACCATGACCATCGTGGTCATGGTGGCTCGTACGCCCCATGTCTCACTTCCAAACACTCCCAAATCAATACCACAACCTCCAAACACAATCAATCATCCTCCAATCATCAACCAAACATCAAACCCAACATCTATTCTAACCAAAAACATAAAACTAGACCTAAAATGCAAAGACCTAACAATATGATACACCACATGATTCCAAAACACTAGCTACATGTTTATTTAAGTGTTAATTAGATTTAATCCCACGTTTCACCCAAAATCCCTAAAAGTCGCCCCATATACGAACCCTAAATGGGTTGTACGTGGCTTATTTATGCTCAAACAAGACATATTCAAGTCCCTTTTACCTTATCCAAACACGAATTACAAAACCCACTTGAAACCCTAGAAATCCGAATCTTAATTCGAAGATTTGAAGGTGTTATGGAGGTCTAGATGGTGTGTGTTATATATGGTTTGAGAGAGGAGAAAGAGAGCTTCAAGATGGTGATGGAGGTGGGTGGTCACGCGCGGCAGTGTGGCCGGAGGTGGCCGGAACAGTGGCGGCGGTCGGAATAGGTTTAGGGTTAGGGTTTTAATAATTTTGAGGGGAGAGAGAGAGTTAGAGAGAGAAAGGTGTGTGTGTGTGTGTGTGTTTAGTGAGAGAAAATGAAGGGGTGAAATGAGGAGGTGATGGGGTATATATACATGGGAAAGAGGGACTAAATAAAAAAATGTGGGGGAGGGGAGGGGCGCTGGCTAGAGGGAAAAAGGAGGGGCTGAAGGCTTCATTTTTCGTAAGCTATCCTGTTTACCCATTCCCGAGCTCATATATTGTCCCCCGAGTGTCCCACGACGTTCATTCAACTTTCTAATATCGTTATTTATGATTTTCCACAAGTTTTGACTATTTATTTGTAAATTTTCGAGTTACGGTCTAAAATTTATGTTATTTCTCGTTTTAGGCTTTTCTAGTGCCGAATCGAATAGTGCCTACCAAAAAGAGTTAAAACTCACACGATAACTCGTCCAATAATGAAATAAATCATAAAAACCAATAGACAATATAAAATCAAGTCACGGTTGATAAAAATAGTGATAAAGGCAAAAGCTCGGTTTAGTTTAACGTAATGCGGTTACCTAAAATAGACTCCCTAAATTGCCAGTTGTCACAGCCTCCCAGCCTCAGAAGAAACTCGTCCCGGGTTTCACTCCGAGTTGCTTGATGTCATGAAAAGTTTAGGATACTTCCTACGAAAAACGTCCTCACGTTCCCAAGTGAACTCCGGTCCATGTCGGGAGTTCCAACGAACTTTGATAATCGGAATACGGCTATGCTTCAGCCATTTAATCTCACGATCCATGATCTCAATCGGTTCCTCAACGAAATTCTATTTCTCATCAATACGGATACCTCTTAAAGGCACAACTATGTTTTCCTCCGAAAGACATTTCTTAAGATTACTAACATGAAAGACATTGTGTACACTGCTCAATTCCGATGATAGCTCCAGGCGGTATGCTACCGGTCCGATTCTTTCCAGGATTGGAAAAGGACCAATATATCGGGGATTGAGTTTTCCACGCTTTCCAAATCGAATCACTCCTTTCCAAGGAGAAACCTTTGTAAAATATTGGATTTCATACACACATACAAACTTAAATCATAGAAGCATATGGAGTGTTTAGAGAGAGAATGAGAGACGTTCTAGTGAGAGAAACACATAGAAGGTTAGATTCCAAATGAACATCCAACCCTCTCCCTTGTGGGGAAAGGGCTATTTATACATAGAAGTTCGCCCTCCTTCGGGCTGTGGATCAGGCATACAATGGGTAAAGACCCGTCCTTCCTCGACGGTGTTACACTATACTAAACTATGCTAATAACTAACTAACAAATAACGTAATAAATGATATGTCTTCAAGCTAACTTATGCTAGATAATAGTTGGGGTGACCGACACTTCACTATGGAATTTTCTAATTCCTAACAATCTCCCCCTAAGGGAGGTCACCCCATGATTTACATTTTGCATCCTAGCATTCTAACTAATCTTCAGTCTTGAGCTCGTTGACTTCACTTCATCAAAATATTCATTCTTTATGCATACATGGCGATTTCATCATAGTCCAACTACTTTGTACAATAATTGGAGGTTATAGAGCTGATCCACATTTTGATGACCTAAAAGCTTTATTTGAGATCATCAGCCATAGTTAATCTCAGTATCACCCATTGTTGTGTTGCCCGCATATGAAGTTGTGACAAATGGACCGACATGCTCAGATTCTGGATCATGATTTCTTTTCATCAGAGTAGCAGAAGCTTTAGTTGATTCATGATATTTGCAGCAGCGAAGCAGAAGCATGGAGTGAGAATATCAGAGACATTGATGCACTAATCATGATTTCTTTAGAAATGAATGTGATGTGTGAGCATGAGGCTATGGATTGACTTCTCCATTCTGATCAGTTGCAAACGTTGGGTGTACCTGCATACAACAGTTAGCAATAAAGCGCACGAAAGTGTCTTTGATCACTTTCGTTGAATTGAGGTACATGGCCCACAGTTCCCCATTGATCAGTACAAGTACTGCTTGTGATCAGATATAATTCTGAAGAACCTCCTTGACAGGGTTTCGCAGCTGCTCTAGCTGTTCTCAAACCGGAACGTCTCAAAGAACACGGAGTGAGTGAACTAGCAAATTTGAGATTCACTGATTGATGAAGAGAGATTTGAAAAACAATCGTGTATCGCTCAATATAAATTGTTTTTGCAATACAACGAAGGTTTTAAAAAAAATCAATTATCAATCAAAAACACCTTTTATTTTGAAATATTAATACACCGGCGATGTGATATAGAAAAGAGTTTTAAGCACAACGACCGGGTTTTCAAAGGTATCCGTCAATCCATATCATGAACCAGGATTGATTCAAAATTTTGAATCGCCCAATTGTTTCTGTTCAGTTGTCACATGATTGATCTATTGGATAGATCTCACATGCCACCTACCAAGAGCTTGTTTGATATTGGCTCTAGAAGGCTTTCCATCTTCACTGTGAATATGTTTGCATATCACTCAGATGTTCTGGCAATACCACAAGGATAATGCGTAGGACTCTTAAAATATATTCTCTCTTTCCACATTGTGTGAAACAGAGAGTATTCATTGATTGTGTCCTTAATGAGATTTATTGATGATCTCGTGGCTCTAGACTCAATTGTGCACATTTGGTTCCTATGTCGGAGACTAGGGAGAGGGTCTCCTTCTTCAATATCAACAATCTCTAAGAGAAAGTCGATAGATTATGTAGGTTCCCCGTGAGAGTGAAACAAGACCTTTTAAGAGGAACTTGAGTAGCTTGGAAAGTTATAGTGAAGTGCGTCACTGGGTCCATGACGTCTTGTCTTCAATACCGGTGTTACCTTAGTAACAACCAGTAGCATATGAATTGAACCCGGTTTCTGCCCTAAGGTTGAAATAATGGAGGGCTATTTCTTTTCACCCTTTTTACATTTAGTTCTTTTTCATTCTTCAACCCCTTCAGTGCTTACCGATACTTCATTACTTGAACCTTGTTGGGTTTATTCCAGTTCTAGCTCTATCTCAGTCCGCACTCTTCCCATATCTCACTTTACTCCTTTTTTTCATCATGCCTAAGGACTCTACACTATCTAGTGGATTGTCCCTGGGTAGATCCCTCCGGCTCTGGCGGGATCGTGGGAACGAATACCTAACCTAACCATCCTTATATCACCATTCATAAAGTAAATTTGGTCGGTCTTTTTGGTATTGTTCATCAGCCATTGTAATCAATTGAAAACCATTTGATAATTAATCTAGGTAATTGTGAGATATTATCAAAGCATTTTGTACCTGAATCGTTTTTGATACTTTGGAAAACGGATCCCCCTCAACATGTGTATCGTATGTTTGAAATCGTTTTGGCACATGGAGGCAAGAGGACTTGAAAATCTCAGATTGACAGAACAAAAGATTTGATTCTTTAATCACCAATTTCTAAGAGATATCAACATCACTTTCCTGATCAGAATTAGTAATTTTCATACTTTGTTAAGAATAATTTTAGGAAAGAATGTGGTTTTCAAAAGAGATGCTCCCCCTCAACTTGTGCATATGATATTTGAATTTGTTTTGCACAAGGAGGGAGGAGTTCTTAGAAGCACTTTCACGATCGAAAACCATTAGAAAATCAATCAAGGTACTTTATGTTAAACCATGGAAATCTTTGTACCTTGAAAGTTTATTTTCCTTTTGAAATGCTCCCCCTCAATATATGCTTCGAGATTTGAAAAAAAATAGCACATATAAGAGAGCAGTATGCATAATTGAGACAAAAATGGTCATCTTTTATCAGATTTCATATTTATATCACATTTTCTCCCCCGATCAAAAATTTCAAATCCTTTGAGATTTTGGATCCCAAGTGATTTAAATATGTATGAAACAAAACTTGTTGGAGAAAAATGTGTCCGGTTTTATATGATCTGAAGTGTACTACACTGAATTTCCCTTTTAGATAAAAGGGAAACCACAATACATAACCTATCACTACTACATACATTATAGTTATAGTTGTTCATAGTACAGACACCACATTATACACATCAAAAATACAAAACAGAAACTACTCCCGGAAGATGTCTTCATTCAGTTCTTTGAAGCAGCTTGTAACGACCTTCACGAAGTCTACCACCCACAAAACTTTCAAGGCTGCGATAAATCATTCTTGTCTTAAGTCTTCTACCAATAGCAGCAACAAACTCTTCACGCCTCTTCAAATCCTGATCAGACCAGAATCTTGTTTTGTTCCACGGCTTGAGGTCGATTTTGATTTCCTTCACCCTTGAGTTCAATTCTTGTTCAACCATCTTGAGTGTACCATCACTGAATTTGTATAGCTCGCATATCCTCATTAGCATTCTTGCCCCGTATCTGTCAGTAAAGAGGACTGCTCTGGGGGTGTCAATCACTATATATTCGTGGAAAAATTCATGTCCTTTGGCTTCCCATTAAGGTCTTGTAAGATTGACCTGAGTCTGGTAGCTTTCTATGCCAAGTTGAAAATCACCAACTCTTTGTCGAATGACTAAGCCCCAGATCCAAAGATTGACAGCAGCAGAGAGAGCCTTCTTTTCACGAATAGGTAAGTGGTCAAGATGTCCTTGGAGATTCAGAAGATAGAGATCTTCAAATTCATTTGTCATCAAGTGTTTGAAGTCGTTCTCTTCTATCACATAATCTTTCAAGTCTGCTCTTCGAAGAACAATCTTCTTCAGGTAATCATAGCCATAGATTGAGAAGATCTCTACACTGATAACACTTAGAATACGCAGCTTTGATCGAACAGCTCTGCGACTCTTTTTAGCACCATGTCTATCAATGTAGAATTTCTTCTTCTTGAACCACCAATGAGAAATGCCATATGAAGCCATACTCTTGTTCTTTGTCTGCCCAAAATTGATCCGGTACCATCTGTTCAAGACCCTGATCAGTGCAGGTAGCAGCTTTCATCTTTGAAATCGATAAAGCTGGTCTTCTTTCAGTAGTACGAGCACATAGATAATCCAGGTCATGGTTGAAGAAGAACTCTGATTGAATAGTCACTTGACCAGGTTCACCACAGAGAGGAAGAGGCTTGTTCATATTGAAACGGCTAATCTGCTCACTGACTGGATCACTTAGCATCTTATGACATTCTTCCATCTGGTATTGAAGCTGATTGGCATCTGAGTGGAAGACTTTGAAGATTTCAAATGCTGGTCCTTCAAGATCCTTCGGAGTTATGGACGAGATTCCCTTCTTATCACAAAGCCACTTCATAAAGCTGCCCATATCTCCAGTGATGTGAAGAAGATAATCTTCATCTAGGGCTTCATAGTTGGTAGTGATGGTTGATGCCCAATTTTTGTCAGAGATCATCGTGTCAGACTCTGGAATGGACCATGAAGGTTCAGGAGTTTGAGGTCTCTCTTTGGCGAGCCAGCTTTGAGTTATGTCTTTGGAATGTGCAACTCTAGAAGTTTTAGCGCGATCACCAGTAATGTATGCATCAAACCAATCCTCATCATCAGACGGTTTAGGGATATGTCTGGTGGATGCATCATCATCATCGGATTCTGACTCTGGCAGGATATAAGATTCTTCATGAAGTACTTGGTCTTCTGGGATAGTGGAGAAGGTGGGTGTAAACCTAGAGTCAACCGTGGTCCAAGCCGTGGACTTCCTTTTTGATCCTTGACCACTTGTAGTTCCGGTTTGATCCTGAGTATTAAGTGGAGGTGAAGGTGGGTTTGCCTTGTGAGTAGAAGCCGTACCGGAAGATCCACCAGCTACAGATGTGCCTGCTCCACCAGTTGGAGGTGGAGGAGGTGGTGGTGACTTGGGGCCTCCAGACATATCCTTTGATTCCATCTGAACAGTCTTTCTTTTCTTCTTAGCATCCCTTTCACGTGCATCCTCTACAAACTGCTGATAATCATCATGCCTCATTGATTCCTCGAGTGCCTCATATAATTTCTTATGAGTATTGTCCCGATGCTCTCCTGCGTCATACATTCTTTCTGAGAGAACTGTTCTCATGTCAGAGATTGGCAAGTCTTTAAATCGCTGAAGTAATGGAGCCTTCATTGCCCATTCAACTGCATCCTTTACTTCTGCTTCTATTGCACTTGTTACAGCTTCATCGAAATTCATGTTCTCCAGCTTATTGACACGACGATCAAGATTATTAACAGCGATAGGCAAGTGCTTCTCAATAGTTGCAATACGTGTCATGGCCTCTTCGAGCAGTTGCTCAGTCGTTTTGATTGGAGGTGGTGATGCAGGTGGAGTGACAGAGTCACTAACAATGATCAATGGTGGTGGAACGGAGGCAGGTTCGAGTGGTGTAGGCGTGATAGATGGAGTTGTATCAGATGTAGTGACCATGGGTGTAGACATTGGAGGAACAGTAGATGTGTCTTGCTAGATGGTGACCGTGTACATAGACTCAGCTTCCTCTTTCTCATCATTTTGCTTGTTAGTTTCTGTGTCTGAGGGTTTGTCATTCAAGAACTGATCACCATATGAGAAATTAGCATCAAGATTCTTAAGTGAGGATAGAGATCCTGTAGACATGTTTGTTTCTTCAAGGCGTCTGTGTTCTTCAGATCCTAGCTCAAGGATCTCCTGTGGGTCTTTTAGCAGTTCATTTTCATCATTTCCAGTTTCAAGCACAGAAGCCACCTCAGTAAAAGGTGTTGTCTCCTGTGTATTGGACACATCCTTTTCCATTCCTGTAGGTTCTGGAGCTGAAGATGATTCAGTACTTCTTTTCTTCAGCTCGAATTGGGTATTAGTTGTTGGTGGTGAAGAAGAGATGGTCAGAAGCATATGTGCGGCTTGTTCAGCTTCTACGCCTGCAATCCCTTTACCTTTATCTTGTGTTGTAGGTGTGGTTTGTTGTGGTGCTGGTTCTGGTTCTCTTATCACAACCCCACCCACTGATGGTCTTTGAGACATGTTGAGACTATCCAAGCTTTGTTGAATTCCTTGTTGTAATGCAACCTCATCTTTATCAATCAATCGCATCTTGCCCTCTGGAACCCCCATTTCTTCATCATTATCCTTTCCAGAGTCTCTCCTTCTCCTCTTTTGCTTTTGTGATGAAGTTTCAGTGGATTGAGATCTATCAAGTCTTTTCTTGGGAAGGGCGGCATATGAGGTTTTAGAAGATAGTTTGGATTTTGATTGTGCGGGAGTGGACTTGGGTGTTTCATCAGCGGTTGTGGCGGAGGCTTTCTTTACATAACTTTTGAAATAGTCAGCATTCTTGATTCTTTCTGTAAGCAAAGCATCAGGAATAGGCATACCAAAGATCTCTTTGTCATGTCCTTTGGCAATATATTTTATGTTGCCTAGGACAAATTCGTCACTGGCTTCATGCAGTGCGGACTCGCTTCGTGAGTTGAACTTATGAATATGTTGTAGATGGTAGATAATGAGTTTTGAGAACCTGATCCTTGGGAATCACTCGTTTACCAAGACCTTTTCTTCCTTTGACTTTATTCTCAGAGTTAATTCTATCGGTGATAAATGTGTCTAAGGACAGGATGAATTCTTCCCAAATAAGTTCATCGAAGTCAATATTTTTCCCTTTTACTATTCCCTATAGTATTTGCATTATGGGAGCTCGTACTCTGTCTGTCCCTGAAGTTTTACCGGTTAGGCATAGATTGAGAATTGTAACAATTGATCTCCATGGTTGATATATTTCGGCATTGATGAGTGATGAAATCTTGGTTAGTCTTTCCGGGTATCCCAATTCATCGACAAAGTCTAAGATTTCTTGAGTGGAGGGTGGAGCGATGAATTTGTTGGAAGGGTCTCTTGGTGTGATCTGAAGAGCATCCCTGAGCGTCTCAACAGAGATGTCATACCATTTGTCTTCAAGCTTGCACGAGTATGTAGCAGATACCTTATCCCACATAACAGTTTTCCAGAATTGCTGAAGATAAATGGAGGGAAAAGTGCAACGCTTGATTAGGGCATTAAAGAAGTTGGTGTCCTTCAAGATGTCGATAGCCAATCTATAGGTTGGATTTTTTTGGCCTCTATCCACATCTACATAGCAGTTGCTCTTAGCAATTGAAACCCATTCCGCACGTGGAAGTAATTCTTCGTCAGTTAGAGTGACAGTTGGTGTAGAGGCAACAAGTATATCAGAGGATGTGGTGTCAGCCATTAGGATATGATAATTACACATAAAATAAAAACAATATCCAGGAAATTTGTTAGGTTAAGACACTGTTATCCCTTTTGACCAATTCTTAACCCCATATCATAAGCACATAGACAGAGACATATAGACAACTAAGAAACCCGGATAAGACAAATATGGAGACAAAGGATGCATATAAAAAAATAATCAGTATGCAGAGACTTATAAGTGCAAGATGAATTGAGAGAGGACATCAAAAAGATAGTATCATAAGCAACATTGACAACAAGTATGTTAACTCGCAAATACCAACTCGCTTTGGAACAACAATTTGATCAACTCGCATAACTCAACACGCATAAGAAACAATTAGCAAACAACTCGCATACGTCAAAACATATGAGGAAAGTCGCATATGGCAACTCGCGTCCATCAACACGCTTTGGTCAAAGTTTGATCAACACGCATAGTGTAACTCGCATAGGACAAAGTATGTGATAACTCGCATACATCAAAATGTATGTGACAAGTCGCATATGGCAACTCGCATAGATTGACTGTAAGAGGCAACACGCATACACCAACTAGTCATGCAACTCGCTAAAAGGAATAATCTAAGGCAACTCGCATACAAGCAACTATGGGCAACTCGCTATGAGGAACACTACACGATCGACCCAATTACTCAGCCACATAACCAAGACACATGATTATAATTACATGGATAAGTCACAAGCCATAAAAGAGGATCATTATTCAAAGAACTAAAACACAAATCCTATCAAAAACATCACAAGAGTCACAACACGCATAACATAAATACACAAATTAGATCATACAAACAATCCCAACTCAGATCATAATGTAGACAACCCTACGCAATATCATCTAAGAACATATTTTTTCTTAAATCAAAGAGATACAAACCTAGAGTCAAAATATTTTGATCGAGATGAGAAAGATGAGACACAATCTGCACGAAGGATTAAGATAAGAGATGGTTCACGTACAAATCATGATAAAGATATGATAAACAAGATCAGATATCAAGAAAACCTACCACACAATCAAAAATTGTTAACTCGCTAAGTTGAGAGTTGAGAGAGAGAATATTATCAAAAACTTTGGTAGAAGTATGTGTGTTGACCAAGAGGCAAATCGCGACCTTAAGTACACAGGTTTAGCGAGTTGACACTTTTAGACCCTATACCTTATAATATGCAAACATAATCTGAAGGGGCAACTCGCATGTATTAATAGGTTTGACAAATGTCAACACGCATGATCCAAGTAAGCAACACGCATACAATCAACTCGCATGAATAAAATAAAAGAAAAGGCAACACGCAAATTAACAAAACTAGACAAACATAGCTAAACACCTTATATCACACCAAGAATCATAAAATAACTCCATATAGCATACAACAACCAGACCACACAATTAAGAATGCAAATACATGCAACCAAAATGATCATGATAAGTCAAAACCAAGTACTAAATCAAATGAAGGTGCACAATTCTCCCCCTCAATCAATGATACGGGATAGAGAGTAATCATTGATTGATTCAGTAACATGACAGTGGGTTTATGACAGCTTACGTATGTGAGTGTTAAGACGAATAATACAAAAGATTATAAAGACTCTGTTCGAACTTCATCTAAAGTCCCGTGTCATTGTTGAATGACATTTCTAGGACCGTAGATGTTATCGATGACAGAAATTTGTAAAAACGAGTGCAATAATTAGTTATTTTTTTTAAATGTATAAAAATTTGTACAAGACTTAATGAGAACAAGTCCTGAATAGAGGGGATCAGGAGTCAGAATACGAGGTACATCAATTTTGACAAGCTACAATTTCAGAGTGAGCAGTCTTCATTTTTCCAGGAAACGGTCATGATGTTTATGAAAGAATTGAGCATTGTACCGAAAAAGTGAGGACATTTTGCACTAATAGCACATGTAGTATTGCAAATGGGTGGGTTAGTGACAGTGTATCCTCATTTTTGATGTTGTACGTAGGTCTAGGAGTATCATTAATAGAAATCCCTTTAAGTCCAACATTCTTGAGGATTTTACCTGTGGGCATCCACTTAAAACATGATCTAGGTGAGTAAGTCCGTTTGGTACATGTGAACTTAAATAGTCTACCAGTAGGAATCCACTTAAAACAACTGCTAGCAAAGTTAGATGAAGCGAAATCCTGATTCTGAGCATTGGTCCTTTTGCAATTAATTTGTTTCTTAGGGGATTTGTCAGCCATTTGATGCATCTTATATGGACTAGATGAGCTCCTTATATTCTTGAACTTAGAGTTTTGAACATTCAGCTGTGGATTGTTATTCATTATATCTGAATGAATTAGTGAAGTGACTGGTTTTGACAAAACTATATTCTCATCAACTTGGGAGGTAAGCTTAGATTTAGAGGATTTAAATCTCTCTGTCTTAAATGCATTTGGATGCCTAACTACAGGTCGTAATGTATTGTTAAGTGCAATTGTCTTCCCCAAGGTCGATGGTTTTGTAAACTTAGTGTTCACTCTATTTCTAATGGTTTTTCTAAGCTCATTTTTTAAGGCAACAATGGTGAAGCTTTTATCCTGAATTTGGGCTTTGAGGGTATCAATGTCTGCCAACAAGGAGTTAGTTTAATCTAACAGCTTAGAACTGCTCTCTAATAAGTTCTTCCTTAAGAGCTTATTTTCCCTTAATAGCTTGGTCACACATAAAGCTAATTCATCATTCCTAGATTTAATTGGGTCACTCACCTCATAGTTAAGATTGTTCATCCCTTTATAATATTTCTTATGCAGATCAGAGAGTTGTATTTTCAGCTTACATATGGTTGAGTCTTTGTCCAGAATCTGAGTTTTTAACTGGTTAATTTCAAAAAATTCTCAAAATTAGGAATTCGGTTTATGCAAGGTTTTGTAGCAAGAAAACTTTCTTCCTTTTGTTGTAATGCAATTTCTAAGGAAATGCAGTATTTTTCGAGAATTGAGTATTTGTTAGAAAGTTCATCAAAAACCCCCTTTTCAACCATTTCATTTGTTTTAAAAATTATAGGCTCGGTCTCAACCAAGGAACATGCATCTGAATCAAGTTCAGGCTTAAGATTAGTTTGTTTAAGTAGACTAGCAGAAACATAATGTTGAACCGTTAAGGGTACCTCATCAGATGACAACAGTTCATCCATCGGTCTTACATGTGTATCCGCATCAGGAGTTACCGAACTGCTGGTTACTTCATTCTTTGTTGTATATGATATTCTGCATTTCAAGCACACCCGTCTTTTCAACTAAGATATTACCCGACGTTTCACTACTATCACCTAATTGCACTTGACACTCATTCACGAAATCATCCTTTTGAGCAGCTTCCTCAATGTACTTTTTCACATTATCCATTAGTCGGATAAATGTATCGATGAACTCCTGAATATCCATTCCAGTATGTTTCTTGAAAGAAATTCCAGTTGAGTGTTGATCGAAGTCTGCGGAATATTCCCCATTGATAAATGGCTGGAATTGGTTGTGGATTACCTGAAGTACAACATCGGAATCATCTTTTAGTACCTTCTTTTTGGTAATTTGAAGCTTCAATAATTCTAAGTTTGTTAGCAAGGTCCTTGTCAATGTAGGTAAGTCCTGACGGAAAAGAGCACTGCATGTTCGATCCACAATTGTAGATAAGAGTTGTAAGAGATGAGAGTGCAATAGTTGATATGGCTCAAGGCTGCATTCCATTTGCAAGGCATTTTGCAGCATAAGCTGGTGAAATTTCTTGGGATTTGAATCAGAGTACGAGGTGTTTTGATCATCATTGATTGAATCTGTTAAGGAAAGGCTTTCTGAGTAGTACATACTTTGTTTGCAGTCCACTGAGTCATATAGTTTGAGCACATTGGAAATTAATGGATCAGTGGTATACTCCATGAGTGTCAGATTTTACGGGATTTTATTATTCTTTGATTAAACCGGGAAATGATTCTTTCACGGGATTTTACTAAACCAAAAGAACAACCGTAAAGCGTAGCACGAAGAAATGACAAGTCTCAATAGACAAGTTGCTAAATAGACAACTCGCTTTGGTATCAACTCGCTAAACAATCAACTCGTTTAAAGGACAAGTCGCTTGAAACTCAAGTCGCTTAAAGAAACAACTCGCTAAATAGCCAAGTCGCATAAACTAACTCGCTGCCAATACAACTCGCTTAATAGCAAGTCTCTTTAGAACTCAAGTCGCTTAGAGAATCAACTTGCTAAATAGCCAAGTCGCATAAACTAACTCGCTTCCAATAACAAAGCAACTCGCTTCCAGTAACAACGCAACTCGCTTCCAAGAAATGCAACTCCGTAGCTCAACTCGCTTTGAACATTTTTAAAAAACAACCACTTTATCAATCAAAAATGACCAAACCACAATGATTTAAGCCTTCTAATTCAAAACCTAAACACATATGATGATTCTATACACAAAAGTACAATCAAAGTTCAAACTTTAACACTAGAAATTGACCAAATGATTCAAACTCTTCTAAACACTTACAACCCCAAAAACCTTATGAAATCCACCAAAACAAAGAACATGAAAGACGAGTGATCAAACCATGGCTCTTGATACCAATTGTAAAATATAGGATTTCATACACGCATACAAACTTAAATCATAGAATCATATGCAGTGTTTAGAGAGAGAATGAGAGATGTTTTAGTGAGAGAAACACATAGAAGGTTAGATTCCAAATGAACATCCAACCCTCTCCCTTGTGGGGAGAGGGCTATTTATACATAGAAGCTCGCCCTCCTTCGGGCTGTGGATCAGTTATACAATGGGTAAAGACCCGTCCTTCTTCCACGGTGTTACACTAGACTAAACTATGCTAATAACTAACTAACATATAACGTAATAAATGATATGTCTACGAGCTAACTTATGCTAGATAATAGTTGGGGTGACCGACACTTCACTATGGAATTTTCTAATTCCTAACAACCTTCAACATAACACGATCTCCAACCTGAAATTCTAAAGGTTTACGTCTCCTATCGGCATAACTCTTTTGTCTATCACGAGGGGTTTGCAAACGGTTACGAATCCGAACTATCTTCTCAGTGGTTTCTAGGACAAGTTCGGGACCTGTAAGTTGACTCTTGCCAAATTCAGCCCAACAAACAGGAGAACGACATGTTCCGCCATACAGTTCCTCAAATGGAGCGGCCTTAATGCTAGAATGATAACTATTGTTGTATGAGAATTCGGCCAAAGGGAGATGTCTCTCCCAACCTTTTCCGAAATCAATAACACAGGCTCTAAGCATATCCTCTAAGGTCTGAATGGTTCTCTCGCTTTGACCATCGGTTTGAGGGTGATAAGCAGTACTCATATCCAGGTTTGTTCCTATCGCCGACTGTAAGGAGCTCCAAAAGTGGGATGTAAAACGGCTATCTCGATCGGAAATGATAGATACCTGTACTCCATGACGCGATACCATCTCCATAAGGTAAAGTCGAGCGAGCTTGTCGAGACTATCGGTCTCGCTAATGGCTAGGAAGTGGTGGTGACTTAGTTAAACGATCAACATTTACCCAGATAGCGTCATTGCCGCTAGCTGTTCTTGGTAATTTGTAACATATTGGATTTCACATACACATCATAACATAAAAACAAGAGGCGTACACAATGGTTTTAGAGAGAGAAAGGTAGAGGTTTGGGAACTTTAGTGAGAGAAAGAAAAATCTTATTATGAGCTCCAACTCTCTACCTTGGGAGGTAGAGAGTATTTATAGTCTTACAATAAAACGCCACCTGACGGGCTATGGATCAGGCATACAGTGGGTAAAGACCCGTCCGTCCTCCACGGTGTTACAAAACTAAATACTACTTAACATCAAATAACTACGACTACGAGTTTTCTAACGATTACATATACTTGAGGTGACCGACACTTTAACTACTTGATTTTCCAAATCCTAACAATCTCCCCCTAAGGGAAGTCACCTCAAACACACATTAAAATTACATAGAATACAAACAGATATTTCATTGAGATAGTTCTTGAATTCTTATTCATGTTCTTTGTTCTGTAGCTCGTAGTCTTTGATTCTTCATTTTTGCATGTTTGGATAATCTGAGTGGAGGTCTTTAACGATACGTGATAATGAGTTTTGAGCCGACTTTGAGATCATCGGCCACATTAATCTCGGACTCATCCATTGTGGTGTTGGTATTATGTGATGTTGTGACATTTGGACCGACATGCTCACATTCGGATCATGATATGTTCTTATCGAGTAGCGGAAGCTTTCATTGATTCATGATATTGGCACAGCCAGCGAAGCATGGAGTGAAAATATCGAGTCATTGATGCGTAGCATGATTTCTTTAGAAATGAATGTGTTGTGTGAGCATGCGGCTATGGATTGACCGCTTCATTACGACCATCGCAAGCGTCGAGGTGTACCGCATAAAGCAGTTAGCAATAAAGCGTCTGAAAGTGTCTTTGATCACTTTTCGTTGAATTGAGTACACACCCACGGTTCCCGTTGATCGATACAGTACTTGCCTATGATCGGGTATAATTCGAAGAATTTCCTTGACAGGGTTTCGCATTGCTCTAGCCGTTCTCAAACGGAACGCGTCTCAAAAGACAACACGGAGTGAGTGAACCAGCGAAATGAGATTCACTAACTGATGAAAAGAGATTTGAAAAACAATCGTGTATTGCTCAATAGAAATTGTTTTTGCAATACAACGGAGGTTTTAATGAAAATCAATTATCAATCATAAACACCTTTTATTTTGAGAAATAAGTACACGGTCGATGTGCTAAAGAAAAGAGTTTTTAAGCACAACGACCGGTTTTCAAAGGTATCTGTCAATCCATAACCTGAACCAGGATTGATTCAAAAGATTGAATCGCCCCATCGTTTATGTTCAGTTGTCACATGGTTGATCTTATTGGATAGATCTCACATGCCACCTACCAGGAGCTTGTTTGATGTTGGCTCCAGAAGGCTTTCCATCTTCATTGTGAATATGTATGCATATCACTCAGATTTTCTGGAAATACCACAAGGATAATGCGTAGGACTCATAAGATATAATCTCTCTTTCCACATTGTGTGAAACAGAGAGTTTTTCATTGAAAGTGTCTTAATGAGATTTATTGATGATCTCGTGGCTCTAGACTCAATTGTGCATATTTGGTTCCTATGCTGGAGACTAGGGAGAGGGTCTCCTACTTCAATATCAACAATCTCTAAGAGAGAGTCGATAGATTATGTCGGTTCCCCGTGAGAATGAAACAAGTCCTTTTAAGAGGAACTTGAGTGGTTTGGAAAGTTGAAGTGCTTGGTCGTCCTGGGTCCATGACGTCTTGTCTTCAATACCGATGTTACCTTGGTAACCACGGTATATATGAATTGAACCGGTTTTACGCCTAAGGTTGAATTATAGGAGGGCTATTTCTTTTCACCCTTTTCATATTCATTTCTTTTTCATTCTTCAACCCCTTGATTGCTACACGAGACTTCATTACTAGAACCTTGTTGGGTTTATTCGATTACTAGCTCGGTCTCGGTCCGCACTCTTCCCATATCTCATTTTCTCCTTTTATCATCATACCTAAGGACTTCTACACTAACTAGTGGATTATTCCTGGGTAGATCCCTCCGGTTCTGGCGGATCATAGGACCTCAACCTAACCTTATCATCCTTATATCACCATGCATAAAGTAGAGTTGGTCGGTCTTTTGGTATAGTTCTTCCGCCTTGAAACCAATTGAAAACCATTTGAAAATCAATCAAGATACTTTTGATATAGAATCAAAGCATTTTGTATCTTAAATGTTTTGATATTTTAGAAATGCTCCCCCTCAACATATGCATAAAATTCAGAATTTGTTTAGCACATGGAGGCAAGAGATCTTTGAAATCGTTAGATTAAGAATGAAAGGTCCAATCTTTTGATTAACATTTTCTAAAATGATCATCATCACTTCCCAATCAATTTGAGTAGATAAAACATTTAGAGGAAGGATGAGGTTTTCAGAAGTTTGCTCCCCCTCAATATGTACCTCTAAGTTTGAAAGAGTTTTGCACATATTAGAGAACCACTTAGAGACAATTCAATCACGTTTCAATAATTTGAGGTTTAAAGTAGATGCTCCCCTCAACATGTGCATGGAAAATTTGAAATCGTTTGTCACATGCAGGAAGGAAAACATGCTAAACACTTATGAAACCATTTATCGAATTATCAGTTTAAATCCAATTTAAATCACAAATTCTCCCCGATCACAATTATCAAATCATTTGAGATTTGTGATCTCTGTAGATTTAAATTGATTTTGAAAGCTTTTAAGGAGAATTGTGACTTGATTATGAAAACGTTTTAGCGATAAGGTTGGATTTTGAGACTTTAAACTCCATTAATTAAACATGCATGATTATCTTTTGATAACATAATAATAGCCAAGGTCTTGAACCAATTGTGTAAATTATTGTAAAACATTTAGAGGCGACCTTGCTCATTTAAGTGCTAATTGTTTGAAAAGAACACTTTTTGATTTAATTGAAAAATCATTCTCCCCCTCAATCAATGACGAAAGTTGTTGATTGATGGATTGAGATTTTGACACTTGATAAGTTCTTTTGATTTTCAAAAATAGAGTCCGAAGTATTTTCAAAACAATTGAGTTTTCAAAAGATAGCAAATATTTGAAATTAAACATTTGTCTTGTAAATGACAAACATTTGTTTTTAGAATCACAGCATTAGGTTTGAAACATGAGATAAAGCATGGCTCTGTTCTTTCTTTGAAAAGCGGGTTCTTGCTGAAATGACAATAAACCATTGTTTTACTTTCTCCCAAAAATATTTTTTGATTTTTTTAAACATTCGAACAACATCTAAAGTCCCGTGTCATTCTTTGAATGACAGCACAAAGACCGTAGATATTATCGAATCGAGGTAAAAACACATGACAAAAAGACAATATTTATTGAAATATTTTGAGTTTTTCAGATTTTTATGGATTTTATGAAAGATTTTATATTTTTCTATTTGCTTTTTGTTGGTTTTGTAATTTTGTATTTTGCTTTTTGAAAAAATATATACAAAGGATGGATGAAGAAAGACCTTTACTCCTCGTCTTCCTCCTGAAGACGTTTGAGTGTTTCTGGTTGAAGGCTTTTCAAGCCAAGTCGAGGAAGAATAAACTCAAAACGTTCTCTAGGAAGAGCTTTGGTGAAGATGTCACGCTAACGGTATTCGACTTTACAAAATAGAGTTTCACCACACCGTTTTCCACTTGCTCCCTGATGAAATGATGTCGAATGTCGATGTGCTTTGCTCTTGAGTGTTGTGCGTTGTTGCATGAGAGAGCAATAGCACTTTTATTATCACAGTACAGAGGGATTTTGTTGAATTCAAAGCCATAGTCGGATAATTGGGATCTCATCCAAAGGATTTGAGCACAACAAGATGACATGGCTATGTATTCAACCTCTGTAGAGGAAATAGAAGTACTCATTTGCTTCTTTGAAGACCAACTCACAAGCTTATCACCCAAAAATGAGCACCTCCTAGCGTACTTCGACGTGTATCTTGACATCTGCATGATCGGCATCTGCATAGGTATGTTAGTGATACGGTGTCCTTGGTACCATAGTCCCATTATGATGGTTCCTTGGAGATACCGAAAGACCCGTTTAACCGCTTCAAGGTGCTTTTAGTAGGCTTAGCCTGATATCTAGCACACATGCACCTGGCGAACAAGATGTCTGGTGCGCTAGGCTGTGACGTACATCAGGGATCCAATCATACTACGATATTTCATTTGATCTACCATGATCCCTGAGTTGTCCTCATCCAGCTTAATACGTTCAATCATGGGAGTGTCAACGGTGTCACATAAACAAATCCAAATTTCTTTAAAATCTCATTTGCATATTTAGATTGATTTATAAAAATGCCTCTGGGACTTTGTGAAATTTGTAATCCCAAGAAAAATGACATTTGTCCCATCATTGACATTTGAAATTTGGAACCCATTTCATTTGAAAAACGATCACATTCATTGGGGTCAGTCGAGGCAAAGATAATATCATCAACATAAATTTGAGCGTGAATTAAATGTTTGCACGACTTTCGGTGAACAATGTCGGATCAAGCTGCTCCCTTCTTTGAATCCAGTAGATATAAGAAACTTTGACAGCGTATCATACCATGCTCTAGGAGCTTGCTTCAAACCGTAAAGGGCCTTTTTCAAGCGATAGACATGAGTAGGATGCCCTGGATTCTCAAAACCCTTTGGCTGGCTGACGTAAACCACCTCTTTCAAATCACCATTAAGAAAGCGGTTTCACATCCATCGATATCTACCATGTTCTTACTAACCGCATTAGCCAAGAAGATTCTGATAGCTTCGATACGAGCAACAGGAGCAAATGATTCTTCAAAGTCAATACCCTCCTCTTGACGGTATCCTTTTGCAACCAATCGAGCCTTGTTTTTTAAGACATCACCATGCTCATCAAGTTTCACTTTGAAGATCCATTTTAGAGCAATGATCATAGCACAATCGGGCGGTACTAATTCCCATACATCAAGCCGATCAAACTCATGAATTTCTTCTTGCATGGCATTGAACGGTGTCTTCATTCATGGCAGTTTTAATGTCTTTTGGTTCGACTTTAGAGAGTACGGAGTTGAAGAAGCACCATAAGGCATCGGTTGCAAGTTGTTTCCGTGTGGATCCTGGGCGAGAGGGGTTTCCAATGATGTTGTCCAATGGGTGATCATGTGTCCATTTTCTAAGGTGTTCATGTGGTTGTTGTTGTGGAACTGAAGTAGCGAGTCGATGTCTCGATGAAGATGGTACAGATGATGATTCAGGAGCAAATATATTTTCAAATGGAGCATCTTCGGGAGTATCAAAGGGATTAACTTCATCATTTATGCCAGAAACAATTCCATGATGTACATTCGATGATTGATGATTTGTTGATGAGACAGAGTGATCAGCAGTAGGCGCTTCTTGACTTAATGATATTGAGACTGAAGGGTTGACTTCATTCATAGGGATAGGAGAAGCCTCTGTTGATGGACTTGACATTTCATCAGCATTTGGTTCATAGTGTTCATCAAACATTGGATCAAACAATTTCTTTAAATCATCTTCTGATGGAGGTACATAAGGAGTTGCTAGAGATGAGTTTGGTACAAGGGATGAACCAATGGGACTGTTTTGAAGTGCGGGTCCAGAACTAGATTGTCCAGGAGCCATTTGACCGGTCAGCTCATCGAACGTAACGTGAATTGTTTCCATGATATTTCGGGTTCTCTTGTTGTAGATTCTGTAACCCTTCTTGTTTGGTGCATAACCAACAAAAACTCCAATATCTGCCTTTGCTCTTAATTTACCTAAGTCTTGACCGTCATTCGTTGGATAGCACAAAGCACCAAACACACGAAGGTAGGAGAGATCAGGTTTTCGTTTATGAACAAGTTCATATGGAGTTTTTCCATGAGAGGTGTGTATAAGGGAGCGATTTTGGGTGTAGCAAGCAGTGGCAATGGCTTCAGCCCATAGAAACATTGGAACCTTTGAATAAATTAGCATTGTTCTTGCGGCTTCCACAAGAGTTCGATTTCGTCTTTCAACTACACCGTTTTGTTGAGGAGTTCGTCGAACACTTCTTTGATGATTGATTCCAACACTTTCATAAAACTGAATTAAGTCTTTGTTAACAAACTATGTGACATTGTCCGAACAATTATTTGTATTGTTGAGTCGAACCTAAAGCTGTTTGATTAGTTTGATGATGACATCTGGAGTTTCATCCTTTGTCCTAAAAACTTTACCCAAGTAAATCGAGAGTAGTCATCAACAACTACTAGAATGTATTTCTTCCTATTTATCGTTTGCACTCTCATTGGTCCGCACAGATCCATATGAAGGGTATGAAGAACTTCCATTACTGAATTTGTGGGTTTTGGTTTGCGGGCATATTTCGTGCTTTTACCCAATTGGCAAGCTGAACAAAGATGATCTTTTTCATATTTTAATGGGTAAGCCTCGACAAGATCCTTTCGGAAAGGTTATTAATGGTTCTGAAGTTCAAGTGATTGAGACGACGATGCCATAACCATGACTTTGTTTTAGAAGCCTTTGACAGCAAGCAGATTGGAGAATACTTCATCATGTCTTCGATAGAGATGGTGTATAGGTTAGAACCACGAGTACCTCTTAATAATTCCACACCATCAAGTTCTCTAACGAAGCAAGTATGTTTTCTAAAGGCCACCTCTAGATCGGAATCATAGAATTGACCAACAGAGAACAAATTATGACCAAGACCTTTGTTGGGATATGAAAGTCTTTGAACAGTTGAAGTGCTGAAGAATGTTAAAGTACTGAAAAAGTCAAAGAGTCAAAGTACTGCTAAAGAGGAAGTCAAAATGTAACTGAAAGAAGTCAAAGTACTTGCAAGGCTAAAAATTTGTTATATTAGTTTATGGAAAGTCTTGTAATTCTAGAATATTCTATATTAGATTACTTGTCATACAAGGATACAAATTGTAAATCGTTTAGGGTTATCCTTGAGCCTATAAAAAGACCCCTAGATTGATATTAGATGTACGTGACATTATTAGAGTTTTAGAGAGAAGTCTGATATTCTTAGAGTTGTTAAAGTATCTGCATAACAAGCAGATTTAGAGTTAATAATAAAAGTTATTCTTCATAGCTTTGTTAAGTAAATTCCGCATACTTAATAGAGTTTGTTCAGTGTTTCTTTGTTAATAACTTAGGATTTATCCGAGGTTATTAAACCTTAACAAGCTATTAAAGTTAGTTTTGTTAGAGTACATCGATCCAACAAGTGGTATCAGAGCTTGTGTGGAAACTCTGACTAAGAAGAAAACCGATTTCAACAAACCCTGAAGATGTCGACTGAAGCTACATCAACTCCTATCACAGAGGTATGTTCTAAGTGTCATGATTTTTATCAAAAAGTACTTAATGCTTATGTTTATGAAAGAGATAACTGTATAAAGGCTAGGTCTGAGGTAGCTGGTTACCAAATAACCTTAGAATCTATGGAAGCTAAAATATTAACACATGAAAATAATGAAATGGCTTGGGCTGAAAAGTATGCACAACAAGGCTATCAGTTAAAACTAAGTGAATGGAAATTAAACTGTAAAATTTCTGAAATAGAGAAACTGACTAAGGAAAGAGATGCTTTGTTAGCTAAGTTTACTGCTTGGGGTGAATCTGGTCTATCACATGTTACTTATGTTCAAAAACAGAGAAGAGCTTGCATTAAAACTAGCTTAGGTTTTGGAATGGGCTTTAGTAACATAGAAGAAAACCAACCTAGTGATTAGGATGAAGGTGATTTTGAGGATATAACCACTAGTGATGATGAACTCATTAATTATGTAGACACATCTAGTAATGAGGGTTCAATAAGTGACACACCTCCTGAGTATAAGAAAGACAACGGTTATCATGCAGTTCCCCATCCCACTGGCATTCATCAACCCCATAGGCCTGATGTTTCTCGTTTTGGAGTAGACAGTCTAGAGTTTAGGAAAAAGCTAGTTGCTCAATCTAAGTTTGAAAAACCTAGAGAAGCTGTTAAAAATAATGTTCAAAGTCAAGCAGTACCTTCAAATCAAAGTACTGCTCCACAAGCAGTACCTTCAGCAAAACCTTTTCAAAACAGTACTGCTAAACCTTTTTGGGATAACTTTGGTCAAAACAAGTTTAATAATTCACCTAGAAGGCACAATAGTTTTGGGCATAGACATAGAATAAGTCACTTTGGAAGTATGGGTCAAAAACTGTGTTTTGTGTGTTTTAGTCCTACTCATTTAATCAAGGATTGTGAACATCACTCAGAATACCTTAGAAAATTTCCAAAGAACAGGTCTGCTAACCAGAAACCTAGAGAGCACAAACCAGTCTAGAATAATTCAAATAGGGTAAATCATAGAAATTTCTCACCAGATCATAGATACCCTCACCAGAGAAGACTTTTTCAAAACCTTCAGTATCCTACAGTACTTTCCAAAGTACTGCTAATTCAGGACCAGTACTTTTTGAAAGTACTGCTCAGACAAAACAAGGTACTGATCACACTCATTGGAATAGGTACCCTAGGAGATCTCATTACTATCAACCTAGAAGGTATTATAATTCACATAGGATCTAGATCACAGGAACCAAGTGTTAAAACAGAATTGGTTAAGAGGGAAAGTACTTCTGAGGGACAAACAGTACTTTCAACAAAAAGTGAATCAGATGTTTTTGTAATACAAGAAAAAGAGAATGAACTTGCAAAAGATAAATGTGTTGGAAATCCAGAAAGTTTTGAAAATCCACATGCTAAAAATCAAAAGATAATTCTGGATCATGTTTTGAAAAATAGTAGAAATTACATACTCAAAGAATTTGAGTTTGTAACTCCACAAGGGGAACACAAGTCAGTAATGGCTTGGGTTCCTAAAAGTCACTAACTCTTTTATCTTTGTGCAGGGCAACCCAGAAGAGGAGCTTAAAGATCATCTTATTGTGGATAGTGGTTGCTCTGGAAGTATGACAGGAGACAAAGAGATTCTATCTGATTTTAGATCTATTAGTAGAGGAAGAGTTGCATTTGGGAATGATCCCAATGGAGGAAGGATTACTGGAAAAGGAACTATCAAAGCAGGGCGTATAGATTTTGAGAATGTTAGATATGTGAAGGAGCTTAAGTTCAACTTATTATCATCTCTCAAATCTGTGATAAAAGCACCTGTGTTATTCACAGACACAGAATGTCTCATCCTCTCTCCTGATTTCAAGCATGTTGATGATAACTTGGTAGTTCTTAGAGTACCAAGAACAAATGATGTGTATAGTTTAGACATGAAGAGTCTACATTCTTATGGGAGAGCCACATGTTTGGTGGCCAAAGCAACATTTGAAGAAGCACATCAGTGGCATAGAAGATTTGGTCATGTAAATTTCAAGAATATCAACAAACTGGTCAAAGGAAATTTAGTTAGAGGTTTACCTTCAAAGACTTACAAGAATGATCACTCCTGTTTGGAGTGCAAGAAGGGTAAACAACACAAAGCTTCATGCAAGAAGCTTGAGGAGAGGACTATTAGAGAACCTTTGGAGCTGTTACATATGGATTTGTTTGGACCTGTTTCTGTGGCAAGTTTAAACAAGAAAAAGTACTGCTTAGTTATAACAGATGATAGCAGTAGATTCAGTTGGGTATTTTTCTTGGGATTTAAAGATGATACTTTTGATGCTATTCAGACTCTCATAATAGCACTTGAAAACCAGTTGAGACTCAAGGTTAGAGGTATTAGATGTGACAATGGGACTGAATTCAAGAACAAGCTTATGAATGAATTTTGTGCAAACAAAGGAATCAAGAGGGAGTTCAGTATTGCAAGAACACCACAACAGAATGGTGTTGCAGAAAGGAAGAATAGGACTTTGATTGAAGCGGCCAGAACAATGCTAGCAGATTCTCTACTACCTATTCATTCTGGGACGGTGTAAGTACTGCCTATGTACTTAACAGTATCGTTACTAAGCCACGCGATGAAGACACCTTATGAGTTGCTGATGGGCAACAAACCCAACATTCGGTTTATGAAGCCTTTTGGATGCCCTCTTACTATTTTGAATACTATTGATAATATGGGTAAGTTTGATGGCAAGTCAGAAGAAGGATATTTATTGGGTTATTGTACCAACAGTAAGGGCTTTAGAGTGTACAACAGAGTCACTAAGAAGGTTCAAGATTGTCTTCATGTTGAGTTTTTAGAAGATCAAAATAATGAAAAAGGTAAAGGTCCTAATTGGATGTTTGATCTTGAAGTTTTAACTCCTTCCATGAACTATGTACCTGTTAGAGAAGAAAATCAACCTGTGCATAATGGAGAGGATTTACAATATGTTGTTCATGGAGTTCATATTAGACCAGATGCTGTTCCTGATGAAGATCCTGTTAGTCCAAAGAAAATTACTGATGTTCCAAAACAAAGTACTGATGAACCAAAATCCTCATTGTCTGCTGAGGATCAATCTATTCAAGAAGAACTTAATCAGTTGCTTCTTCAAGATGTTTTAGCACATTCTTACACTGATGATCAGAGAAGAGCTTATGAAGAGGCAAAGAAGAAGAACAAGACTGCCGAGTACTCTCACAGTACTTTGGACAGTACTTTCGAACAAAGTACTGCTGCACAAGTTGACAGTACTTTAGTTGATTTGGATGATCCTACCATGCCTGGATTAGAAGAAACTGATGATGAGTTTGAAGATGAAGGTATTTTCTCAGATTCCAATGAAGATGCTGATTTTACTAATTTGGTAGATACTTATGGAGTTCCACAGTATCCAAACCTAAGAATTCATAAGAATCATCCTACTGATCAAATCATTGGTCCTTCTACTTCTGGAGTAATGACTAGACACAGAGCTAAGACTTTTTCTAAACCTCATAATGCTTTACTTAGCTTTGTGTATAAACAAAACATGATGAATCATAAGGACCATCAAACCTGCCTATTTACTTGTTTTATCTCTCAAGAGGAACCCAAGAATATTGCTCAAGCTTTGACTAAAGAAAGCTGGGTTGAAGCTATGCAGGAAGAACTTCTTCAATTTAAACTTCAAGAAGTTTGGGTTTTATGTGATCTTCCAGATGGAAAGAGAGTTATTGGAACCAGATGGGTTTTCAGAGTCAAAAGAGATGAAAGAGGTAATGTTATCAAGAATAAGGCAAGGTTAGTAGCACAAGGCTACAGACAAGAAGAAGGAGTAGATTATGATGAAGTATTTGCTCCTGTACCAAGAATTGAAGCTATTAGAATATTTCTTGCTTTTGCTTCTTATATGGGATTTCAGGTTTACCAGATGGATGTCAAGAGTGCTTTTCTTTATGGCACTATTACAGAGGAAGTTTATGTCAAGCAACCTCCTGGTTTTGAAGATCCTAAACATCCTAACAAAGTATACAAAGTTGTCAAAGCTCTTTATGGCTTACATCAAGCACCAAGAGCTTGGTATGAAAGGCTCTCTACATTCTTATTGCAACATGGCTACAGAAGAGGGGCTATTGACAAGACTTTGTTTATCAAGAGAGACAAGAAGGATATAATGTTAGTTCAAGTCTATGTTGATGATATCATATTTGGAGCTACCAAACAGTCCATGGTTAAGGAGTTTGAGCAGCTGATGCAGAAGGAATTTCATATGAGTTCAATGGGTGAGTTAACATTCTTTTTGGGACTTCAAGTCAAGCAGTCAAAGGAAGGTATTTTTATCAGTCAAGACAAGTATGTTACTGACAAACTTAAGAAGTTCAATTTTGATGATATGAAGCCTGTTACTACACCTATTAAATCAATTAACTCAATGGGCAAGGATGAAGATGGACAACCAGTTGAAGTCAAGTTATACATATCAATGATTGGCTGTCTTATGTATCTTACTGCATCAAGGCCTGATACCATATTTGCAGTTTGTTTATGTGCAAGATATCAAGTCTCACCAAAGATTTCTCACATGAATGCAGTGAAGAGAATTTTATGTTATTTGAAACAACAACCTAAGTTGGGGTTGTGGTATCCAAGGGATTCACCTTTTCACTTGGAAGCTTTTTCAGATAGTGATTATGCAGGTGATAACTATGATAGAAGATCAACAACTGGTGGATGCCAATATCTTGAAAGAAGATTAGTCTCCTGGCAATGTAAGAAAAAAAATTACGCAACATCCTCTACTGATGCTGAATATGTAGCTGCTGCAAGCTGTTGTGGACAAGTTTTGTGGATGCAGAATCAACTCTTGGACTATGGGTTCAATTTCAAGAATACTCCTATCAATATTGATAATGAGAGTACCATTTGTATTATGAAGAATCCAGTTTATCATTCCAAGACCAAGCACATACAGATTAGGCATCACTTTATCCGAGATTCCTATGAGCACAGGCTCATTAATGTGGTTAAGGTTCACACAAATGATAATGTAGCTGACTTACTCACCAAAGGTTTTGATGTTTCAAGATTCACTCACTACATTTAAGGGGAGGACTATTTAGTATTAGTATAGTCCTGTGCATTGCTTGAGGGGAGGATATTTATGTATACTTAGTTTATACAGAGGAATTTGGAAAAGTACTGTTTTTTATGAAAGTACTGCTTGGGAAAGTACTGCATACGTGGAAAGTGCTGTTTGTCTTATTGGAAGTACTGTTCCAACGGTCATATTGAGGGGTAATTCCTACTTACGGTAACGGTAACTTTGTTATTATGGGCTGTGATTTTTTGAATCTCACCTATAAATACCTACTCTCCGATTTTCCCTCTCATATTGATACTTAAGAATCTTTTCAATATTTCTCTCACCATCTCTATATTATTCGATTATATCTCTTATTGTGTTCACATAATCAACAATGGCGAATCGTCCTACTGTTTCAAAGCACAATATGGTGGCTAATTTAGACAAGGTTGAAGCGAATGTACTCTTTCATGACATCATCGATTATCTTACTGGATCTCCAGTTAGTTATGCTCTTTTGGTAGAGCCGGATATAATTGAGCCATGGATTCAAGAATTTTGGGCTACTGCTGGGGAAAATATGGAGAATGATGAATTTTATATTAGAGCTACAGTTGCTGGAAGAACTGTGAAGATTAGTGAAGCCTCCATTAGAGAAGACTTATTGTTTAATGATGAAGATGGGGCTATTCGTTTTGATAAGCAATTGATTTGGGATACTTTTGGACATATTGGTTATGAAGGGTCTTTAAATGAACAAAAATTTAGGAAACAACTCTTTTGTCCTCAATGGAAGTTTTTAGTGCATGTGTTGCTTCATTGTATAAGTGCTAAAAGTACTTCATGGGAGCAATTTGGATCTAACATAGCATCTGCTATTGTGGGTTTGGCTACAGATCGTGTTTTCAATTTTTCAAAGCTCATTCTTGATGGAATGCTTTCTCACATCACTCATGGTTCAAAATGGCTAATGTATCCAAGGTTTGTTCCAGTATTCCTCAATAAACAACTTTCAGATGTTCCTAAGCCAACAGATCTTTTACCTGTTGTGGTTCAACAAGCCAAAATTTTCACCTTTATGGCTAGGAAGAGTGATTTATTCACTGGAAGGGACACTCCCTTAACAACTTCTATGATGGAAGTTGTTCAAGCTGTTCGAGCTGATCTTTGAAGAAATGAAGATAGTGAACGTACTGCACCTGCAAGTACTGCATCTGCAAGTACTGCTTCTCAAAGTGTTGCATCTCAAGAAGGTACTGCATCTCTACAAGGTACTGCTTCCCCAAGTACTCAAGTTCAAGAAGATGTTGCAGTTTCACCTTCTCCATCTCCACAATGATCTGTTTCTCATTCTCAACCAGAGAAACATTCACCAATTCAAGGAGATGATTCACATACTATCTCACCTGAAGGTTTAACATTGGATAATTATGTTTTGACGCGGGAGTTGGTCAAGTTGAAAAAGACTACTGAGGCTCAAGCTAAACAAATTAAGAAATTAAAGCTCAAGTTTAGAAGGCTCAAGAATTTTGTGTGGCCATTAGTTCAACATCATCGTATATGGGTCAAATCTAAAAAGAAGGAGCAAAGGCAGTCTAGGAAAACCAAACACCCCAAGGTTCACAAACAATCTTCTGTCCAATTGGGGAGGAATTTAGAAGAAAAGAATTTGAAAGAAGATATTGTTAAAGAGGATGAACCTCAAGGTACTGAAGAACATGAAAAGACTGAAGAGCAGGTCATTCAAGAAACTGAGCAAGTTATTAATGTTCAAGATCAAGGTACTGATGATCAAGGTACTGAAGATCAAAGTACTGATTTTCAACAACAAGGATCCTACAGGCAAGAATTAATTACTCCAAGAGTATTAGATTTTGAAGAGGAAGCTGGTCCTTCAACAATCATACAAGAAGAAGAAGCTACACTCAAACCCATACATACTGCAAGTGATGATGACACCATTCTTTGAGATCTTGCAAGATTTATCAAAACCAAGGAGTGTTACTATTACTGAAGTTGCAGAGGATCAACCAAGAAGAGCTTCTCAACCTGCAATAGATCCTAAAGATAAAGGAAAGAGTATTCTGGTAGAAACTAAGAAGAAAAAGCTAACTTTGGCAGATTTAAGAGCAATTGAAGTTGCTAGGAATGAGGCTGCAGTTAGAAAAGTACAAGAAGAACTTAATGTTGAAGTAGTGGCTGAAGTTACTAATGAAGAGGCAATGAATGAAGAAGCAGCTAGGAAATTACAAGAACAATTGGATGCTGAAGCTGCTGAACCATTACAGTCACCTACTCCTGTTAGATTTATGCCAAGAAGACCTAATCTAGCTAAAGACAGAAATGCAATGATGGCTTATTTAAAAAGTCAAGGGTATAAAGGATTGCAGAGGTTGAATTATATTGAGATGAAAAGATTGTATGATGCTGCTAGGGAAGCTTATAAGAAACATGTTGAAAGCATCAAAGATTTTAGAGATAGAGCTACTTGGACTGAAGCAGAAAGAAAGAAAAGTTTAAAAAGAAAAAGGAAAACTGAAGTTAAAGATGTACAGTTCTCAAAGAAAGAAAAAGTTAAGTTAAGATCTGAGACTAGGGATGAACTAAGAAATTATCTCAGAACAGTAGATTTTGAATATTCCAAAGAAGATGCTGACATGAAGATGAACAAATTTCAGATTAGTGCTTTTGAAGTTGTGGAATCCAAAGATGGAAGTTACATGATGTTTCATAAAGAAGATGAAAGTTTCAGAGTGTTCAACAGGCTATGGGATTTATTGCACATCATAGATAGAGTGGATCTATTCTATTTATATCATGTGGTGAAATCTTACTTTGAACATAATCCATCAGAAGGAATCGGTTTAGTTCTGCTTAGAGATCTCACAACTGCATGGGAAACTGAAGAACAAAGCACTGATGACATTTGGAAGAATCAAGAGAATTGGGAAATTATTTGCTGGAGATTCTTTGAAGAATCTGGAGTTCATGTTCTAGAGCTGGAAAATGGAACAATGATTCATATGTTTGCAGATAGAAGATACCCTCTTACAGTTGAGCTTATGAGGAGGATGCTGGAGCATGGAATGGAAGTAGAAGAGGATAATGAAACTGCTTGCATGGTCATCAATCTGTTTATCAACTGGACTACTATTGCTGATGATGATGAATAACTGGTATGAATCTAAATTGAATAAATTATTTTTGATAAAACAGTACTTTATTCAAAGTACTGCTGATCAAACAGTACTTTAATCAAAGTACTGCTTGCAGCTTTTAACCAGTTAAATGATTTTTGGAAGAAACCTTTTGTTAAATAACAAGTATTTTGAAATAAAGGTTGCATAAAATAAATGGTTTTTGAGATGGCAACATCAATAGGTCATCAATCCACCATGGTTACAAAAGGATTGACTAATCCATGAGCAAACGACTCTGGTAAAGATATTTCAAATCCGTTTTTAGTTGACAACTTGCTAATAAGTTGTATGGTAATCAACTCACCATATCAGTTAATGTGAAGAGTTGGCTAGCCCACAAGAAAATGGCTTGTGGTAAAGGCTGTGGAAAAACCATTATATGGTAATTAGTTCACCATGATGAAAGAACTAACTAGTCCAGAAGGGTACAACTTTTGGTAAAGACAAATCAAATCTGTTGATAGCTGATGATTTGCTAAAAATCATATGGTTATCAATGTACCATGGTCTTACACACCAAAACATTTGGCTACTCCAGAGTTAATGGCTTTGGTAAAGAGAACTTAAATCCATTAAAATTTTCAATGATTCACCTCTCACAGGAGTTAACACACCTGGAAGTGATGAGAATGGATTGCAACTTAAACTGAATTAATGTGTTGCTGAAATATAGAGCTTTGCTGAATGATGCTGTAAAAGAATATTTCTAAAGATACTTCGATTAAGCACATAAAATACAAATATACAAAAACATAGAAACAATCTGTCCTTAAAGATGAAGTTGATAAAGATAAATTTACAAAGGAACTTGAAGTCAAACAAGTAGAATTCAAGTTAGGGGAGGATTGTTGAGATATGAAAGTGCTGAACAGTTGAAGTGCTGAAGAATGCTAAAGTACTGAAAAAATCAAAGAGTCAAAGTACTGCTAAAGAGGAAGTCAAAGTACTGCTGAAGAGGTCAAAGTACTGCAAGGCTAAAAGAACTGTGACATTCGTTTATGGAAAGTCTTGTAATTCTAGAATATTCTATATTAGATTACTTGTCGTACAAGGATACAAATTGTAAATCGTTTAGGGTTATCCTTGAGCCTATAAAAGGACCCCTAGATTGATATTAGATATACGCGACATTATTAGAGTTTTAGAGAGAAGTCTGATATTCTTAGAGTTGTTAAAGTATCTGCATAACAAGCAGATTTAGAGTTAATAATAAAAGTTATTCTTCTTAGCTTTGTTAAGTAAATTCCTCATACTTAATAGAGTTTGTTCAGTGTTTCTTTGTTAATAACTTAGGATCCCCTCCTATTGAAGTAAGACCCTTGTTAGTTTGTTCAGTGGTATCTTCATCACGTTGTTAATTTCTATCAATTGGTATCAGAGCTTGGGGAGCTCTTTACCTAGGGATTCACAAGGTTTCTTGGCGAAAAAGAAGGAAGAAAATCAATTTTTTACAAAATTCGCAACTTTCTGCAGGGCTGTTTTCAAGAGGGCAAAACTTTTTATTGAACCATTGGATCGAGCTAAAATTTTTGCTGGTGCATCTCAGTATATCCATCTAAAGTTTCACCAAAGGGATTGTCAATTAGAGCTCTTAATCAAAAGTTATAAGCTGTCGAAGTCTGCTGCAGAAAATTCGTAAGGTTACTACAGCACTGTTTTGAAACGATCATAACTTTTTCGTTAACCGTTGGATCATGACGAAATTTTTGGTGGATGTTCTCTATATACTCATATAACTTTCCACTTAAAGGATCTTCGATATGAGCTATTATGTGAAAGTACTGCTTAAAGTACTGCTGTTATGTCGAAAGTACTGCTTGATTTTTAAAGTACTGTTGTTCAGTATATGAAAGTACTGTTTGGAATTCAAAGTACTGCAGATTATATATGAAAGTACTGCTTCTTGTCCAAGGTACTACTCAAGGTACTGATCCTTTTCAAAGTACTGCTCATCTCCTTATGAAAGTACTGCAAGTCTCATTCAAAGTACTGCTACTCGTATTCATTCAAAGTACTGTTCTTGCAAAGTACTGATCCAAGGTACTGTTCTTTTAAACTGCTGCTACATTTAGATGATTTATGGAGACAAGTATAGAGTTTTATGGTTCAATATATACGCATGATTTACGAACAGTGAGGGGAAGTATATTTGATTGATTTTGGATTACACACACAGAATGGTTATTTGGTTCACACACAGCAAGAAGTTTATGTTCTTAAAAGGATTCAAAAAGGCTCGTATTTGATTCTTATGGATTAATTGATTACGAAGAAGGTTGTATATCATTTATTTGATGTTGTAGTTGAGTTTCACAGGTTTGTATTCTTATCATATAGCTTGATGAATCTAGCAATGTGTGATTTTTCTTATGATGCTCTATGCACACATTGGCTATCACTTAAAGGAGTTACATTGTAGTGCTCAGTGTCTCATACTAGTTGAGGATTCTTGTCAAGGGATTGCGGTCTACTTATATTTGGTTTCGTATAAGTATGGAGTTCCGTGGATAGTACAAGATTTAAGACACAAGTTTGGGAAATTCTATTTCTTCATCAAATTCGTTATACTCGGTTTTCTTCACAAGTAATCATTACATAAAGCCTACAGATTTGAAGAATCAAGAAGATGGTTAACATATGGGTTTTCGGGGAAGCTTATTGTTAAATGTTTAACCATCTACATGCATCACTCAAGGGGAAGTGTTTGATTTTTACTACTGTTGATCATTATTACTACTACTAGTTGGAGTTTTCTACTGTTTTGGATCCATTTTTCTTATGATGCGTAATGGTGGGTGATTTGAAGCATTGGAAGTCTTAGATTGGAAGTATGATATTGGTTCGTGGTGGTCAAGATCATTATTTGCATACGTTCACTATTTAGATAATAACAAAAAGGGGAAGAGATGTTTGAGTGGCATCGCATGGATTAAGGGGAAGACAAAGGAAGACATACTTGTTTCATTCATGGTGAGATCCCTGATCTCAATTTCTCTACTTCGTCTAGGGAAATTCGTTCAAGAATGGTTTTGTCATTATCAACTAGGGGAAGATTGTTTGGAATTATACGTTTGAGTTGATAAGACAAAAAGAATGAAACAAGAGGGACTTAATACGACAAGAAGGAAACCTACAAAAAGATTGAAGGACTTGCTTGCAAAAGAAGTTTTATTTATTAGTCCTTTGTAGTATTTTGTAAACCCTAATCCTCTAGTATATAAAAAGGACATGGGGTGTAGGTTTGAATACATGTCTTCCATAATGTAGTCGACTTAAAGATGTGTGTGTGTCCTAGGCGTATAGTCTTGTAAACGCCTAGGTTATTAGTTTAGTTAGTAGACGTGTTCCTATAAACGTCTAAGATTAGTTAGTGTTAGTGATTTAAAACCTTGTGTCAATAACAATTATGTTTTGATTTATCCGCTGCGTGTTATCATTGTTATTGTTATCCCCTAGAGCTTATAAACGATCTTATCAACCTTCCACATAATATACCCTGGAGATTACACTTTTGCCAACAACATAATCACCATAACCCATAATTGCTCCAAAATGGTCGTTCCTGAATCTAACAGTCCCGATGAATTTACTCACGAAGTTCATGAGCCGAGACCGGTCTCCAGTCATATGCTTGGAACGCACTGAGTCCAAGTACCACAGAAAAATTTGAACGATCTGCAGTTGAACACAGACAAGAATGGATAACTGGATAATTGGGATCCCCATGAAAAATGGGTTCCACTTGGTTAGTAACAGTGATTGGAACACCCACATCAGAAACAGAAACACCCATATCAGAAATAGAAGCAATGGAATCATCAGAAATAGATGCAGTGCTAGTATCCGTATTTGACCTATTTAAGGTATGTTCACTTCTTAAGGGAATAGTTCTACCAGTAGGCATCCATTTTCTAGTGGGCATTGTCTTAGCAGTTTGAGGGCAAAACTGATTATCCTTATGGCCAAAAGGTATCCATTGATAACCTATCTTACTAAATGTTCTTCCTGTGGGTTTCCACTATTTTCTAAATTTCTTTCGTCTTTGCCTTTTAGCATTCGTAGCATGATTTTTAGCATTATCAATTTTAACTAGGCATTTGACAGCATTAGACAAAGCATTCACACCATAATCATGATTAGCAACAGAATTCAAACAGACATCATTACATGGTTTGCAAATAGTATCATAATTCGAATTAATTACAGTACGCCTATGGCTAATACTAGAATCAACACGATTCATTTTATTAAACTCAAACTTAAAGTTCCTAGGTTGGTATTCTACTCTCTTCCAATGCACATTCTTAGCTTGCGAGGTCCTATCTTGCTTGGTATTGCCTGGATGCTTTGACCTGCTCGCTTTAATGTCACTGATTACTCTTGTAGAGGGAATTATGGGAACATTAGTTGGTTGATCTACTTTTTGCATTCCTAAACTAGATGTGCAAGGGTCTGTACTACTAGAAGGCACATTGGTGTTCACTTTCTTGAAACTGAGCATAGAATGGTTTGTATGCTTGGCACTAGGCATAGAACAAGGCATCACAACTTTGCCTTTTGCACCTAAGGATTTAGGACATGTTGCAATTACACATTCTAGCAGTTCTTGAGATCGTTTGGCCTGAATGCAAGCAAACCTAATTTCTCTATCAAGAGGTTTATTAATGAAATCCTCTTCAACAATCTCACGGAGACATTCTAGACTATCCTTAAGGTGAGCACAATAGTCATGAAACGCAGGTTCATTATTCCTAAGATGAGGAGGAATGTATTTAACTGTCATAGTGTATTTGCAGTTTGAGGATGACTTTGATTCAACATTCTTATTAAAAACAAGTGGCAGTTTCCCATTTTCCTGACTTCTCAGATTCTCAATTTCTTTTTGTAAAGACGTTATTGTTTCGTTGTTTTGGTCACGTGTGACTTTCATTGAATCATATAACTCTTTAAAGTGTTGTTTAACTTTTTCATTTTCTTCTAGAAAACTCTCGTTTTCCTTTTGTAAGGCATTAACTAAGTTTTGAAGATGAAAAGTTTGAGAGTACTGAGAATCTAAAGGAGGAGGCATTTGGGATCCAATCACATTGTTCATTTCACCCTTTAATTAAGAGATTTGGGCTTTCAACTTTCTAATCGTGTTACAATGAGCTCGAATCTGTTCGTCACGTTTGTTTATCTGAAAAACTGCATCAAACTCTGGAACATTTGAGGATGTCTTGATATTTGAGGTTTTGACATTTTCTTTAAGATGTTGATATTTTAGTTGTAAATCAAAATGTTCAACTTCTAGTTTAGAAAGATGCTTTACCAAATTATCGTGATCATCCTGATCAATTTTCTCATTAAGTTTCGAATTAATCTTTTCAAGCTCAATGACACGATCATAGGAGACTTTCAGAGCAACAGATAATTCATGAAATTGAGAATCATTAATGGAACAATTCGTAGCAGTGTAAAACACATCTTGAGTAATACATTCAAAAATAAGAGTCTCATTCAATGTATGCAAGTTCTTCCTCTTCGCTCATAGTCACTAACCTCAACAATCATTGCATCAAATTCCTTTTCCATTCCTTTAATATCTGAATCCATCCCCTTTTTAAGACTCTCAAATTGATCTTTTAGTTGTTTAAAGAAAGGCATGACCTCAGTTAGGTAGCATTCTTTTGTTTTCTCAAAACCCCTTTCCCCTTCAGTTGTCCTAGTGGGTGTGATCCTTTTCTTACAAGTTTTCTCAAAATCGACAAATAGTTGAAAAATAATATATTGACTGATTAAGGTCTTGCTCTTAGTGTCAATAGTTCTAGGAACTAAATGCATTGGTGTATTTGGAGGATACACAGTCGCTGCAGGCATTTTCCTAAGGAGAGGGTTTGTTTCAACAAGATTTTCAGCTTTTTACTTATCTAAGTCCTTTTTCCAGAAAACTTGTTCAGGTGTTAACAAAGTTTGAGGCTTAAATTTGTTTAAGGAAATCCAATTTTCCTTTTTGTAATCATGGGGTTTGACTATTATGTTATTCTTTTTACATTCAGGATCTTCTAGCTTCTTATTCATTTTCTCCCTAGATGCATCATCTAATTTTCTATCTTCCTTAGTGCACTCAACGCAACTAGGTTTCTGTCTAGGTTTAAGAATCTCATTTCCATCATAGATCACCTTATTAGCAGCTCTAGCCTTTTTAATGACCTCTGGATTTTGTTCCTCAACAAGGGGAATGCTATGCTTATCGCTTAAAACTCTAAGCTTAGTGATCAAGTGAGCAGTCTGAATGGTATTCCCTTGTACGTACAACTTATTTTCAAGCTTGTTTTTCAAAGTTTTTAGATTGTAAAAATCATTCAAAAGTTTTGATTCCTTAGCATTGAATTCTTGCTTAAGCATTTTAACATTTTCTTGAAGTTCCTGTTTTTGCTTAGTAGTTTTAGAAAGCTTTTCTTGTAAGGAGTTTAACTCTTGTTTTAACACTTCTTCTCTAAAACTACTTTTTCTAATAATTGTACGCATTTGGTCATCCATCTCCTGCTCACGGGTGGTTAATTCAAACTTAGCTCGTTGTTCATAAATAGCAACACGTTCTTTATAGGCATTGAGTTCAGAGATAACAGAATCATCAGGGGCACATGCAGTGTATTCATCAAAAGCATAGTCATCATTGACTGCATAAGATACATCACTTGGTACAATCTCACTTTCACTTTGTTTCACATATTGATCATAAGGGACAACATTGATATTACCCATATTTTCAATATCTGACTCAATAATTACAGTTGATTGTACTTCGTTATGTATCTTTTGCTAATCAACTTCATCGTATAGTTTTAGTACCTCAGAAATGATTTTGTCTTTGGATGGACCAGCTTGTGGTGATGAAGAGACTTTAGGATGGACCATTTGAGAAATTCTAGCCATGAAAATGGTTTGTGTAGTAGGTTCATCATCAACGTCAGAGTCGTATGCATCACAATCAACGACTTGAAAGGCATTCTGATGATTGTGGCCTATCTCCTGAATTGGCTGCTCATCCACATCTACATCATATGTCTTGGCATTTCCCTATGCAAGAAACAACAACTCCTCTTCATCCAAAGTTGCACCATTATCCTGAGCTTGCACAAGCAACATCTTATCCCTGAAGTACTCGCATTCGAGGCGTTTTGGCGATGTGCAGTTCCTTGCAATATGTCCCTCACCACCACAGTTGTAACACTTAATCGGCTTTGCTTGTTCCTGATTTCCATTCCTTCCCCTATTCTGATTTGCAGCATAACCTCTACCAACTCCACCTCTTCGTTGTTCGTACTGCCTTTCTTGAACCGGCTGCACCATAACCTTCCCATCTCTGACAGTGGCTTGATTGTGTAGATTGGATGCTGTTCTAAGGTTGTTGTTGGTGTGTGGGAGAGAGTTCATGTTTTGACAAATCATGAGAGCCAGTTGATTAATGAAGTTTCCCACGACTGCATCAGCATCAGCTTGTTTGAACATTGGATCAGGAATGAGTTTGTGATTACCATTACCCATGGGTATAACTTGAGATGATTTGGTGGTAATTACAATGTTTGAGTAGAAGGCAGTTGAATCATTTGATGAGCTTGTCTCTCCCTGGTTGGTTTTGAATTGATCAAGAATCCTTTTTTCAAACATAGCATGTCTCTCATTCTGAAGAAGGAAGGCATAGAGTTGCTCATAGTTTGTATTCTTCAATCCTTTGGTTAGCTTCATAGAGGTGACAAACTTGTGCTATTCGGGATTCATGTTGTTCACAAACTTTGAGTTCAGCTGAATGTTTGGCATAGTCATTCTGATGTTCCTCATGTCATTAACAAGCTTGTGGAATCTCACGTAATACTCATAGACACTCTCATTTGGTTTCATCTTGAAGTTCTCAAATTCATCATAGAGTTGTGATTCTATGTCTTCCATAGTTAATTCAGAACCAGAAAGAAGCATCTTGACATTATCCCACACTGCCTTGGCTTCGGTGTTGTGATTGATAAGCTTGTAGATATCTTTTGGAAGACCTTGAAGTATGATGTTAGAAGCCCGGATATCAGCATCGAATCTCTTTTTCTCCTTATCATTGAGCTCATCATATGTCTTTGGTCTGTCTATCCCATAGATCATTGTTCCATCTGCATTTGTATCAATTAAGTCTCTTGTAGTCTCAATCTGATAAGGTTCTTCATCAATCGATTTGAGAATGTTGACCCCATTTTCCTTTCCAAGACAAGTACAGTCTGATTCTTTGAGCCCAAGAGTCGTAGTCGTTCTGTCAAGCATGGGTGGACGAGTATCTGAACCAGATGCTTGAACATCCTCGGCAACAGTGGAGATGATTGTAGGTACGTTGGTAGACATGTTTAAAGATTACACGGGATTTTATAACTCAATGATTAAACCGGGAAATAAATTCTTTTAGGGGATTTTACTAAATCAAGAGAAAACCGTATTACACACAAAAGTCAACTAAGTCACTAAGAATCCTTGAACCAAGTCGCTAAGCACTAAGTTGCTAAGTAATAACAAGACAAGTCGCTAAGTTCCAAATCGCTACGAATTTTGACAGCAAGTCGCTATGCACCAAGTCGCTAAGATGTCAAGTCGCTAAATAGCAACTCGCTAAGGTCCAAATCGCTAACACCAAGTCGCTAAGAAACTTAAAGAACAAGTCGCTATCAAAATTGAAAGCAAGTCGCTACCTTACCAAGTCGCTACCCGTAAGTGGAGAATCCACTAAGTGTACTGTTTGTCGGCTTGTCTCAAGAGACAAGTCGCTAGGACCAAGTCGCTACAAAAACTCACTACAACTCGCTACCTTTTACTGAAGCAAGTCGCTAGCATGAAAATCACTCCGAGAGCCAAGTCGCTACCAAGAAAAACTTTAAAAACACACTTTTCAATACAAAACAAGCTCAACCACAGTGATTCTAGCTTACCAAATCAAAAACCAAGCACATACAATGACTCTAAACACAAAAGTACACCCAAAATTCAACCTTTAACACTAGAGATGAACCAAATGATGCAAAAACCACTAAACTTTTTCAAACTCAAAAGCCATCTAAAAACCACTAGAAATCCAAGGATATGTAAGAGATGATCTAACCATGGCTCTTGATACCATTTGTAACATATTGGATTTCACATACACATCATAACACAAACACAAGAGGTGTACACAATGGTTTTAGAGAGAGAAAGTTAGAGGTTTGGGAACTTTAGTGAGAGAAAGAAAAATCTTATTATGAGCTCCAACTCTCTACCTTGGGAGGTAGAGAGTATTTATAGTCTTACAATAAAACGCCACCTGACGGGTTGTGGATCAGGCATATAGTGGGTAAAGACCCGTCCGTCCTCCACGGTGTTACAAAACTAAATACTACTTAACATCAAATAACTACGACTACGAGCTTTCTAACGATTACATATACTTGAGGTGACCGACACTTTAACTACTGGATTTTCCAAATCCTAACATAATTTGGTGATAAAGTCCATGGCGATTCGCTCCCATTTTCATTCTGGGAGTTCGGGTTGAACTAAGAGTCCTGAGGGTTTCTGGTGTTCGGCCTTTACCTTAGAACAAGTCAAGCACCAACTGACATACTGACCTATGTCGGCTTTCATGTTAGGCCACTAGTAGAGTTTCTTAAGCTCCTGATACATCTTATCGGCTCCGGGACGAATAGAGTATTTTGATTTATATGACTCGTGCATAATCAACTCACGGATTCCACCATGAAATGGTATCCAACTTCTGTCTTTGAAGCATAAGGTTCCATCAGAACGCTTCAAGAAGCCGTTTTCACTTTCTACCATTCCATGAAGATTCTCGTAAGGACGGTTCTCTTCCGTCAATGTTGCGGCCTGGGCAGCTAAGATTTGAGATGGTAGAGGTGAAACAATGGTCATTCCTAAGGATCGAACGAGCAATGGTGGAATGTTCTCCTTACGACTAAGTGCATCAGCCACAACATTGGCCTTACCAGGATGATAACGAATCTCACAGTCATAATCACTAACCAATGTCGCTGTCTCATATTCAGTTCCTTCTGATCCAAGATATGCTTCAAGCTCTTATGATCGGTAAACACTACACACTTAGTTCCATACAGATAATGTCTCCAGATCCTAAGGGCAAATACTACAGCACCTAACTCAAGGTCATGGGTGGTGTAGGTTTTCGCATGCTTAGGTTGTCGGGATGCATAAGCAATCACCTTCTCCCATTGCATCAAAACAGCACCTAAGCCTTTATGCAAAGCGTCGCAGTACACGACAAAGTCTTCGCTCCCTTTAGGCAAAGCTAGGATGGGTGCACTACACAACTTCTCCTTCAAAAGTTGGAATGCCTCTTCTTCCTTTTCTCCCCATTCATACTTAACGTCCTTCTGTTTCAGTTTGGTCAGTGACTTAGCTATTTTGGAAAATCCCTCAATGAATCTCCTATAATAGCCTGCTAAACCTAGAAACTGGCGGATTTCTGATGGGTTATTAGGAGCTGCCCATTCCTTAATGGCCTCAATCTTAGCTGGGTCAGCATGAACACCTCGACTATCTATCACGTGACCTAAGAATTATACGGACGGTATCCAAAATTCACACTTAGAGAATTTGGCATACAACTTCTCCTCTCTCAACAATCCTAAAATGAGCCTCAAATGCTCTTCGTGCTCCTCACTACTCTTGGAGTATATCAAGATGTCGTCTATGAACACTATCACAAACTTATCCAGATATGGCTTACATACTCGGCTCATGAGATCCATGAAAACCGCTTGCGCGTTGGTCAAACTAAACGACATCACTTGGAATTCATAGTGTCCATAACGAGTTCTGAACGCCGTCTTAGGGATATCCTCCTCTCGAACTCTAAGCTGGTGATAACCAGATCCTAAGTCGATCTTAGAAAAGACACTAGTTCCTTGGAGTTGGTCGAATAGGTCATCTATTCTAGGTAACGGATATCGGTTCTTCACCGTCAACTTATTGAACTCCCTATAATCAATACACATTCAAAATGATCCATCCTTCTTCTTCACAAACAACACCGGTGCTCCCCATGGTGACGAACTTGGTCGAATGAATCCCTTCTCTGACAATTCTGTCAACTGTTTAGACAGTTCCTCCAATTCTCTTAGAGCAAGTCGATAAGGTACCCTGGCTACGGGTGCAGCACCGGGTATCAACTCTATTTGGAATTCCACTTTTCGGACAGGCGGAATCCCTGGCAGATCGTCGGGAAACACATACGGAAATTCTCTAACGACGGGTACATCATTAAGGTGTATTTCACTTTTCTCCTCGCTTTTCTTTTCAGTAATTTGAGCCAAGAAAAGACAACCTCCTCTATCGATGTACTTCTAGGCATTAATACAAGAGATGATGCTCAACCGGGAAGGACTTCCACGGTCGCTCCGATCTCCTTATATGCTCAGAAATTTTCCGCCATACGGTACACGTACGATCTTCTCATCGCAGATGATGTGTGCACCATTCTTCGACAACCAATCCATTCCGATAATGACTTCAAAACTTCCCAAGGTAACTGGCAATAGGTCTATGCTAAACGGGTGGTCTAGGAAACTTAAGGTACAACCTCGGACTACAGTGTCTATCTTCTCCCTATTCCCATTAGCTAATTCCACATCGTAACTAAATTCCTTGTAATGTCATAAAATTGGTGGATACAAAACTCATATCTGCACTAGTATCAAACAGTATGGAAGCATAGCGATTTTTGAGAAGGAACGTACCCGTAACTACGTTAGGATCCTCACCAGCTTCCTTCCCAATAGCATACACACGCGCCGTTCCCATGTCTCTCTGCTGATTCCTAGCACCATGGTTTCCCTGGTTCTCTATAATCTCACGCTTCACAGGGTTTAAGCCATTATTTCCCACACCTCGGTTAGCAAATCCTCCTACATTACCGGGATTTCCTCTCATCCACGGCTCTCGGAACTCATTCATGTAGTGCCCCTTCTTTCCACATCCAAAAATAGGTGACAGTGGCCTTCTAGTCCGCTCCTTGTGCAGTTTGAGCTGCAGCAAGTGGTCGGGACCTACAGTCTTTGGCCAAGTGTCCTACCTTAGAGCACTTTCTACACACATTCGGGCATAGTCCATAGTGGTGTCGGTTGCAACGACCACACATGGGTCTACTACCTTCATAACTCTTCCTTTCTCCATTTCCTATGGCGAACACCCTGGCTGTCTCATGCCGTTTGTTGCCATTCCCTTTAACAAATTCATTCCTCTTCCTCTTATCACTCCTATCACTCTTACCCTTGTCTCCTACTTCTAATACATAAGAGTCCATCAAACGTTGTGCCACAGTAATTACCTCATGCAAATTAACTGGCTTCGCAGCGATGACATTATTTCGAGTAGCTAAAGGCAATCCTTCAGTATACCTCTCAATCTTAAGGTCTTCAGTGCGAACCATATCAGGGCAAAGAAACAACAACTCTTGGAAACGACGATTGTAAGTCGTCATGTCAGTACCCTTAACCTTATGGTTCCAGAACTCAATCTCTAACTTCTTAACTTCATTCCTAGGACAGTAAGTCTTGATCAGGAGGGTCTTAAACTGAGTCCAAGTCATGCTATAAGCTACATCAATTCCTACTGATCTGTGATAGTTGTTCCACCAAGTCAACGCTTCGTCCTTCAAGGTAAATGTTGCATACTTAACCTTACAATCCTCCTCACAGTTACTGATGACAAACACAGATTCAGTTTTCTCCAACCACCTAGTTAGGTAAACTACTCCTTCAGTTCCTCTAAACTCAATGGGACCACAGAATCAGAACTCTTTGTAGGTACAACCTCGAGTTCGATTCAGCGTTGGGGTTCCACCAGAGGTGTTAGAGAGATTAGTCTCAGCTAGCAGTTCAGCGACACGCTGCGTCACTAGCTGGTCAATGTGGGTTGGGTTCACAGGTGGAGGGTTTTGTGGAACAGGACCATTCTCAGCACGGTCGTTCATATTCCAGCTGGGTTATCAGTGTTCAGGTTCTCAACACGTGGAGTGGTCGGGGCCGGACGACGACCTCGACGGATAGGGGCAACCTCAACAGCAGGAGCTGTTCGGTTGTTCCTAGACGGGTTTCGTCTTCTTTCCATTATTCTGAAGGCAAGAATAACAGTTTCACAAGTTCACATTTGTTGGGTTTTAGGTTCCTTGGATTTGATGAGACAAAATAAATACAAGAATGAAACAAAGGGACTTAAAGAGACAAAGAAGAAATCAACAAAAAGATGGAAGGACTTGCTTGCAAAAGAAGATTTATTATTTAGTCCTTCGTAGTATTTTGTCAACCCTAATCCTCTAGTATATAAAGAGGACATGGGGTGTAGGTTTTATATATAAGTCTTCCATAATGTAGTCTAAAGGTGTGTGTGTGTGTAACCTAGACGTGTAGTTTATTGTAAACGTCTAGGTTAGTTGTTTACCTCCAAGATCTAAGGTGTCTTAGATCCCTGTTACAGTAAGGTAACACGTATTATTCTGATCAAATAATATTTGGAGGAGATTGGGTGAAAGTAAAACGTTGTGTCAATAATAATGAAGTTTGTTTAATTCCGCTGCGTATAATGTTTATAACCATTGTTATTGTTAACCCTAGAGGCTCAAAACGATCTAAAGGAGTCTATCAAACTCCACAATTGGTATTAGAGCTTGGGGAGCTCGTTACCTAGGGATTCGCAAGGTTTCTTGGCGAAAAAGAACGAAGAAAATCGGATTTATGCAGAATTCGCAACTTTTCTGCAGCACTGTTTTAAAACGATGATAACTTTTTCGTTAACCGTTGGATCGTAACGAAATTTTCGGTGGACGTTCTCTATGTATTCATCTAACTTTTCACTGAAGGGATTGTCGATCTGAGCTCTCTATCAAAAGTTATTCAATGTCGAAGTTGGCTGCAGAAGGTTTAACAATTCGAATTTTTGGGTTTTAATGCATATTCAACTTCTTGAATTTGTGTTACTTGTTCTAATTCTTGATGGAAGTTGTTTATACATTGTGTGGTGTTTATGATTCATGGTTAGAAGCAGCTTTCCTAGTGTTTTTACGAAACCACTTCTAGTGTTTTCTGAAACCACTGATAGTGTATTCTCAAAACCACTGATAGTGTATTCTCGAAACCACTGATAGTGTATTCTCAAAACCACTGATAGTGTATTCTCGAAACCACTGATAGTGTATTCTCAAAACCACTGATAGTGTTTTTCTGAAACCACTTCTAGTGTTTTTCTGAAACCACTTCTAGTGTTTTTCTGAAACCACTTCTAGTGTTTTTCTTGAAACCACTCATAGTGTTTTATCAAAACCACTGCTAGTGTTATCTCAATTCCACTGCTGGTGTTTCTTGCGTTATTTGTTTCTGCTGATGAGGTTTTGGAATTGAGGGGAAGCTGTACATATTTTTGGTACTGAGATTTTTGGTGACACACACATGGGATTTTGGTTCGCACACACAAGAAGATTGGTATTTGTTCTTAAAGGATTTAAAAAGCTCGTTTTGGAAATTTATTGGATTAGTTGATTACGAAGATAATTGATCATAACCTATTTGATATTGTAGTTGAGTTACCTAGATTCGTGATCTTATCATATCTTAAAGTGGGTGTTACACTTTGGAGATAACTTGTTCGTGCTTAAAGGATGTTGACGAAGACTTGCAAAATCTAGTTTTCATAGGTTAAGGGGTGGATGGATGAATTCCTAGTTAACTATCACTTAAAGGAGTTACATTGTAGTGCTCAGTGTCTCATTGAAGATGAGGATTTTGTCAAGAGATTGCGGTCTACTTATATGGTGTTAGTATAAGTTTGGAGTCACGTGGATAGTACAAGACATAAGACACAAGTTTGGGTTATTTTACTTCTTCATCAAATTCGTTATATTTGGTTTTCTTCACAAGTGATCATTACAAGGAGCTTACAGATTTGAAGAATCATTTGATGTTCATGCATCAAGGGGAAGTTTCTACTGCTTATATTCTCTATTTGTTGATAACAAAAAGGGGAAGAAATATTGGAGTGGCATGGCATGGATTAAGGGGAAGACAAGATTTGTTTCATTTAGGGAGATGTTTACATCTCAACTTCTGCTACTTCGTCTAGGGAAGTTCGTACACCACTTTGTTTGTTTTGTCATCATCAAATAGGGGAAGATTGTTGGGTTTTAGGTTCCTTGGATTTGATGAGACAAAATAAATACAAGAATGAAACAAAGGGACTTAAAGAGACAAAGAAGAAATCAACAAAAAGATGGAAGGACTTGCTTGCAAAAGAAGATTTATTATTTAGTCCTTCGTAGTATTTTGTAAACCCTAATCCTCTAGTATATAAAGAGGACATGAGGTGTAGGTTTTATATATAAGTCTTCCATAATGTAGTCTAAAGGTGTGTGTGTGTGTGTAACCTAGACGTGTAGTTTATTGTAAACGTCTAGGTTAGTTGTTTACCTCCAAGATCTAAGGTGTCTTAGATCCCTGTTACAGTTAGGTAACACGTATTATTCTGATCAAATAATATTTGGATGAGATTGGGTGAAAGTAAAACCTTGTGTCAATAATAATGAAGTTTGTTTAATTCCGCTGCGTATAATGTTTATAACCATTGTTATTGTTAACCCTAGAGGCTCAAAACGATCTCAAGGAGTCTATCAAACTCCACAACATTTCACGCTCTAAAGATAGAGTTGGGTTCCAAGGATCACCAAATAAAGCTCGACTACATAATCAAGGTTAACAAGGATAACACTATACCAGAATAAAACAATCAGAGACCGAATCATAACTAAAGGATGCACGTTCCAATAACCATAACTCATAGGTTTCAAGGTGGAATACATGAAAGGATACAGGGAAATCAAAAACGATCCTAACAATGATATTAATAAGATAACTAGGATAAACCTACATCTCGAACCAAGTACTACTTAGTTTTAAGATGGTACAAAGCCATGAATCTAACACTATCTAGCCACGACTACGGGAAGTCCTAAATGATCTCCAAACATCATCCATCACTCTCCATAGTGACAAAATCCCCCAACGTTGAGATTCGAAATCTTTCCTAAGATTCACGACCTCCTTCTCCAACTCATCGACCTTGCGCTGAAGCGCTTGGTCTGCCTCCTGGGCTATCGAACACTCTGCGTGCCGGTCTCCTACCTACTCATAAAGTCCCGACAGACCCTCTCTTAAGGCCATCGACTTCTTCTCCATCTTAGTCAAATCTATCCTCAAATCCTCTACACCAGTCCTCGTCACTCCGTCTAATCGATCTGAAAACCTACTGAGACTAATATTCTGGGATATAATCCTCTTCCAGATCAGACTCGTACCTCCATACTCCTCGAGATCTGAAGAAAACTCCGATGGTATCTCAGATCCTAACGGGCTACCTATCTCAGGTGAATGTAAAGGTGAATCAAAATCAAAAGGTTGTTTAGGAGAATCAGGATCAGGCAAAGGAGAGCCTGGTCCTAGAGAATGTGCAGGACTATGCAATGGAGGAGTACCCCCTTCTAGGATATCCTCATCATCCTCCTCCTGAGGATCCTCATCCTCATCTACACACTGCTCCTCAATCTCATGCTCCTCCTCGACCTCATGCTCCTCCTCGCCCTCATCCTCAAAGGGAGAGTCCATGAGTCGGAGTCTCTGTGCGGGTAAATCCTGAGGTGGTACAGTAGGGGATCTAGGTCTTCTAAGACATGGTGATGCTGGTGGTGATGACAAAAGAGAGTGGGCTGCTAAGCGGATATGTGATGATGGTGGTCTCACGGACATGCGGGCAGTACTATAAGCAAGTCTAGGAGTCTGGGCTCGTGCTAAGACCTGATGTAAAGTGAGTTGCCTAGATGAGCTAGGGCGATCTGATGATGATGAACTAGAGTGACGGGTAATCTCATAAGGATTACCCTGTGCAACCGTCATGAGAGTCAATGTTAGGGAACTAGCAACAGCAAGGACCTCCTCAGACACATCAAAAGCTAGTGAAGGCATGGTCTGTGATAATGGCATAGGGTAGGTATAAGTGTTCGAAAACAACTAGTTTTAATAAGCGCATCAACTCAACCAAAACATGTATCACGAAATGAAAGTTAAAAAAATTAGAGGTACCGTATTACTCAAAATATGCCTTTAAATAAAACATGTAAGTTCATTTCTATCACATAATCACATATCAAATCAATCGAGTTCAAAATCACAAAATCATAACATATCGATAATTTAAATAAAATCTGTAATATCTCGATAATCGCATCATATTTACCCAAAATCAATGATCATATCCCAAAACGTAATGTTTCATAAGTCAAATCGTAGTTCATACCATAATCAAATAACAAGCTTCGGCTTGGCAAGCGGGCGTGCGTCGGTCGAGGATCAATTTTCTTAAAAAGTGGTTATAGTTTAGGGTTTATAAAATACCTAGTTCTCTATAACCTTGAGCTCTGATACCAATCTGTAACACCCCCAAATCTCGGTACAGCAGAAGACTTAATCAATATTTTGGGGCGTTACGATTGGATTGGTATCTCACAAAAGTATAGCAAACAAGATAATCATTTTCATTCAAAACCAATCCCAAATTTGAATATTCAAAACCAACGTTGCAAAAATCGTGAATCGGTAGTCGGGCGGTCGACCACCCTGCAGCGAGTAATCGGTCAAGTCGGGATTAATCGGTGATTAATCAGATTGGCATTTCCTGCAATTTTTTGGTATTTATGGAGACCAAACAAAAAATCTTAACCGATTCAAAACCTGCTATGTTTCTAAACCTCAATAAAAAGCTCCAATTCTGATTATGATGCCCATTGTGCGTTATAAGTGAAATATACGATCCCCAAAATAACTAGAATGCCTAAATTATTATTATTTTTAAAAAGACCGATTTTCCTGATTCGGCCGATTTTGACCGATTCAGCCGATTTTGACCGATTCGGCCGATTTTGACCGATTCAGCCGATTAATCGGCCCATTTTTTGACTGCTTAGTGTCGATTTTTTTCCTAGGCCGATTTTTTGACCGATTTTCAAAAATCGACAAGGTACTCGGCCGATTAACGATTAATCGGCGATTAATCGGCCGAGTTGACCGATTTTTGCAACACTGTTCAAAACATTAATCCAAAAGTATAAATATTAGGCCCAAAACATGATTTAATAAAATAGGTCCCCATAATTTATCAGAGTCAAATATGATCCTTGAACCATGCCTCCTTGCCAAGCTTCCACCGATCACGTATTCCAAACATCATTTAAATACCTGAGAAAACATGCTAAAAGGTCAGCTTATGCTGGTGAGTTCATAGGTTTAAATTCAATAAAATCGTAGTGGACCTGTAGGATTTGATTTGCTATGCAAGACTAAAGATAGATAAACATCGTTCACAAATCGATCCTAACCGGATCACCAACCGATCCTAACCGGATCACTCGGGCCCAGCGACTCTAGTCTAGCACTGTCGTGGCAAAATCTAGAACAATTGCCAACCCCGGACTAGGTCGAGGTAGAAGTCATTTCTTAGCTAAGCAACAGTTATAGCAATTAGGATTGCTACCCTAGTCTAAGTCAACGACTGCCGCACATCTATCTAAACAGTCAAGCACATAAGAAAATCCAAATAGTTTTAAAGGTCCAAAAACAGTAGCATGATTCTCACCCCAATTTAGTTAAAAACGTAGATAAAAATGGGGCTATGAAACTCACCTCAAGCAACTAACGCACGAATAAACACTAGCAGAAGATAACAGGTAATCACGGCACAACAACTATCGACTCGGCACAACCAATTAATGTAAACCAATTTTAATATATATTTCCTGAAATCAACGTTATCTACCCCAATGTATTCCATTTCGTTATTTCCAAAAATGTCTCGTTTCACCATTTAATCCTAGTGTTTGGTATCCTCATGTGGGTGTATCGACTAAATATAATGCCATGAATGCACTTAAACAACCCACATGCGACTCAATGTAACACAATAAGACATTTAAGCGATAAGCTCCATAGTCCAATAAGCTCCATAGTCCAATAAGTTTCGGAATAAATAGTAGACCTTATCGAATTCGTCAACTCGATAAACTCATTTATTTATTCGTGTCGCTTATTATCCCATAAATCAGTCACATTCTAAAGAGTCGTAAGGATAATTCACCCATTAATAATGTTACCCAACGTACCTAACGGGCTCTTATTAGATTCATCAACCTAATAAGTTCGCTACCCACGTGGATCAACACTATTAATGTTAGGTTATCCGTAACCTATGCATACAACATAAGTAATTAAATACTTGAAACTAGTATTAAATGCCCATATTTGGCATATTTCGATAAACGTGTACTCAAAACATTGATTACTTATTTATTATAAAACGTTTCAATTTTAGTCGTTAGTTTCTATTTAAAATAGTAAATAACAAGATAAGTCTTGTTATTAATATTTTTGGTATAAAAGCCCTTTTTATTATTTATAATATTTCATATCTATTAGCATTTTCATATATATATATTTCGTCAATTTTCAATATAAGTTTCATATCGTTATTCGTTTTGAGTCTACAAGCACGAGTCATGAGTTCTCGGCTTTTAATCAATCAATAGTCCAAACTATACTAAAGTCCATGTTACGGCGTTGTCGGGGTCAACTATTGACTAAAGAGTCAAAGTAACACGGACGTTGCTCAAAGTTGACAATTTATATATATCAAGTCCAAATAAAAGTCATAATAGCGCAATTCAATCCCAAATCAACTCCAATCAATCTCGCCAACCAATCAACCAACCAAATATACCCGAAACCAATGTTATGACCCTAATGGTCATGACACGGTCACGGTTAAGACCACGTGAACCAAACAAGCTCTAGAAGCTTTTCGGCTCCACGCGTCTCATCCAAACACCAACAACATCAACTCACAAGCTACCACTACAACTCAACCCGGACCCTTGGTCCTTGAGGGCCACGTACGCCACCCAAACCATGACCATCGTGGTCATGGTGGCTCGTACGCCCCATGTCTCACTTCCAAACACTCCCAAATCAATACCACAACCTCTAAACACAACCAATCATCAACCAAACATCAAACCCAACATCTATTCTAACCAAAAACATAAAACTAGACCTAAAATGCAAAGACCCAACAATATGATACACCACATGATTCCAAAACACTAGCTACAAGTTTTTTTAAGTGTTAATTAGATTTAATCCCACGTTTCACCCAAAAGCCCTAAAAGTCGCCCCAAATACGAACCCTAAATGGGTTGTACGTGGCTTCTTTATGCTCAAACAAGACATATTCAAGTCCCTTTTACCTTATCCAAACACGAATTACAAAACCCACTTGAAACCCTAGAAATCCGAATCTTAATTCGAAGATTTGAAGGTGTTATGGAGGTCTAGATGGTGCTTGTTATATATGGTTGGAAAGAAGAGAAAGAGAGCTTCAAGATGATGGTGAAGGTGGGTAGTCACGCGCGGTGGTGTGGCCGGAACAGTGGCGGCTGCCGGAATAGGTTTAGGGTTAGGGTTTTAATAATTTTGAGGAGAGAGAGAGAGTTAGAGAGAGAAAGGTGTGTGTGTTTTTAGTGAGAGAAAGTGAAGGGGTGAAATGAGGAGGTGATGAGGTATATATACATTGGAAAGAGGGACTAAATAAAAAAATGTGGGGGAGGGGAGGGGCGCCGGCTAGAGGGAAAAAGGAGGGGCCGAAGGCGTCATTTTTTGTAAATTATCCCGTTTACCCATTCCCAAGCTCATATATTGTCCCATGACGTTCATTCGACTTTCTAATATCGTTATTTATGTTTTTCCACAAGTTTTGACTATTTATTTGTAAATTTTCGTGTTACGGTCTAAAAGTTATGTTATTTCTCGTTTTAGGCTTTTCTAGTGCCGAATTGAATAGTGCCTACCAAAAAGAGTTAAAACTCACACGATAACTCGTCCAATAATGAAATAAATCATAAAAACCAATAGACGATATAAAATCAAGTCACGGTTGATAAAAATAGTGATAAAGGCAAAAGCTCGGTTTAGTTTAACGTAATGCGGTTACCTAAAATAGACTCCCTAAATTGCCAGTTGTCACAAACCCTTCTAACTACCAGTTACGTATAGCGTTAGATTGCTTCACAGAAAATCACTACATCCATGACATTTCTCTGGTATCTCAAGTCAGAGGATAAATATTCATGATGTACTTAATGACTAATATCCATAAAGTACCATCATGTGATTGAGATAAGTCCTATACTCAATTCATTGAATATCATCTTAAATTAGTCATGCTACGGATCAATATACTATCAAGTATATTCTAACTAATACTCAGATTTGTCTTAATTCAAATATCATTCCCATGTTATTGATCGACAACAGACTGTTTAGAATAACTTAAGTTATTCAAGGATTTGAACATGCAAATACAGGACACAATATTATAAATGAAATTAAACATATAAAGTACTTTAATTCATTATAAATAATAATTGCTTAACATCCTTTATCCAAATACTAAATAGATCAATGCATGATAATACTTAGTTAATGAATTTTTGCCTCAACTCATGATAATCATGCTTGTTGACAGGGCATAATTTCAACTAACTTTGATCTATAGGAATTTTGAGAATACTTATTTCAAGAATTCAATAAGTAAATTTCTTGTATGTGTTTACACATATCTTGATATTGTCATATCATTCCATAAGGTGCGTGACAACCTAAACCACCTTTTATGACAATCATCTTTCAAAACTTTAAAGTTTAAAGTATTCTTTATTCTTTAACGTATAATGCAACTATGCTTTTAGTTGAGCATAACTAGTCAACATGGTCATCATCAAGGATACCGTGACCAGAATTGAGTATCATCTCAATTATACTAGCATCATTGTATACAACAATATGCTCTTTAAACATCCGTAAACTTTGAATATTATTTTTTTGGTGCCATTCAAACTTCAAGTTTGTTGACTATGACAATTACACAACAATTGTTGTATAGAATCTGGGAGCAACTCCAGGCTGAGGAATGCAATTCTAAATCCAATCATAAATATTACAATGTTGTTAGATCATCTTGTAATCAAGCATGATACAACAATATTATACACAACATGATGTTCATGATGAGTCTCCAAGTTAGACTTTAAGATCTCATTCATATTATATCTTGTCAAAGATATGTATTCATCATATTCTATTAGACTCATTTGTGGAAAACTAGAAGGGGGGTTGAATAGTTTTACTGATTAAAACTGCGTTTTAAACTATTTAGATCGACTTATGTCAATCTATTTAATGTGTGTGTTGGATGTTGATAGATAAGTAAATAAATAAGTAATGCAAAGATAAAGAGTAAGAAGCACAAACCCACGACGCGAGTATTTATAGTGGATCGGCTACAAGGACACCTTCCTTGCCCTACTCCACTCCCCGAGTCACCTACTAGAGAGGTCGTAAGCACTACACAACACAAACTCCTGATGGCGGAGAAGCCTTCACAACGTCGCCTACTCTTTTTCCGGTACAAGGCTAGACATCGGGTTCTTCCACGAGGTAGAACCAAACCTATCACTCTGTCACCTACACTTTATCCGGTATAAGGCTAGATACCGAGTTCCATTACAAAAGAGGAACTACTACCCAACACTACACAACACCTATCCCAAAGGAGATCCACTCCTTATTACAACATCATCAAGTATCTCAATATTCACAGATCCCACGGTTCCTCCATGGGAGGGATCCGTGTAGGCAAAACTCATGGATCCGTCTGCCTGCATACTTATGACAGCAATGTAGATGTAAAATGTGATGTGAACATCAACAAGAGTTATGTATTATGGCACTAAACATAATTTCATAACCAAATAGCATACAACATGTAATTTCATTCAATAAAACACGAGAAATGATATACATAACTCTAAAACTAAGAGAATGATCAATACATGGATTAAGATTCCTAAACTATCTAAGTTAAGCTTGAGACTAGGACACCACTTGAATCCTTAAGTTCAAGGTTGTTTAGGTTTGTTGACCTCATCGAAATGTTCGAGGAGGTGATAACACATGAAACGTAGCTCTTCACGTAGTTCATTTATCAAGCCTTCAACATGTTGACAATGATAACAATCTTTGTCATGGCTCGAAAAAGGTGGTGGTAGAAATCGAATGGCTTGAGGTGGAAGGTTAAGTGAGGAAGGTTGAGGATCCTCAAAAAAGGATGGATTTTTGGAGGCACATTTGAAGGTAGCTTAACGAAGGATGCTTGTGGTGGTAGAGAGGTGTCAACTTCCATGTGGTCGGGTGGTTGACTTTCATGATTCCTCATAATCCAAAATGGACTATTTAAGGATGATGGAGAGAAGGATACCGGTGCTAGTGTCGATTCAACACCTTGGTTTTGTTGTTGCGCTATTCTCTCTATTGAGGAGAATGTCGGCAATGGTGGAGGATGAGATGGCCTAGAAGGCAAGTCCTCTAAGTTGTAGAGGTGTGGAGATGAAAGTGGAGTGGTGAATGATATGGCTCTAGGTACTAAGGGTGATGGTTTAGTGGAAATAGGTGTGTTTGGCCTAGGAGGTATTGTGGTGTTTGGCAAGGGTAGTTTTGTGGGAACAATCCTTTTGGGGATTGGTTTGATTGGTTTATTTGGTTGAGGGGAAATCCTAGCGTTTGTGGATTTAACGGGTGATGATTCAGTGGAAGAAATTTCGTGAACAACACGAGCAAGTTTCTTGGGTGGTCCCTTGGTGGAGGAGTTGGCACTTGAGGCTTTCCTCATGATGAAATGATAAAAGGTTAGTGAGATAAAGGTTTCTAGTTGCTGAGAATGAAGTTATGGATGGTGACTAAGAAGTCCTAACAAGGTGGTTTATAAGGGGAAGGATTTGGTAAGTGCATTCAAGACTAAAACCACTAAGATCCTTCAAAATGCAATGATTTGCATGCAAAAGAGTCAACTTCAGGTTTGTACTGATCAAGAAGGTTAATTAAGGCAAGATGGAGTGTTCAAGTTAGCAAAGAGAGCTTGAAATGATTGTTTTAGCTAGGATTAGCTGAATCTGTCAGCCGGTTCCCACGGTTCCCTCCAATGAGGGATCCGTCTAGGCTAATCCTAGGGATCCGGCTATCAGCAGCTAAGAAAAGAGGAAAATGATGTTTTATAAGGTCTAGTACCTATACATTTTGAGTGTTTCAGTCTTCTTAAGTGTTTTAAATGAAGAGGGCATTAAATGATCAAGAGAAATGATTGATGGTAGATAATGATTGCCTTTTATGGAAAGAAATGGGACTTTATGAGTACCAATGGGTGATCAAAGATGACACTAGTAGTTTTGAGAGTGTCAAGTGGTGTTAAATGATCCTAGAGATCATATGGTATCTTGAGAGAAATTTGGAAAATTCCTAAGAAATCACAAGAAATTAAAAACTAACTTTTGGCTTATTCTAAGGTAAGGATGACCAAAATCAATTTGCTAAAATTGAGAGAAATATCAAACTTGGTGCTTTGAGATGTGAGGAACAATGTGTGAACATTGGAGCGGAAATATGGTGAGTTTTGATGAAGTGATGAATCAAGAACATCTTGAAAATGATTCTAAGTTATATATGAGTAAATGTGAAACCTACTAAGCTTGAGGAAGACTTAAGTGATCCTAAGGCATTATGTTTAGCTAGAATGAAATGGTCTAGAGGAATGGTTTGATGTGAGGAGATCTGAAAATGCATTTCTGTCTGCCCGGATCCCATGGATCCCTAAATGGAGGGATCCGTCTAGTACAGAGTGAAGGATCCGGCTACTGTAGATCAGTACCTTCACAGCAAGTGTGCAGATTTTACACTAGATGATGCATACTAATACCACAAGTTTCTACTGTAAGTAAACATCAAAATAAGTAAATATCTCACATGATCATAACATAAATGCGAGTAATAGTGATAACATTCAAAACAAAGAAGTAACTAGATAAATCTTGTACAAACATAAGCAACCATAGTAAAATGTTCATAAAAGAAATGTCTAAGACAACCATAAGCATAATGTCTCTTTCGTCAATATCTTCTCTTCCTCTTTCCCGACGTCATGAGGTGGTTAGTTAGGCATTGGATCATCCCTTTCAATTGTTTGAATTCTTTGGACTCATTTAGAATAGTTGGAAGTTGTTCAAAGTAGGTTATGGGGTCCATGTGGACGTTGGCAACGGGGTTGACTTTTTCTTCATCTTCGTCCGAATAGTCCGAGAGAGCACGAGGCCTTTTTCCATTGATCATGATCCTTCTAGAGGGTTGTTTGGTGAGTGGTACCATAACGTGATTGGCAAGGAAGTGATCATCGTTGATGGGAGAGGGTTGCATAGCACTAACATACTCACGGAGTCGTGTTAGGAGCATACCATATGGAAGTACCATGGTGTTGACCTTGAATACACCTACCATTCTTTTCACCATGTAATAGGCAAGGTTGAATGATCTTTGGTGAATAATGCAATAGATCATTTGGACAGGACATGCATTGGGATGATTTTTGTTCCCGACCAAAGAGATGACATTTTCTCTATGAATTTCTTCTCACTTTCAGTAGATGGGAATCATCTCGGAGAGTTCCATTTGAAAGGGATCACGGTGGATAAGTTCTTTGTTTCGGTTGAGACAAGATTGGTCGGCTCTAATTTTGAAGATGGTGTCTCGAATAACTGTGGGGTCATCGAGAGGAGTACGGTAGATTGGTTTGGGATCTAGTGCAAATGATTGAGTGGATATTGCCCAATCTTGGGAGTACATAGAAATTCCTTCACAAGGAATGCGAAGAATTTGTGCAAATGTGTTGAGGGGTAAAGTAATGCTTTGGTTGTTGATTATAAAAGCGATTGAGATGCTTTCATCATTGTTTCGAATGATCCTAACACTTTTGTAAAACTCAAAGATAAAAACCGGACAAATTTGTTCATAATATCTAGGAGATAATCGAAGTTAATTGCCGAGAAGACTTGACGAATGTCGGTGTTTTCAAGGAAACATTCCTTAACCACACGACCTTCGTGGATAAATCATTTTTCAAGTTTTTTGAAAATTTTACGATCGGTTTTTGAGAGCTCATCGTTTTGATAGTATCTAGAGAGGTAGTGGACGATGTCATGGTGGTCTTGTTGGGTAGCTTTGGGCATGGTTGATCCTAGAAAAATAAATATTCCAATTAGGTAAACTTTGTCGAGATGGGTTTATGGTTTTGATTTGTATTAACAACGTTGTAAAACAAAACAAAGTTTTAATTATATGAAACCCTTTTTGTGATTGATTTTGTAATACCAAATTTCATCAATTGGTGATTTAATTGAACCTTAATTTAAAAAATTTAAAACCATAAACCCTAGGATGAAGATGATGATGAATAGAACATATGAGTGTAATTACTTACAATGATGTTCAAGAAGGAGATGCTTGAGGATATGAAGCCCTATGGAGATGGAAGTAGAATTTGGGTCGTTTTTTTGTTTGTGAGGAGAGGGAAAGGGATTATTTTGGGTTTGAAAAACGTATATCTATTTTCTGTCACACGGTTTCCCCGAATCCCTTGTAATAGGGATCCGGCTAGTACAACTTGTAGGATCCGGCTACTGTGGACAGAAAAAGAAGTGTTTGGTGTTATTTTTGTAATAAGTTATACAATAGCTTATAGTACCAAAAAAACTTTTTAGAATGGGGTTCCTAATTGAATAGACGTTTTGGTTAAGATGATTTGATAGGTTAACTATCAAGGATCTATTTTGTGACGGCGACGTAGGTTTGACGATAGAAAATCAAAGAGGAATACTATTCCCGATGATGAGTGTAGGATCGTAAATATTTTGTTGTTTGATGATTCGGGTGGTCTTGGATGATGGAAATACATGTTAGCCATTTAGAGAGAGAAAGATAAGAGATGGGTGTTCTTGGTAGAGACTTGCTTTACAAAAATGAAAGGTTAGATTGAAAAGTACCACCCCTTCCAAAGATAGAAGGGGTATTTATACTTACAGACTACACGACCTCCTGACGGCCTATGGATCAGGTATACAGTGGGTAAAGACCCGTCCTTCCTCCACGGTGTTACACTACGCTAAACTACGCTACAAACTAACTAATAAACTACTAAATAACGTAGCTAACGATATGTCTACGAGCTAACTTATTCTAGATAATATTTGGGGTGACTGACTTTTCACTATGGAATTTCTAATTCCTAACAATCTCCCCCTAAGGGAGGTCACCCATGTTTTACATTTCGAATCCTAGCATTCTATTTTATCTTCAGTCTTGAGCTCGTACACTTTAATTCTTCACTTCCACAATCTTTGTGCTTAAGTAGTGCAACTTCAAAGTTTGAATGCTTTGTACTTTAAGTGCAGGTCTTTGAACTGATCCACATATTTGATGATCTTTGAACTTTCTTTGAGATCATCAGCCACAATAAATCTCTGGTTCATCCTTTTGTTGTGTTGCCTTCATGTGATGTTGTGACTTTTGGACTGACATGCTCACACTCTCTGGATCATGACATCTTTTCATCAGAGTAGCTGAAGCTTTTACTGGTTCAAGATATTTGCAGTAGCGTAGCAGAAGCATAGTATAAAAATATCTGAGCCAGGTTATGTAGATAAGCACTTGTCATGATTTCTTCAAATTAAGTGTGGATGCTGTGAGCATGCGGCTTATGATTGACTTCTCAATTCTAATCAGCTGCAACCGTCCAAATGTACATGCAAATAACAGTTAGCAATAAAACAAGCGAAAGTCTCTTTGATCACTTTCGTTGAATTGAGGTACACGGCCCACGGTTCCCCGTTGATCAGTACATCGCCTGTGACCAAGTATAATTCCTAAGAATCTCCTTGACATGGTTTCGCAGCTGTTCTAGCTGTTCTCAAACCGGAACGTCTCAAAGAAGACAACACTGAGTGAGTGAACCAGTGAATTGAGATTCACTGATTGATGAAAAATTGATTTGAAAACAATCGCGTATTGTTTAGAAGAAAGAGTTTTGCAATACGACGAAGGTTTTATGAGAAAGATCAATTTTCAAACAAAAATACTTTTTGTATTTGAAAAGAGTACACATTCGATGTGCTAGAGAAAAGAAGAAATTTGCACATCGAACGGTTTTTTCAAAAGTATTTTTTCAATCAGAGATACTTTTTTGTATTTGAAATATTAATACACATTCGATGTGCTAGAGAAAATAAGATTTGCACATCGAACGGTTTTTCCAAAATTATTCGTCAATTCATTTCCTGGACCAAGGTTGATTCGAGAGTGAATCGCCCCATCGTTTCTATCCAGTTGTCACATGGTTGATCTATTGGATAGATCTCACATGCCACCTACCAAGAGCTTGTTTGATGTTGGCTCTAGAAGGATTTCCATGTTCATTGTGAATATGTTATATCTGATGTTCTCGGCAATACCACAAGGATACTGCGTAGGACTCTTAATATATTCTTACTTTCCACATTGTGTGAAACTACAAGTCTTCATTAATTTAGTGTCCAAATGAGATATTGTGGATGATCTCTTGGCTCTAGACTCAATTGTGCACATTTGGTTCCTATGCCGGAGACTAGGGAGAGGGTCTCTTATTTAATATCAATAATCTCTAAGAGAAAGTCGATAGATTATGTAGGTTCCCCGTGAGAATGAAACAAGTCCTTTTAAGAGGAGCTTGAGTAGCTTGGGAAGTTTAGTGCACACCTGGGTCCATGACGTCTTGTCTTCAATGCCAGTGTTACCTTAGTAACCACCAATAGCATATGTATTAAACCCGGTTTCTGCCCTAAGGTTGAATTATTGGAGGGCTATTTCTTTTCATCTTTTTCACATTCAATTCTTTTTCATTCTTCAACCCCTTCAGTGCTTACCGAGACTTCATAACTAGAACCTTGTTGGGTTTATTCTAGTATTAGCTCTGTCTCAGCTCGCACTCTTCCCATTTCTCATTTTTCTCCTTTTTCATCATACCTAAGGACTCTACACTATCTAGTGGATTGTCCCTAGATCCTCCGGCTCGCGGGATCGTGGGAAAAAATACCTAACCTAACCATCCTTATAACTCCATGCATAAAGTAAAATGGTCGGTCTTTTGGTACAGTTCATTCTTCCTTGAAACCAATTGAAAAATCATTTGGAAAATCAATCAAGGTACTTGTGATACGAGATCAAAGCATTTTGTACCTTAATAGTTTTGATCATTTAAAAATGCTCCCCCTCAACATGTGCATATGATCTTGAAATTGTTTAGCACATGGAGGCAAGAGTTCTTTGAAATAATTTCTTGATCACAATCTCCGTAGAAAAAGCCATTTGATTTTCTTGGTATTCTCCCCCAATATGTGCTTTGGATATTTGAAATCATTTTATCACATAGAGGAAAGAGTTCTTTTTTAAGTACATCCACGATCACAAAAGCTATTAAGAAACCATTAGAAAATCAATCAAGGTACTTTATGTTGAAACATAGAAATCTTTGTACCTTGAGAGTTAATTTTCTTTTTGAAATGCTCCCCCTCAATATGTGCTTTGAGATTCGAAAGCGTTTAGCACATATGAGAGAGCAACCTGCACTTTTGAATCAAATCGATCATCATTTATCAAATTTCATTATTAAATCACAAATTCTCCCCGATCAAAAATATCAAACCCTTTGAGATTTTGGATCCTAAGTGATTTAATAAGGTTTAGAAAACATGGGAGAATATGTGTCTGATTTAAAAGCTCTTCTGGTTTATGGTTAAATGCTCCTCCATAATCATGTGCATTATGTATTTCAAAATCGTTTGGCTCATGAAGGAAGGAGTGCTTTAGAAACAATCACCCTTTTAAAACCGATTTGAGATTTAAATCACGATCTCTCCCCCGATAAAAAATTTCAAACCAATTGAGATTTTGGATCCCGATTGATTTAAATCATTTAGAAAATTTTGGGAAAGACGGCAAGATTTGATTTTTTAAAATGACGATAAGGACCATTTTAGGACATTAAAGATTGTTAGTGTCAAGTATGATTGTTTTAAGAGATCTTTTAGGTAAAATAAAACAATTTCACAATCAAACAAGAACAGAAAAATTTCATTTTGAAAGATCTTTGAGTTAAAGAAAATCATACCATGACATAACATTAAATCTTTAGATCACCACTTATTATTATATACCAACGGACTTGATTGATGAAATATTATTTGAAAATATTTTATTTTAAATCACTCTCCCCCTCAATCGATGACCGTAGTCGATGATTGAGTGACTTAAGTTTTGATAAAATGAAGTCTGGTGATTTCCAAGATTAAGTCCAATTTATTTTCAAAACCAATATTTTTCCATTTTTCAAAAAATTATTATTTTAAAAATTGTTTTAAGAAAATGGTATCATCACAATTATCCTGCACAAAGATACGTTAGGTGGTTGAGAAACTTATGTTGTTGTTGTAGGGCTGGAAGAAAACCGTCTGCTGATGTGAGACTTTTACGTTGCATATTTTCATGCCAACTTAGGTCAAATTAAGCTTCGTTTCTTCATTTGATGATGAAGAAAACCATCTCTGATGCAGAGACTTTACGTTGCATTTTTCATGCCAACTCTCCATAGAAGTCAAATTAAGCTCCGTTTTCACTTGTTAACCCAAGAGATAGTTACCCTTTCCATTCGGCATCCAATCATCTTCAATTGTGGGATCCGATCGGGAAAAATTCTTATATACCAATACACCTGCATATGTTAGTGGACACAAACAGATATATGGTTGTCGACATCACCCAAACAGCAATCGACTAATAAAAGTCAATTCAACATATCAATCAAATCATACATAGACATGGGAATAATGTGTTCATCAAATTCTAATCATCTAAACCTAACAATCATATCCTAGGCACCTAGTCCTTCAACGTAGGTTAACATCATTTTCGTTAAGCATTTAGGATAATTAAGAAAGCCCGTTAGATGATATAGATTTGAAAACATTCTCCCCTCAATCAATGACTTATTTTTCTAAAAGTTTAAAAGCTGAAGTCATTGATTGAGTTTTCAATTTTTACAAAACTTGATTGATTGATTTTCAAGCAACTCATTTTACCACCATTCGTTAAAACAAATATTTTTCGAAAAATTTTTGAAGGAAAATATTTTGTAGGAACAGTCCTTTGACATACTTTCCTCATTTTGTTTTAGGATAAGTGCACGAAATATTTTGAAAATTGGATTAGCGCAGCACTTTACTTCCTTGAAGAGCGGGTTGCTATCGGAAATAATAGCAAGCCATGGTTTAAGCACGGTTACCATGAATCAGCAAGCCATCATTTTGAGACATGTTTTGGAAAAGAATATTTACACCTCCTGCTCGAACTTCATCTATGGTCCGTGCCATTATTGAATGACATTTCTAAGACCGCAGATGTTATCGATACCAGAAGACATGTCTTGGAAAACATATTTTTGGAATTTTTAAAATTTTCTAATTTTTATGGATTTTTGTTGGTTTTATAATTTTCTATTTTCTTTTTGTTGGTTTTATATTTTTTTATTTATTTTGCTTTTTGAATAAATATGTACAAAGATAGAGTAGATGATATAGTTTAAGAAGATGATGATCCGAGAACCGAGATAAGGATATCGAGCAGCCCCGTTGCAGAAGATAGAAGTCATCATATCTTAAACATTTACCACCAAAGCTTTCGAGGCTCCTGAGTGAGAGAAATTGAACCATTTGAAAGTGAGACTTTGGCAGCTTCCCCCCAAACCGAAAATCCATTAGATGAGCAGATTCGAAGCTCTATTTCAAGCTTTCCTTAGCCAGGTGCACAAAGAAGCACACCATTATCATAAATCCCGCTGCTCCTTTTAAGAACGATAATCGAGATTCTTCGTTATATCATCAACAAGAACAAAGAACGTATCATCCCACTTTAAATAATCTTCTCAAATTTCATAACCACCTGTCTGAAGCAATCCATTCCAAAAGATGTCAAGAGACCACTTCCCCCATGTTGTTGAATTGATGCAGTCAGTCTCTTTGAATGAAGCTCATGAACCCGAATACACATATGGATGTGCTTCAAAGACAGATAAACTTATACTATCGAAGTAGTAGATTAAGTCCGATAGCCAAAGAATAACCCCGACGTATACTTTTCTCTCCCTAAAGAAAATGTATGAAGCTCAAGAACCGAAGTACCGAATGCCCAAAGAGAATAACCAATAACATTGAAGAAGCAGGCGAATCATGATTATTCTGCGGATGACAATCTCCGGATGTCAACTGAATAAGTGATTATATCTCTGAATGACTGATTAAGCCCTCAAGTAAAACAGCTGAGCATCCCCAATGTACACAATCTCTCCCCCCTGATGATTGCGATAACATCAAAATCATCACACACTTGTGTACCTCTTTCATCTTTAGAAACTAACTCTTCCATCTCTTCCCCTACATAGTTGGAATAAGAACACTAAATGCCATGAGTCAAACCTTGAGTTTCTATGCGGTAATGACAATAGTCTTCCCGGGATATCTTCAATCACTTAGAAGTATTAAGCTCATCAAGTTTACTTCGTTTAGATACGTGCCTCCTTCCCCTTGCCGGTTTTGATACTTAATCACAACACATTGTAAGCCCATATACTCGAAATCATTTGAGAAGAACCTTAGAAGTTTTTGTGAGAATCAACTTGCTGAAGTACATTGTGAGCAAATCTAATTAGGGATTAACATTGGCTTCACTCTCCCCCAATTAGTGCTCTCCCCTAAACCGACAATCTTTATGATGAATGCTTGAATTAAGAAGAAGTCTTTAGATTGTTAAATGCAACTCGTCTTTAGTCTTCTAACATGTACCAGAAAATGTAGAACCGACTGTAGACTCGACCTTCTTCAAGATTGTCCAGTTGGGGAATAGAAAGTCAACATCTTCAACTCACCAAATGCATTCCCTTTAACATACAAATAGCAAATCCCCTTAACTCTAATCCCTCCCAATCAAACAAGAACAGAAAGATGTTCATTAAGGAAATCAGCCCCACAACTGGAAGCACTTTTTCATTAATCAAATCAGCCCATGTGAAGATGTTAACCAACGACTCTTACTAGAAAACTCCATGTGAAGATGACCCGATAAGAAGAAGCTCAGTTCTTACATGAGTTTGGAGCCGTTTGACCATTTATTCTCAGAAATCAATCAAAACCATGCAGTAAATTCACACTTCTTTCTCCCCTCAAGATTTGCATACGGAGTTGCCATTCTTGATTGAATAAGTGAATATCTTCAACAAATGTAGTCTATTCACACTTCTCCCCAACAAAATTAGCACATGATGTCGCCATCGTCATTATAGTTGAGCAAGTGGAATAAGAAAAACAATCAACGGTAGTCCGGTTCACTTGATGTTTGAAAGCACATGGAAAAAGCATGAAGCATGTTGATGAGAATGGTCATAATAAGAAGATTTCTTTCGAAGATAATGCGACTGCGTATTTCTTTTCTTTAGAGTATGAGGTTTGAACTGAAGTATTCAAACATCATAAGAAGATTTTCTCTTTCGAAGATAAAGTGCACTGAGACGTACATTTTTCTTTTCTTTAGAAAACGAGGATTGAACTGTTGTGTTCAAACATCATAATCTATCTCTTTTCAATCTGTCTTGGAAAACTTGTAATCAACCCCATTATCATTCAGTAGGCTCTTTGTCGTGACAGCTGATGGAGAAAACCCAATATGATGAATTTGACCCTGAAGTAAAGTAACCCGAACTCGTGACTTAAACTTGCACAAATGTAACAAAGAGCGGTGCCGATTTCCATTAGCATCTCTAAGTACTCTCTAATTACTCTATACTCTTCAACCAACCAACCATCAAGTATAAGACGTACATCACCTCTTAAAAATCCACAATTGAATGTGACACTGAGCACTACAACGTAACTCCTTAAAGTGATAGTTATTTTGTGGTGATAAGAGCCCAATTCCCCCAAGTGGTAAAACAAAAGGAAAAAGTCACCCAACAATAACTAGATTTCCAAGTCTTCGTTTTTGATAATAAGCTCGAACAAGGATCTTGAAGAATCTTCATCCATCCATCCCCGATACCTTCAGATACAAAGTACACTCGCCCGTGATAATTCACTTCAACCTCAAATAAATAATAGTGAATTAACTCCGTTGTCACATCTTTTGGTTAAAAGCTCAAATCTAGCCTCCTTTGATGTTTTAAGTGAACTATGATAATGGTTTTCATCCCACCATGGTAAAAAGCACATAACCCCGTAAAACCATGTAATAACCAAACTGCCATGAAGAAAATCCAAACACACATCCAATTCATGAAGTACACCCTTTTATCCCTTCTTCGGTAGAAACTATAGCACTAGCATCATATAAGACCTCGAAATACACTTTCCTTTCTCCAGGATGGTTCCATCATCACGGGATTTTACAATTCTATGGTTTAAACCGAGAAATAGTTTCTTTCCCAGGATTTTACATAACTAAGAATAAACCGTAAGATAGATCCGGAAATGCACTTTATAATTACCAGGATGTTTCCATTGTCACGGGATTTTACAAGTCTATGATTCAAACTGAGAAATAGATTCTTTCGCGGGATTTTACAAAATCAAGACAAAACCGTAAACAATGTCACTTGAAAGTGTTATCACAAATTTGGTTTCGGTGAATATCTGTTTTTGGGGAACATGCCGGTTCATCATCGGTTCATTATCCATCTTCAACGATATCATCAACAATTCTTTACCCAAATGTAGACAGCTTCACAAACCACACAAAGTCGAATAGTAAATACTACTTCCCCGAGGTTGACCAAACCATCAAAGTACATTTCTCCCCATGATGGTTTTGAACTTTCGGAAGCATCATAACGTGTACGACCATTAGCAAGAGAAGTTCTTGTCATATGCAAACATCTTGAAAAATCATGACATGAAGATTCTTAAAAGATTTTGCTTAGACTTGTGAAGTGTCATTGACATTTTGTAGCAAAGAATATTCCATGAGAATTGCTTATCACATCACAACCATTCAAACCTTTGGTAAACACATTATCCACGATTACCGGAAATTGCGTGACCACATAGAAGTAATCCGAAATACCAAACTTGAAAATGAAGTAAACATCCCAACTTTGTGACTTGCTGCTTGTTCTATATTCTTGATAAATAACAAACAGCGTGTGACACTGAGTATAACAACTTCCTTAAGTGATAGTTATGCTCCAACAAGTTATGTTGAGACATGCAACCAACCAACCAACGTCTCAACGATAAAGAAGTACACCCGTGAAACGTCACTTCAATTCCTCGTAAGTAATACCGTACAAAAGCCCCGTAATCATTTTCTGCAAAAATTTTTAGTTTTTCGCTCAATCCGTGAATTTTGTATCCCTTCATGAAGTTATACCATACCAAAAATACCGCACATGTATACCAAATAGTAAGAATTGTATCCAACTTTTTGTAAAGAAAATTGGATTACAATTTAATTTGATATTTATATCATCATCACCACAACCCAATCCTTATTCACGATATGAACTTGAGCCCAAAATCAATTGTATCCATGCATCATCAGCCCACGTGTTTTATGAGCCCACGTTCAAAAAGTTGGAAAACCCGATCCAACCAAAAACACATATCCGGTCCAAAGCCACAATTCATATCCGGGTATTAAAGAGAGGGTTAACCCTAATATTTCTCATAGTATCCTTAACCCTAAAACGCACTTCAAATACAGCCTCTTTTTATCTGCTCTCTCCCAACACAGTCGGATATTCTCATCATTCTCAGTCAAGATCAAACAAATCAAACATCATAAAATCACAATCTTACCCTAACCTATATCTTCAGTTCCTGCTTAAATCGAATCAAGATAGCATCATAGAGTCTTCAAGATCCAATGGAGGTCTCGGGTAGGTGAATTTATTTTTGCTTTTGGTCTATGAACGAATTAGAAAGAGTGATTATAACATAATTGTTATCAATCATTCTTTAATTGTTTGGATAATAACGAAGCTAAGCTTCGAAAAAAAATGATCGATGAGGATTTTAATTCGTGTGAAAGTCCTTGAATCCTCTTGATATTTCTTTATATGCCACGAATTAATAGGCTGAGATCATGGAATTAATCTTTCTTTTTGGTTCGGTGTTGATTGTCGTGGGTGAAGGATAGAATGGGATTTGATGTATTGAAGTTGTTGTGATTTGTTTTTGGATGGAGTTGAAGTTATGAGTTGAATCGGTTGAGACAGCCTTAATTTGTATCTTTTATACTTTTGAATTGGACTGATGATGTTTGTAAACTGAGGTCGAGTTGTATGTCTTTTGGTATATGGTATATGTGTTAAGTCGTGGTCAAATGACGATTCTTCTTCTTCATCTCATTCTTAGCAAGTCGCTACTGATATCATAACAAGTCGCTGCATCAACCAATGACAATATACCAATGTCAAGTCGCTATTGACCAATGGTCGCCTTATTTTTCTTTCCAAATTGCTTACTTTTTCATTACAAGTCACGTCAAAACAGATCTCCCAAAATTCTTAACAAATCGCTACTTGACATAAGGACAAACCATGAGTCAAAACTCATGACAAGTCGCTTCAATGAGCACAAGTCGCTACCAAGAGTCAAAACTCATGGCAAGTCTCTATTGAGATTCATTGAATCTGGCAAGTCGCTATTGAAATTCTTCGTATAAATACGTCCTAGTTTAATAAGACAATATTAAAAGCAAGGTTTTAATCAGAAGAAAGACACATATTATCAACATATCCATATAACCGGACTATAGATAAAATTAGCTAGTTTGTGGGTAAGTAAACATACCTCTAACCTCTTGATATGGTTTTTAAAGACCATATACCTGAAATACTTCTTGATCTTTTAAAGTAGTCCATTGTACTTAGTAGAAGTAGGTTGTGATTACTTTTGGGTTCTTCCTTGAGTGTTGACTTCATTTTTCTTTGGATAGAAATGAAGACTTTGGAAGAGTCCTAGCAAGAGAATTTCTAATGAAGAAATTGTTAGAATAATCTATCAATATCCAACATAGAAATTTATTTTAAAAGATTTCCTTCTTTTGTAGTTTTCAATCATACATCGATATCAAGTTTTAAAGTACAACATACTCTAAGAAACTTGGTATAGAAGCTCTGGTACCAATTGTGGAAAACTAGAAGGGGGGGTTGAATAGTTTTATCAATTAAAACTTTGTTTTAAACTATTTAGATCGACTTATGTCAATCTCTTTAATGTGTGTGTTGGATGTTGATAGATAAGTAAATAAATAAGTAATGCAAAGATAAAGAGTAAGAAGCACAAAACCACGACGCGAGTATTTATAGTAGTTCGGCTACAAGGACACCTTCCTTGCCTTACTCCACTCCCGATTCACCTACTCAGAGTTTGGGCACTACACAACACAAACTCCTTATGAGACACCTTCACAACGTCTCCTACTCTTTTCCTACAAGGCTAGACACCGGGTTCTTCCACGAGTTAGAACCAAACCTGTCACTATGTCGCCTACACTTTATCGACAAGGCTAGATACCGAGTTCCATTACAAAGGAGGAACTACTACCCAACACTACACAACACCTATCCGAAAGGAGATCCACTCTTATTACATCATCAAGGATATCAATATCCTTGGACCCAACCTATCTATGTTGTACATCGATGGACCATATTAATTGTACACCATTGGTACCTTTCACTAATGCCCTTGACACGATCCTTCAGCACCTTTCACTAATGCCTTCAACACGGATCTTTGGCACCCTTCACTAATTCCTTCGACACGGACTATAGGCACCTTTCACTAATGCCTTCTACTTGACCCTTAAGCACCTTTCACTAATGCCTTTGACTTGACCCTTAGGCACCTTTCACTAATGCCATCAACACTACACTCTTGGAGGAAGAAAGAACTATCAACAAGAAAACTTCAGTAGTCTTGATGATGACGAAGCTTGGCAACTCATGGACTTGAGCTTTCGACTTCAAGAGGTGGTGATCTCGCCTTTAAGAGGAACCTAGAGAATCACACAAATACAAAACTACAAAGAAAGATCTTGTGGATCTGAGGTTAGAGAGTTTACAACAACTAGAGAGAATGTGTGTAAAACGGGTGAGTTACAATGAAGAAATGGTTTACTATTTATAGGCAAAAACTCATCGTTCCCCAGATCCCACGGATCCCTTGCATGAGGGATCCGTCAAAGGTATTTTGGGGATCCGTAGGGACGCTCCCCTATGGGTTATGGGTCATGGATCATGGGTCATGGGTCATGGGTATGAGCCTTGAGTGCCCTCCAAGGTGCATGATAAGGATTTAAAAGATACACTTTTAAGGGGTCATTTAAGCCCTTAATTGATCACTTTTGTATCCATTACTACTTAATTTCGTTCCTTACACTTTTTAGGTCTCTTGAAGGCAAATTGCAAGAATGACACTTATTCACGAAAGCGAATATATGAAGAAAATGGCCAAAGTCAAGAATCGAGACACTCAGGCTGTTGGAACTGAAGGGACGACATCACGGCTTAATTGCGACGCCGTCGCGACACCTTGAGACGACTCAGAGCAAATTACTATTTTACAAGGCGACCAGGGTTTAAAAGAGTAGGGCATCGCAACTCAAACGCCTAGATTTGGATCCCGAAGCGCCGAGGTTGAAGCCGATGGCGTCAAGCATAAGGTGACGCCGTTACATAGTTGACGTGCCAAGATGAAAACCTAATGGCGGTGACCCAAAGGCCACAATTAATGAGTGACGTTGTCGCATATTGTAACTCTATATATAGAATTCGAATTTTCAGAATTTGGGAGAGGTAGTTTTGTGGAGTAAAACCTAAACCGAACATAGGCTTTCAGGCAGTATCTTAGGGTTTCATACCCTATTTTACAACAAGATAAGTGATTTACTTCATTGATTCAATTATGTCTTCAATTGTTTGTGTGTATGCTTGCATGTTTTCCATGTCCGGCTAATTTACTTGTGTGTTTTCTTAGATCTATGAAACCTAGGTATTGAATATTGATTGGTTGTCTCTTATCTTAATTGTGATTGACCTAGTATTGTGATAGGTCATTCGTTGTGTTTTTAATGCTTAAGTAATCTTTGTGAACATTAGTTTATAATCACCTAGAGTTATTGTAGTCTAAACATCCAAAAAAAACCTTAGATTTAGTTTATGAATACTAGAGATTTCGTAGGCAATAAACTTAAGGTACTCTTAAAAAGTTAGGATAAACGCATACCCTACGACCTTAGAAGACACGACGCGTTAAGAATAATGACGTGACTATTCAACCATCAATAGGAGATAACTAGGGAGTAATAGCATCTAAGTAAACTCATTTTTAATCATCAAAAGAGCACATAATAATAGACATAGACTACACTTCTTTAGTTTAGATAATTAGATAAGTAGAGTAATCGGTAGAAATACCAAACCCCCAAATCCAATACCCGAGATTCGTACCTTTTCATTTTCTAAAACCATAAAAAATAAAAATTAATCTTCCTTAACCCCAACCTTAGCATAGTAATTTCTCACTAGCATTCCTATTCCCTAGAGAACGATATCAATTCTCGAGGCTTACCCTAATACTACACTACAATGATTAGGTTCACTGCCTAGGGTGTTGAAAAACTTGCTCGATGAAAAGGAAGTTCCTTTGACCCCGAACGCGCGTTATACACATATCAAGTTTTTATGCCAGGGAATAGAATAGCTAGTTAGATTTCCACCTCGTTTAGGTTCCCTTGCTTGATTCATATCAAGTAAGTTTTTTCCCATTTTTAGCTTCCTTGTAGTCTATCCTCCTTCTTCGTGACCTCTGTTAGTAAACCCATCACTCACCATGATTCATCTTTCACGAAGAGTTTTCACACTACCCGCCCCCCAATCCTCCCAATCCCCGAAAATTGAGAAAGAAATCCCATAAAACCCTTCACCCGTATACCACTTTGGAAATCACCTAGGGCATAATGAAATAAATTGGCAACAACAAAGTCCTTTCTATGACTCGGATTCCGATGAGGATTTTGATTATGGTGAAGCACTTGATAACGGGGAGGTCATCAATGAAGTTAATCTTGAAATGGAAGAAGACTTCTCCCAATGGTTTGACCGTAGGTGTAGAATTGAGGCTAATGGCCCTTTAATATGCAATTTAAGATAGGATTTGAAAATTTTGATGCTAACTTGCACTCATTCTTACCTTTAAACTTAATCTCAAGAAACCTATATAACAAAATAAAGGTAGATGAATTAGCCTATCAAGGGGATAATGTTGTAGATGCGGTCACTTACTTGGATGTGTTTGCCGGAAGTTTTGCCTATGTGGTTGAATTCATGGTCCTAGAAGATTTAGGAGAATTCATTGATGGAAGGCTTACTCAAGTTATATTTGGAACGAACTTTAAGAGAATGACTAGGTTGAATGAACGGATGATCGATGGTCTAATCACATTCTCCGATGGAGTTGAAGATTTTGTCTATCAAATGCCCCATACACATCCTAGGTTTAAGCACAAAGATATAGAGGCATGCAATCGGATGGCTCCCATTCCGATACTTTAGAGAGATAAGCAAGAAGACTTAGGCATACTTATTAAAAAAATGAGCGATACTATAAAAAATGCCTAGAGTTAGGAGATGATTACAAGAAGAGTGAGAGAACATTGGAATGGCTTAAGTATGGGAGCGTAAGCTGCACGAGACCAAGGGGCACGGCTTCGAGTCTAGCTACAAGACTCATAAATAAAGAAAGCGCGTGGAGGCAACCCATGCTTAATTGTTTGCTTTATTTTGTCTTTAACCTCGTCTTAATTACATATAAAAGTATTTTACAAAAGGGATAAGTGTAGGGAGGATTACACACGTTTTCAAAAAGAAAGTGAACATGAGAATTACGATTATTAAAAAGATATACATGTGTGTTTGTTCGAGTCAAATGCTTGTATCGAGTCATAATGGATGTTTTGCAAGAAATTTTTCCAGACTCTAAAGATATAAATTTTCCAGAATTTTTTTCTAGAAAATCGCAGACCAGTTTCTATCAGGATAACCTGACGGCGTCAGGAGGAGAAAGAACTACTTTTTCTCATTTCCGAGCTACTTATAAATTTTTGGAATTTTCCATGTCTTAATTTTCCATAAAATCTGTAAACATCCATTCCACAAGCATTGTATCCTAGTTTAGTAGAGTCATATATATATTGTTACCCCTTGCAAGGTTTCGTTTGTTTTCTTCTTCAAGTGTGTTTTGTTTATCAAGAAGAAGATACATAAGATTGGAAGGAGTTTTTCACGCATACATTCTTCTTGAAGAAAGATTTAACCACTACTTCACACGGATCCTACCGAGCTAATCAGGGGAGTACTAGCTTCTTTCATTTTTAATTACCTTCCATTATCATAACTTTGATACTTTCGGGGAACATTGGGGATAATGTTCGTTAAGTGTATGGAGGGAAAATAAAACGGAAACTTTGAAACTATGCTTATCCTTGACTATTTGTCTTGTCCAATTTCATTTGTGTAATAAACCATGAGAAATATCGGTTAGGGTAATTTTGGCACCAAATTTAAAATTTTTCATGACATGTAGGACTGGGCCATTAGTCTTAATAAAGTGTCTCATGGATAGGAAGTTATATGACTAGCACAAAACCCTTTACCACTTAAATTCCACCCAAAATGTGAGGATCGCCCTTAGATTTGTAAAAATTAAAGCATTCCACTTTAATGCTTGAGAGTGTAACGTAGTATATTAGATTTTAGAACTTGTTTTGTGATGCATTCTGAGATCGCTAGTGAGACTACATTTGTGTAGTTAGGAATAACTAAATGATAAAAGGCATTAGGATAACCCTTGTTTGATACCCGTAATATAATTACTTCTTCCACATCGGTTGAGTAATTTCCCCACACCCTTGTGTTGTACTCATCTTTAGTACATGATACCCCTAGTTAACCCCTCACATCCTATCCTTTTCGCGGTTCTCGTGATATTTCGGTTTTCCAAAATATCAATGAAGAGCATTGTTTACAATCCACCCCAAATGTACACCCAAATTGCCTTAGCCTACCTTGTATGCACTCACTTTTAGTGCATTATTGTTATCACACTTAACCCTTAGTTCAATTATCTAGTTGCTTGCATAAGTTGCTAAGTCGAGTCATATCCTTTGTACACAGTTTTGGGACGATTGGGACTCATGGGAAAAAGTTAAATTTTATGAAATGACGGAAGGAACGTTAAATTTAAATTCCCTATTTTGCGTAATAATGTACCCCAAGTGTTTTGATCTTTTCAATTCGGGTCAAATTAGTGTTAGAGTAATAAAACTCAAGTGTAGGGATGTGCCTATAAATCCCTATTATTTTGATGTTATCGTAGAGGATGGTAGAGTAAAAGTAATGAAAAAAAGTAATTTGAAAAAATGAAAAAACACATACGGGCTACCATCCTACATCTATCTTTAAATTTATGTTTGTTGGTTTCAAGTTATCTAGAGTTTAGAGTGTCGAGTCTTGGCTTAGCAACGTCATTCTTCTCATGCTTGTAACATAAAGATTTTTGACTTGCCACCACTAAATCGCCTATCCCACCAAACCCTTTGTTTCCCTACCGTAAGCCTAACGTTACAACCCTTTAAAAGACCTCTTGGATAGTTTTCCTAGGTGCTTACGCCAAAGCGACGGAGGTTTGATCTAGTCTCAAGCCTATGGTAATCTATGTACTAGGACCGATTAATGAGTGTTTATCTTCCATTTCCAACTTGATATATTTCATATACACCGAGAGATGAGAGTATCCAAACACCACTTGTGAGGTGCTAGTATGTGATTTCCGTGCTTGTTATGACTTTTTTTTGGGCTTATATGTGTTGTGAATTGTTCTAAACTAATGCTTCATAACCCCTAACTTATAAATTAATTGGCTAAAAGCACATTTTCTTGAGGACAAGCAAATACCAAGTGTAGGGATATTTGATAAGGATTTAAAAGGTACACTTTTGAGGGGTCATTTAAGCCCTTAATTGATCACTTTTGTATCCGTTACTACTTAATTTCGTTCCTTTTCACTTTTTAGGTCTCTTGAAGGCAAATTTTTGGAATGACACTTATTCGGACGATAAGTGAATATATGAAGAAAATGGCCAAAGTAAAAATTGACACTCATGGGAACTACACACGGCGATCAGGACCGTCGCACACACCTTGAGATCTACTCGAGCAAATTCCTATTTTACAAGTGACGGCATCGGGTTTAAAAGAGTAGGCGAACTCGCATCGCCTAGATTTGGATCCCGACGGCCGAGGTTGAAGCCAACACATCACAAGCATAAGGTGACGCCGTCCACGAGTTGACGCCCAAGACCAAAACCTAATGAGGGCGACCGACGGGCCACAATTAAAGAGTGACGCCGTCGCATATTGTAACTCTATATATAGAATTGAATTTTCGTATTTGAGAGGTAGTTTTGTAGAGAAAAACCTAAACCGAACATAGGCTGTCTTGGGCAGTATCTTAGGGTTCCATACCCTATTTTACAACAAGATAAGTGATTTACTTCATTGATTCAATTGTTTATGTGTATGCTTGCATGTTTTCCATGTCCGGCTAATTTACTTGTGTGTTTGCTTAGATCTATGAAACCTAGGTATTGAATATTGATTGGTTGTCTCTTATCTTAATTGTGATTGACCTAGTATTGCGATAGGTCATTCGTTGTGTTTTTAATGCTTAAGTAATCTTTGTGAATATTAGTTTATAATCACCTAGAGTTATTGTAGTCTAAACATCCAAAGAAAACCTTAGAGTTAGTTTATGAATCCTAGAGATTTCGTAGGCAATAAACTTAAGGTAGACTTAAAGAGTTAGGATAAACGCATACCCTACGACCTTAGAAGACACAATGCGTTAATAATAAGGACGTGACAATTCAACCATCAATAGGAGATAACTAGGGAGTAATAGAATCTAAGTAAACACATTTTAATCATCATAAGAGCACACAACAATAGACATAGACTACACTCACCTTAGTTTAGATAAATAGATAATTAGATAAGTAGAGTAATCGGTAGAAATACCAACCCCCAAATCCAATACCAGATGTAGTACCTTTTCATTTTCTAAAAAAACATATAAAAAGATAAAAAAATAATCTTCCTCAACCCCAACCTTAGCGTAGTAATTCTCACTAGCATTCCTATTCCCCTAGAGAACGATATCAATTCCCTAGGCTTACCCTAATACTACACTACAACGATTAGGTTCACTACCTAGGGTGTTGAAAAACTTGCTCGACTAAAAGGAAGTTCCTTTGACTTAACGCTTATGCACGTATCAGTGCAATGTATCTAGACACTGGGTCATGGGTCATAATCCATGGATAATATCCAACCATGACTTCATGCATGATGTCATGTAATGGGTCATGGGTTATGGATCAAGCTCCATGGATATGGGTCATGAACTTTGGGTTTTACCCAACTACATTCAATGTATTTAGTCAATGGGTCAACTACTTAGATTTTACCCATTACATATATATATATATATATATATATATATATATATATATATATATATATATACTATATATATATATATATATATGTATAACACTAGTCAAGTTATACATATGCATTTCTATAACATATAAACAATAATACTTGTTTAGTGTTTTATATGAAAACGTAAGTGTGTTAGTAAACTATTGGCTCAAACCATTTACGTATTTTATTTTTTTCGTTAAAATAATTTAACGTTTGTTATCGACAAAACATTAGAAGATCGTAAAATATAAATAAACGTTTTTACGGCTTATTTTTGTTAACATCATTTATTTACCGCATATGTTTATAACAATAAACATATATTCCAAGGTTATATGTCTTATTTCCAAATCTTACGAACGAAGTTTCATTCCCAACTAAAACTTAATTTAGGTGGAATGTAGTTGCCATACAACATATAAGATTTAAGAAATAAAAACTAATACTCCCACTAGCTTTCAGGAATACTTATGAGTTATCTTATTTTAATTATTAAATCAAACATGGATTTAATATTAAACATAAAATCATCTCCTAGATGCATGCATATATCTATTCATGGATTTTTGCAATTTGTACATATTTCAAAGATGATTTGAATTATAAAACTCCTTTGTATTACCGATCGTCCTCGCAAAAGTAATTCCACAATAAAGAGTTTTGATATTCATTGTCAAAAGTTCATATCAATTAAACTAAGTATGACAATTATAATCTTTATACTTCTATTTAATGTATCTAGAAAAGAATATTCAATTATAGTTAATTTCTTAAGTATGACTAATATTATTATCATTAGACATGCATTAAATACGGGTACAATATTGTCCACATGATTTCTACACAAATATTTAAACCACTAGGGTTTCCATTCTTTGAACAAATTCATCTTCATTAAGATAAACAAAGTATCTAAAGTTGATTATCTTTATGGACAGCATCTCTATATTCATAGTATGATTGATTTACCACAATTCAACATTTGGTAAATTCATTATTATGATTAACGCTTACCATGATCACTGTAACTCATATTCCTCAGCATATTAAATATCTGATATATACTTACGAATCTATGAATGACAATTCCATCATATTGAGGTCTATCATTTACATGTTTAGCCTCATCATGATATTTTCTAGTGCATTTTAGAAGATTATGTATTTTGTAATTTAATCTTTCAAGATCTAAACCAAACTCCCACTTGCCTTTAATAATTTTAAGATTACCTTTAAATAATTTAGCAAGTAGAGCAATAATACATTGTTCTTTTTATATTAAAAAACATTGACAGTTCCTGACATTTGTTTGTTATAGCCCACTTTACAAGTAGTTTAACAAATTCAGAACTTCATTATAAGACTTAATGTGATTCATCACATTCCATAAACAAATGTTCTAGGTTGGAGTCTTATTGAGTATATTCAATTTATACTCAATCTACTAACCTTGATAACTTTGTGAAGTAGCTATAGTTATCTTGAATCAAACAATGCCAATAGATTTTGATTCTTAATCGAACATACCATAAAACTATGGTATTTCATTAGAATTAATATTGTAAGATAATCAAACAATATTTAAGATAACCATCTACTCTTTGGCTTATTTATGTACCTACAAAGTAAAACTTAATGGTACAATAGAATTACCAAGTCAATTGCATGCATTATATATAACACAAGTATTCTTGACCAAGTCAAAAGACATAATAGTTATAATCTCACTATACGTTATAAGTCATTGATCAACTCATTGACTTCATGCATATGTCTTAAAACATAGCAAGTTAACGTCTTACTTTATATTGTAAGTCTTGTATTAAAAGACTTCGTGTTTGTGGCTTTACAAAGAAATCATAAACATGTATAATTAAAGTAATTATGAACACCACCTCGGGTTTCAATTAATAATTTCAAGTTAATATTTACTACATATATTTAAGTCATTCAACGAATACATAAATACTTAAAATCAAAGTAGTATTAGATTACTTCATTTTAGTTATCTCATTCCATGAAATGTTCAACATAAGAAACTGCAAAATCATCCATGCTCGTTCTCACGACACGTGGATATTTTACCTTGGGTTACAATCTAGTTCCGTTCTCGGGTAACATAAATTGTAACTACAAGTGTTTCTTAAATATTGAATGAAATTAAATTAAAGTAGTCTTTGTTATCATCTTGACACATGTTCTTAATAAGGCAATCTTACATATTTTAATGTATAATTCCTATTAGAACGTTACTCTTTACTTACGGTCAAGAGAATCCATGAAATCATATTAGTATGTGTTGTACCTTGCACACAATAAAGATCTCTCCCACTTGTGCATGTAACAACATCATGTAGCAGATAAAAACAAATACGAAAAACGTTTTCTTGTTTTATTAATATGATTTGTATCATAGATATAACAAGTAGATGTAGGACTATATTGATTAGTAAGGAAACACACATGACTATCCTTAAAACCATAAAAGGTTTTACAATTAGAAAGTAATTATCTTCATGATATTCAAATAGATAATTTGGATTACTACACGACAAATAAGGTTGTAGCTCCATGAATTAGAAATCATTTCAACAACTTCTTATTCATGTCGACACAATGCTCCCACTTAATTTGATAACATTGTAAGTGTTTCATAACCAAAGGAAAACAAAATGCTTGCTTTTTACTTTCCTACACTTTTAAAAACCATAATGCGTAACAAATAATGTAGGTACTAAAAGGTGTATTCTACTCTGTAATTATGGGTTATCCACCAATGTTATTAACTTTGAAAAATTGGGTATGCAATTTCTTCCTTAATGAGCCTACTAATTCCCATACTAGTATGTAGAACCTTTAAAGGCTAAAGCAAAACAACTAGGTAAAATATGATAGTTTGCCTTGTACCAATTTTCGCGGTTATTAGTCTAGCTTCTAATCTAGTAACTCATATACATGTTTTCCAGTTAACCAAAAGTCATGTTTGTTACAAAAGGATTCATTCACCAAATGAGGGTAATGAAATCTTTATGAAAAATAAGATGTGCAATTCTTTGCTATGAGTTACATTAGAATTTAGTCAATTCAAATGTTCCTATTGTGCCTTTCTCATTCATGAAAAGGAATAGGATTGAGTCTCATTCTTCTCCCATGGAAAAGGGACTTTGTTTTTCTTTTCGGTAAATTATTCTCGATCAAACATTTGTTTGAAAGCGTAATGGATCAATCTACTAATAAAAGACTAAACCACGCTTTTTGTTAAATGTTGCATTAATACATTCAAAAGAATTACAAAATTCAATTTTAGTATTTTTGATAATTAACCTTTTCAAGAAAATTAAATACCCATGGTTCATAAACATATAACCATTTAATTTTCACTAAAAACTAGGATCCAAATTGACATAGTTTCATCACATCAGTTGATCTGCTAGTGATGAAATTATTCAAAATGGTACGAGTCGAGCCTCAATTGCCAATTTTCAAATTGCAACTCCTAGATTTATGGGATTTACATATTGCCAACAACAGTTGCAATGTAAGTATGTTTTATCCCCGTCTTATGCCTTGAGTTGCTAGTTCTCACTACAAAGCTCAATTAAGTTGTCCAACTTAAGAAACTACAAAATCATCCATGCCCGTTCTCACGACACGTGGATATTTTACCCTTTGATTACGATCTAAATCACGTTCTCACGCGAAATAAAAAAGTAATCCCAGCTTGTTTCCGTTTCATTGGATAGCATATAACTTAAATTAAGGGTAATAAATTTGATTTTTGTCATAAATCAAATATGTACAAAGATGTCATGCATTCATCTTCGTAGCATAAGGTTTTATTAAACAGTCATATCCTTGTTTTAATGTTTAAGCTTTTCATCATCAAACTTTAATCGATGTATTGGTTACACCAATTAAAGAATTACCTTTAATTACCACTATATCCCATCTTGTTGCATGAGTCATTAAGACCTAAGTTATTCGGATAATTACCACAAAAGTGGCGCTGTGAATTTAAGGTCAATTCACCCTTAAGATGTTATGCACATTATATAAGAATACTTGGTAACTCCATTAAGATGCACAACGAGGAGAATTAGGTCAACAAGCATATTACATACCCTCTTCTTTAAGGTCATAATTTAATGCGTACCAACCTTATACCATATTATAGTTTGCCAAGAATGGGTGAGCCGTTCTAACTATTTTGTGCATAAACATCAATCAATTAAACGTTTACGACTACTATTATTAAAAAATACATGTTTCATCATTGTTTTGATCAGTTTATTTTTTTTATATAAAAATACCCTTGTTACACAAAACAAAAAAGCAAGTATTTAAAAAAATAAACACATAAACAATGAATACATAACTTAACAATTAATCATGAATATCAAATAGCCACATGCAAACCTTTTGATAAATCCTATTAATAATCAATTCTAGATCTGTCAATATGTATATGTCTAATTAAGACTTTCACCCGTTTTCATCTATGTACAAGGTGAGCCACATGCATCAATTCATCGATTGCGTAAGTCAAAATTAAACACATATCACATAGCACATAATTGATTTATTAATAATTATGATTGAGGCATTCCCAATTTTAGATTTATCAAAATTAGTGTATATCACTTAACCAATTAAAGCATACAATAAAAGCAGATCCATGACAAAATATGCATGTTTTTATCATGGACATAAATTACACTTAACAATTAATGCAATTAAACAAGAGTTACACAATTTTAATACACATAAAATTGCATGCAACCTAGGGTTTTCTAATCCAATTAAAAACAAAAGTTTACAAAACCCTAATTAGGGCACACACAAAAAACGCCCCCAAAAATTATGGTTTAGGTTTTGCAAACTCTAGATCTAAGCATACAATTAATAACACAATACATATATTTGTTTTATGCGTTTCAGTAATTAATTACTCATTATAACGGCTCGTGATGCCATTGTTGAGGTTATGAAACATGATATACAAATAATAACATGTAGACATCACAGAGTACATAACGGAAGACTTAGGAATATAATAGCAATTAATTAAGCGAAAATATAAACATGAACATACCTCTTGCAATTGGTTAGATCTGATGAACAAAGATGATCAAATAGTTTAATGAGTTGTCCCTTACCGTTTTACAACTCAAACCAAATTGGTGTAAGAATAATATCTTACCACCACGTTCTTGTACACACAAATTAACCACAAATCAAGTGATTGCTAGATTTAACACAAACAAACACACCCCTTGTAAATGGTAATGCAAGAGAGGGAGGAGAGAATGAAAGATCTAGGGTTAATTAGGTGCACAAAAGTTAACCTAAAACATTAACCCTAGACCTTGCTTATATAGTGAGGAGTTAGCTTAGAGGAAAAGCTAAGGATTAGGTAAAAATACCCCTTAGGCCGACCATCCAAGAGCAAGAAAGGGGCAACCGAATCTTTTCCTTATTTAAGCGATTCTCTATATATTTTCTCCCTTTTAGCATTTTAACGGTCGTTAGTCATTTTCTCTAAATACTTAACGATCGTTAGTCAGGTTTGGTGTAATAATTACTCGTAATCATTTTACATTAATTATTTTAACTTGATTCTCATTTGTTAATGTGTGCAATCCCAGTACCACGAGTCAATCCGCATGCACGGTTTATAAATATATACATATTCCAACAAACTCTAGATGCTACATATGTTTAAAATGAGAATTATAAAAATAATTTCTAATCACACATTGTAAATAAGAGAGAATTTTAAAAGAAAATTATTTTTTTTAAATGTATCTGTAATGTGTTGTGATTTATTCCCACAATTCTCATTTTAATTTTTTGGGTGGTTTAATCAAAACTACGTTTATTAGCAAATTTAACAATATATGCTACAAAAGGGCATCAACTCATAACTTTAGTACATCAATTTTAATATAGTAAGATCAGAATTCCAATTGGTAATTCTGTTATCTCAAAACTTAACATTGAGTTGAATCTAATTAATCAATGTCCATACTTGGCTTTATATTCCCCCCACAGTTGATCAACCGGCTTTCCCGTTAACTCTTCAAAATAGTTGACGTCGAAAGAATATCTCATCATCTTATTTAGCTTAGCAACGAACTGTGGGAGGATCCCATCACAATACTCGAGAAAACGGGCTGTTATATCATACCCTTGGTCCCATCTATCCCCGTTCCCAGGCTTTGCAAATCCCCGTGAGTAATAATTAGCTACTAAGATCGTATAATCAGCAATGCCTTCAACCAAACCAATTGGCGCTTGACCCTCGCCGTTCCATTGAAAGACATGGGTCATTTCATGGTACAAAAGTGATGTAAATTCCCATTTCAAGTCCCCTTTATAGCCTTTTAAATAAAGAGAGCTGACATTAATATGCTCGCCTGATGTGAATGCCTCGGCTCCATCATACTCTACAATATAAACATTAACCAATTCTACAGGTTTTCGGTCAGAGGGATCATTTTCAATCAAAACTGTGGACCATATGAAGTCATTGATAGTGCCCATTATTTGCTGTGTGTATGGAATTCCGATTTCATTTGTGAAACGGATGCCGCCAGGGGTGTTTGCAGCGTCGTTTGCTACTTGGTACTCAACGTCCGAGATTCCGTGGATAGATAATGAGAAGGTTAAGAGGGTATACAAGAATAAGCAATGCTGAGCCATTGATTATCATCTACTATCCGGGTGTAGGGAATATATACATGCATATGTGTTATTAAAGATTTATTATGCGGATTATATTCCAGGTATACGAATATATCATTTACTAAGTATGTGGATTGGGTTACCTATATATAGAATTTTATTAAAGTTTATGTATAAAATTTGATACAGATCAATATTAGTTGTTACATTTATAAGTCGTATGTAGATAGCTAGCTGACCAAAGTTTTATGAATACTTGCCTACGTTATCATGTATAGTATACAAGATTTTTCATTCACTGCACACGATTAATTAAATTGATTTTTTTAGAGTATAACATATATATATTAACATCCCCATAGGCCACAACTAATCAACTATAGTCTGTATATCATAAAACCAAATTTGTTTTGGAACAACCTTAGCTTTTATTCTGTTTTGAGATTACATGCAGAAGATACACTTTTAGTTACTACTCGTCTACTCCTTATATATTTAAAAGGAATCATACGTATGAAGAAACGACTCTACGGTGAGATTGTGTTTGTTGTTGTGTTGCCTACGTATGAAGAAACAAATTCAGTGTCACATTATCCGGTACCATTCTTTTATCTTTATCATTTTATTATACAATGCCTACACGAAAAATGCTATATAATGAAAATGAATCAAATCCTATCTATATTACATATTTAGACCAAGCACAAATTTTTTTGTATTTTTAATCCCGGCGACGAAGCACAAGTAGATGAAACTCGTTCTATACGGTATATTATTAACCCTTCTTCCTTCTAATCATGATCCACTTTATTAATGACTTTTACCAAACAATTCATAGATATTATTATATTTGGTTTTGGGAAGTACGAACGAGTAGCGACTGTGTGTCCAACATAAAATATTATTCGTGACATTGACAAAGTCTGACTTAGAATATTTCAAATGTCGTTGCGCCTAATTTCATCTAAAACTTTCGTTTTTATCTGTTAAACATATCATATGATTGATTTAAATTTGAAAGTTAATTAACTCTTTTAAACAAACTGAAATAGTAAGGTATGAACATAGACGGGGTATGGTAATATAGCAATATCAATACCACAACTCAATGTTACATTATTTTTCACTGCTATTGAAAAGCTATAAACTTAATGTACTTTTTCAAAATAACCTATCAAGGCTTTCTCAACTTTTTATTATTATACTTAATGTTGATTCCAGTCGATATCATTATACATAACCGTTTTCATTTTATTCGGTTATTTTCTATCCGTTTTTATCCGTTTTCGTAAATCGTCTATTTTATCCGTTTTATTTTAATCTGTCCGGATAAAACAGATAAAACGGATTAAAACCGTTTTATTATCCATGTCAAAGCGGTTTTATCCGTTTTTATCTGCTTTTATACGAACATATTAAAATGAAAACGGATAAAAGTTGGACATTACTAAAACGATAAAACGACAGAAAATAAACGAATAAAATGAAAACGGTTATGTATAATGACAATAAAGAAAGTAGAGAGAGATAATGAGTTTTTTTGTAAAGTACGTTATAAATTTATAGCTTTTTTCCCTCGCTATTAATATCATCCTCAAACAAGTGTAATAAGACCACCAACATCACCTTCTAAAACTATCTCACTTAAACACAAAATATAGTCACACCCTCAAACAACAAACAAAAACAAGGTGGTCGCGGCTAACACGGATATATGCTCAAAGGACTACCACCACGTGCCACTAGTACAATCGCCACTTCTCCCGACGAAATTTTTTTAATCATGCCAACACCTTGATGTCTAAAGATACACTGCGTTTAAACGAATTTTACATGGCATAGGCCACAATTAGTCGTCATTGCCCCGTATTTCGGAGTTGCTATCCCGACGACAAAATAATAACCATGCCGACGACGTTGTAGGTCCCACAACACTTTCTCAATTTTAAATGTGTGATTTTTGTCAAGTGGTAGAAACGTTTATACCGTATAAACTGTAATGAAACATATGACACCCAAGTCTAAATGTGTGATTTTTGTAATCGTATTATGGGGTTAGACACATTGAGTAATACTAGTTGGATACCAGACACAGCATGGCGGATAAATATAGTTATATATAAATCTAATAAATGAATTGCTAACCCAACTCTCCTCGCAATTCCCTACCCGCTAAAATTCAATTTACAACACCACAAATGTATACGTATATAGTTGTATGTTGTTTGTTTGGGTTTTCCGTGATCTTCTCGTGACACAATTATTTCCGCGATATAAAAAGACCTTCACAATCTCTACCACAAACACTTTCCCAAATGTAAATGATTTTGATAAATAAAGTTTGTATTGATTGAAATAAAGGTTAAAGTTATAAAAATTTGAACCAAAATAAAATAAACATACTAAAAATGTAAAAACTAAAAACTCATAAAAATATATCAAAATGGATGTTGAATTAAAGAGCACAAAATTTTAAAAAATATAGTGAAATTAGATCATAAAAAAATTAAACGAATTAAAAGATATTTAAATTTAAAATTAAAGGTGATTAATTATTGAGCTCTTTATTTTAAATATGTGTTATAGAGCTTTTCTATTTTTTGTTATTTTAGTTAGGTGACATACACGCCACTCAACGACAGAAATCCTTATCTTAAATTCTTGTGAGCCCACAACTTAAATGTTTATATAGTAGATAAATATAGATTAGAGAGCTAGGTGTCATAACGAAGCATAACTTTGTCGTCGCCACCTCAAGCCACATCAAGATCCCATTTTTCCACAACTAACTACAACAAACCCCCTCTTCACTCATAACAAACCTCAACTTCATTCATTTGGGCCCACACACTACAAACACACATAACAATACAAACACACACTAATAACACAAATAAAATAATGCTTTTGTGTCAGATACCTTCATTCGTCGTCCCGACGATTTTGGAACCGACGGCGAGCCACGACGGGGCGACGCCGTGTACGGCGGCGCCCACGGGCGAGCAGCCACGTCGGCGACGGCGAAGCTACAAGAAGGCCCACACCGTCCACTCTTAGAGTTCATATGTATGTTTTAAAATTTTGAGGCTTGCAGCTTTTAGTGATCCTCATATGGGTTCGGTTTTAGTTTAGTGATGTTTACATGGGCCTATGGATTTAATATATTTTAGCAAATACAATTTCTTGAAGTTCATACATCTTGAAATTTTTACTAATTTTTAAGCTAAAAGTCATTTTTCAGCGACTTAATAAAAAGATTATAGCTGTTTATTTTTTATTTGTTTTTTATGGGTGGGTTTTGTTAAATTGTTGGAGGTAGTAGTGGAAGGTAGTGGTGAGAAGTGTGAGAAGAAGTCGAAGATTATGAATTTAGATGAAAGAGTATGATTTTTTTTTTGAAAATTGTAAGTGGATTTTGAAGTCAATGATGGTTCTTTAGTGTAATTGGTGGTTTTGGAAAAATAAGATGAATTTTGAAGTTGTAAGTGTGTTATGAAAAAGATGTTGAATATTAAATATGGTGGTTGATGTCATGGCTAGTTGAAAATGATGATGAGGGCATAAGTTATCACGGCTGAAATACTCGTCGAATCGGACGTGGAGTTGCATTTGGTGCCGCCGAATGGACGGCGTGACATCACGAACCCTCGCCGAATCCTCGGTGGAGAAGACGACAAGCTTTTTTTTTTTTAATTGTTTTTGTGTATGAGTGTTGTGTATTAGTTGGGTATAGTGGGTGTTCAAATGACTATGTTATGAGTGCATGGGTATTTTTTAGATATGAGTGTTGAAAGTGAAGATGCTGATATGACATTAGTGAGGCTCAAATGGTTAAGTTGTGATACCCCTTCCTCTTATGGATTAAAAAATAAAATCTGATATGGCACTTGATATGAAACACATTACAATGTGCATATCGGAATACTTTATAAAAAAAAATTGTTACACTTAATAATACTTTTTGTAGTTTACGTCCGAAGAAGATACTTTAAAAAAAGTTTGTTACTATTTTGCGAACTGAACCCTAAATATATATTAGCATCCCCACAGGCCATAACTAATCAGCTGCATCTAATCTGTATATTTGTTTCAGAACAACCTTTCACTATGTTTTGAGGATTACATGCAGAATACATTTTTAGTTACATAATTTAAAGGAATCGATCATACATGTTAACAAACAAATTCAAGTACATTATCGTTCTTTTTTCTTTATCATTATATGATACAATGCCAACAAGGAAAAATGCTATATAATGTATCAAATCCCATTAGAACTTTAATCCAATCTCACTATTTTATATTATCAATCCCGGCATAATACATGCACAAGTAGATGAAACTCGTTCTATAGAGTACAGTATATTATTAACCATTCTTGATGTCCAATTTATTAATAGTTTAATACCTTTAATTAACATAATTAGTGATATTGACGAAGTAGCCTTGGAATATTTCAACGTCGTTAATGTCATTTAAATATTTCATTTTTCTCTAAAAACATTTTCTGATTGATTTTAAAACATATAAAACCATATCCAATATGAAAATGGAAGACATTGACTAGAAGGATATATGGAAGCTAAGTTGGTCACAATGAACTTTTCCATTGTTGGCTTCCGACTGGCCGCCTGTCCATGCCCCACTATGAGCCTCTCGGTGCACCACTTGCCATCTTCTATATATAAAGGGGTAAGCATCAAATACTACTTAACTCAAACCACAAAAATGGATCACAATATTTCTTACATACTCTCATTCCTTGCGATCCTAGCAACCCTACATGTAACTGCAGCCGTGGAATATACAGTCACAAACACGGCTGCAAACCACGCTGGTGGCGTCAGGTTTAACAATGACATTGGAGTCCAATACACAATTCAAGTTTTATCCTCCGCCACTAGATTTATATGGTCCACCTTCCAACAAAACACAGATAGTGATAGAAAGAACGTGGCACGAGTAAGTGTGTTTATTGATAACATGGATGGGGTAGCGTATGCTTCCAACAATGAAATCCATGTTAGTGCAAAATACATACAAGGGTATCGTGGTGATGTCAAGAAGGAGATCACTGGAGTTTTGTATCACGAAATGACACACATATGGCAATGGAATGGTAATGGTCAGGCACCTGGAGGATTGATTGAAGGAATTGCGGATTATGTGAGGCTAAAGGCTGGGTATGCACCTAGCCATTGGGTTAAGCCAGGTGAAGGTAATAAATGGGGCCAAGGGTATGATGTTACGGCTCGCTTCCTAGACTATTGTAATGGGCTTAGGAATTGCTTCGTGACCGATCTCAATAAGAAGATGAGGGGTGGTTATAACGATGGTTTTTTCGTTGACTTGTTAGGAAAGACGGTTGATCAGTTGTGGGCTGAATACAAAGCTTAACAATACTCCGTATGAATTAGTCCTTCTTCAAATAATGTTAAACAACCCTTACATGTTAATCTATTTGAGGTAACGGACCTTTATATACTACGTACATAAACTAGAATAACAGGCCATCATGCCTTGTGTTTGTGCTATAAGTATTCTCTTGGAGTGTATTATATGACGCATTTGAACTATGAAATGAAAGTTAAAAGAAAGATAATGCTAAATCAGTTCAATTGACATCTTAATTAGTTGTGCAACATATATATCCGGTCATTTGGAATTTAAAATTCACTACCACATTTACCAGTTTCCCCATCGACATTTTCCCCGGCGACAATTGTCGCTGGGGAATCATCACTAAACGACAAAAATATATCCTACGTGGCACGAAGTCTCGTAGAAAAGTCAGCTAAATTATGGAGAGTCGCCGGGGATACGGTTGTTATATTTTGACCGAAAATTTCTTCGTGCAACGTGGCGGGAACTTTTCCCGCTTACCTTTCCCCAGCGACATGTCGCCGGGGATTCATTTGATTATTTAAAATATGTAATTAGTGTTAATTACCCTTCATTTAATTACTTTAAAATTTTATTTTGCACTTTTCCCCGGCGACATGTCGCCGGGGATTCCGTTTGATTATTTAAAATATGTAATTAGTGTTAATTACTCTTCATTTGATTACTTTAAAATTTTATTTTGCACTTTTCCCCGGCGACATGTCGCCGGGGATTCCGTTTGACTTCGTTTGACTTTATTAATAATAATAATAATAATAATAATAATAATACGTATACCATAACATATCGACTCATCCGTTGAACGTCTAATGTGTAACCATAACATATCGACTCATCCGTTGAACGTCTAATGTCCAACCCTAACATATCGACTCATCCGTTGAATGTCTAATGTGTAACCATAACATAACGACTCATCCGTTCAACGTCTAATGTGTAACCATAACATATCGACTCATCCGTTGAACGTCTAATGTCCAACCCTAACATATCGACTCATCCGTTGAATGTCTAATGTGTAACCATAACATAACGACGCATCCGTTCAACGTCTAATGTCTAACCATAACATATCGACTCATCCGTTGAACGTCTAATGTCCAACTATAACATAACGACTCATCCGCTTGAACGCAAATGTCCAACCATAACATATCCACTCATCCGTTGAACGTCTAATGTCCAACCGTAACATATCGACTCATCCGTTGAACGTCTAATGTCTAACCATAACATATCGACTCATCCGTTGAACGTCTAATGTCCAACCCTAACATATCGACTCATCCGTTGAACGTCTAATGTGTAACCATAACATATCGACTCATCCGTTGAACGTCTAATGTCCAACCCTAACATATCGTTTAACATGATACGTATACCAATGCACCTATACTTGGTTGTTTAACATGATACGTATACCAATGCACCTATACTTGGTTGTTTAACATGATACGTATACCAATGCACCTATACTTGGTCGTTTAACATACCGACCGATCCGTTGAACGCCTAATGTCCAACCCTAACATATCGACTCATCCATTGAACGGCTAATGTGTAACCATAACATATCGACTCATCCGTTGAACGTCTAATGTCCAACCCTAACATATCGACTCATCCGTTGAATGTCTAATGTGTAACCATAACATAACGACTCATCCGTTCAACGTCTAATGTGTAACCATAACATATCGACTCATCCGTTGAACGCCTAATGTCCAACCCTAACATATCGACTCATCCGTTGAATGTCTAATGTGTAACCATAACATCACGACGCATCCATTCAACGTCTAATGTGTAACCATAACATATCGACTCATCCGTTGAACGTCTAATGTCCAACCCTAACATATCGACTCATCCGTTGAATGTCTAATGTGTAACCATAACATCACGACGCATCCATTCAACGTCTAATGTGTAACCATAACATATCGACTCATCCGTTGAACGTCTAATGTCCAACCCTAACATATCGACTCATCCGTTGAATGTCTAATGTGTAACCATAACATAACGACTCATCCGTTCAACGTCTAATGTGTAACCATAACATATCGACTCATCCGTTGAACGTCTAATGTCCAACCCTAACATATCGACTCATCCGTTGAATGTCTAATGTCTAACCATAACATATCGACTCATCCGTTCAACGTCTAATGTCTAACCATAACATATCGACTCATCCGTTGAACGTCAAATGTCCAACCATAACATATCGACTCATCCGTTGAACGTCTAATGTGTAACCATAACATAACGACTCATCCGTTCAATGTCTATTGTCTAACCATAAAATATCGACTCATCCGTTGAACGTCTAATGTCTACCCATAACATATCGACTCATCCGTTGAACGTCTAATGTGTAACCATAACATATCGACTCATCTGTTGAACGTCTAATGTCCAACCCTAACATATCGACTCATCCGTTGAATGTCTAATGTGTAACCATAACATAACGACTCATCCGTTCAAAGTCTAATGTCTAACCATAACATATCGACTCATCCGTTGAACGTCTAATGTCCAACCATAACATATCGACTCATCCGTTGAACGTCAAATGTCCAACCATAACATATCGACTCATCCGTTGAACGTCTAATGTGTAACTATAACATATCGACTCATCCGTTGAACGTCTAATGTCCAACCCTAACATATCGACTCATCCGTTGAACGTCTAATGTGTAACCATAACATATTGACTCATCCGTTGAACATCTAATGTGTAACCATAACATATCGACTCATCCGTTGAACGTCTAATGTCCAACCCCAACATATCGACTCATCCGTTGAACGTCTAATGTGTAACCATAACATAACGACTCAACCGTTGAAAGTCTAATGTGTAACCATAACATATTGACTCATCTGTTGAACTTCTAATGTGTAACCATAACATATCCCCTCATCCGTTGAACGTCTAATGTCCAACCCTAACATATCGACTCATCCGTTGAACGTCTAATGTCCAACCCTATTATATTTCCCCAGCGACATGTCGCTGGGATAATTTGCCGCGGGCACTACTTTTGATCTGAAAATGAGTGTGACCACGTCGTCGCCGGGGATTGTCGCTGGGGATACAATCCCTGACGAGGCTTCTCCAGCGACGTTTCCAGCGACATGTCGCCGGGAAAGTGTCAAATGTCGGGGTAGCCGGTCAATGTTGTAGTGATTTGTAACCAATTGGTTTATAAAAAAGGGTTCAAGTTTGAACCAAGTTTAATTTGATGTAAATAGCCAAAAAGTATTCACAATAACTTTCCCGAAAATAAAGGATATACGGATTTACCAGGTTTGATACGTGTGCTAAAGACTTCTAAATAAGTTCTCAAAAGATCATAGTAAAAAAAAATAATGTTAATTTATCTTTTTAATAAGATTTAGGTGTATGATCTTGATATATGAACTTTATCAAACCAACATCATATGCACCATGTCCAACTCTAATTAAACGGCGTGAATAAATCGCTCAGAATATCAGATCTTATTGTTAGTTTTATGGATATAAATTAGTAGACGTGAGTTAAGATCGAACTCGAGACCACGGGATTGCACACTTTACGTATGAGAATTAAAGTTAAATAATTAAATATAAACGTTGTATTTATTTATTTATTAAACTAAATAACTAACGGACGTTAAGTAATTGATGTAATGGACTAACGAGCATTAAATGTATTTGGAAAATGACTAGAATGCAAAGTTTGGGAAGGTTCCGGAATCCATTGGTGAGGCTTAGAACCGATCGGCCATAGGGATCCCAAACCCAACCCATATCAAACTCTAACTTGTCCACCAAGTTTGGTTTAGTATATATACAAAGCTAGGGGTCTTGTGTTTTGCATCTCTTGTACTCATAAGCTAAAACCCTAAAACGTTTGTGTGTGTTTGATGAGTGTCTAAATACTCATCATTTTTATACTGTTAGAATGCCAAAAACATCTGAAAACACTCAGAAATGCTTCAAAATGATAAAAATATCATAAACAAGTGTTTTATATGTTTTAAATGCAAAAACATCAAAATCTAATGAAAAACGTATCAAGTTTGCATAATTGGCAGTTTTAGTCCCCCAAGTTACAAAAGTTGTCAAATCTAGTCCCTGGTAATTCAAAAACTTGTAAAATGTCATTTAAGGTCCATGAGATTCAAAAGTTGTCAAAATAAACCCTTTAAAGTTTAAAAATCACAATATGACAACTTTAGTCCCTCAAGTTTGAAAATTGTCAAATATAGTCCTTGGTGAATTTAAAAAGTGAAAATAATCAAAAATAAACCTTGTACTATTATTAAATGACAAAATTGGTCCTTATGATAAACTTTTGGAAAATTACATCTTTGGTCCCTCAAGTTTCAAACTTGACAGTTTTGGTCTTTGGAACTTTTAAATGGAAAATAAATACATGTATGGTCCTTGGTTTATTATATTTGGCAGGTTTGACCCTTGTGATAACCTTAGAAACTTGTCAGTTTCAGTCCTTAACTTTTCACAAATTACAACCATGGTCCTTGTACTTATAAACTACACCAAACGGACCTAACTTTGTTATTAAACCAAATCCAAATCCAATTAAACCCAGCTGGCCCAATCACCCCAAGCCCAACCCCTTTGTTAATAAATAAAACAGGCAAACCCGGACCCTTTTTCCCTCTTCTTCTTCCACCTCACACCCCCACCTGTAACACCACCACTTGCACCTCCACCTTCCCCCTCCACCTGTTACCCCAGCTCACAACCTACTCCTCTACACCCTGTCACCTCTTCCCATCAAACATTAATGCATTCCCACCATCTAACACTCCACCTTTTTCCCCCTTGCCCTGTTTTCACTCAAACCTGGCCTCCAAGCTCAATAAAGCTTCATATCTTGTTCCCTCCACCTATACAAGCCAACAAGATACATTGAATGCTCCTCAAACCGCCTCAAATTGTCGAATGCTTTTGGCCAAAAGCTCATTCAAACGGTTGAGATCAATTGACTGATTCAAGGGCTCAGATTGAAAGAGAGGACTTTTGAGTGATCACCAAGGGTGCTGAGACTATAAAAGAGGAAGAAAAGACAGAAGAACAACTACTTTGGCCTTAAGCCATTGTCACTTAGAATAGCTTAATCATTGTGTAATCTTTATTGCTTTCCTTTAATTACTGTCATTTAAAAGCTTTAATTAGTGTAATGAAACTCAAAATAGTGTAATGGAACTTTAATTTCAGTATTAATACAAGTTATCTTTATAATTCATGTTTTCATATTTTCCTTTATTTCAAGTTATTTACATTTCTTTGATTATTGTTGTTTGATGGATTCTATAGGTCACATAAGCTCCTGACAAAGATTGTTTAAGCTTTTAGAAACCTAAATCAGCTTAGTCTTTATAAAACCAATAATCACTAAAAATAGAAAATAAATAAAAAAAAAAGTGTGTTCATGGTGATACTGCTTGGAGCTTGGAATTTAATGGATGGCTATGGTTTAGGGCTTCATGGGAAGTCAGAGAATAGTTAGTGTTCGTTGGTTCCATGATCTCAGCTTTGATCACTTGTAAGCAATTTCTTCCATTTCAAGATTTCTAATTTTCAGCTTTAATCAGCCTTGATTTTCATATTTTCATGTTTATGTGTTATTATGTAGTGATATTATAGCTTTAAATCAGTTGTTATGTTTTGGAATTTGGTTATGCTTAAATTTCCATTTTGACTGTCTCATATGCTTGATTTTTGATAATCATGGTTTAAACCTTGTGTGACTACTTGTTTAAGCTTTAAAGGTTCTAATTTAACAGATGAAGGCCTGTGGATTTGATAAAATTGGTGTATTCAGTCCTATGTAATGAAAAGCTTAGTTAAATTCCATTTAAGGATTGTTTGGTTTTGATAGATGATCCGAGTTACAGTGGTATGTATGGTGTTTTTCTTAATTGATGTATGCCTTATATGACTAAAGTGACTCAATGAAACATTAACTTAAGAGTATAGCATGGTAAATAGTCAAAATCACACTTGACTGTTTCATTATGAGTATTTTGAAGTTGTCACAACCTTAAATCTTGCTAATGTGTTTTTAAGTTGTTCTTACTTGTTTATTTCATGTTATTGTATCATATTATATCATAATTAGTTGTTAAATTCAGATCAAAGTTGATCAAAGTCAACTTTGATCATAAACTTAAAAAGTCAAAATTTTCATATGGTCGTTTTTGATTAAAATAGATATTTTTACTGTGTGTTTAATATTGAGTCTTAGCTTATAAGCTTTTGGTTAATTAAAGTTCAGTTGCTTAACAAAATTAGAAAAATACTAGATCTCTTTGAGTCAGCTTGTTAAGTGTCAATTATTGGCTTATTTTGGTACCTTTGTCTGAAAACCATGCCCTGTGCAATGTTTGGGTAAAGTTCACAAGCTTGCAAAAGCTTGTGAAGTTGACCTTAGCTTGTGAATTTGGCTTATTTGTGTAGCCTTTGTGGTCTAGTTGTAATGTTTATGCTTATTTGTCCTTTATTTGCTTAATTAGATAGCTTAAACCAACCACCTTTTTGTACCATTTTGCCCACTCAACTGAAGCAAACAGTTGAGTGGGGCTAGTTACCATAAGCTTGAAATAAGCTCCTCAGTGAGCTTGAGTATGTGACCCTTGGCTTTTCACAAAGCCAAGGTACCCATCTCAATGCCTCAAAGTGAGTTGAGCTTATCAGAGCTTATTTGATAGATTCATTGAGCTTGTTGTTGCTCATTCACAACAGATGACTGATCACTACCATCTTACACTACTACCAACAACTCCTATAAGCTCTCTAGTGATCATGAGCTTGGGTGAATTGGCTTTTCTTAAAGCCAATCCACCCAATTTCATGATCCTGTGACTTATTACACACTTGCAGCTCATTTGATGAGGCTGCAAGTGATTTGAACCTATCACCATTTCAATGAGTATGCTGGTCATTCAGTTACTCATCCCAACTTCATAAGCTTGCCAAAAGCTATTCTCTTGGACTTAGGTTGAGTGGTTTGTTTCTTTCAGAAGCTAATCAACCAGTTTATAAATCCCAATTCTTAAATCCCACATTGCAGCTCATTCAATAGGGCTGCAATGAGCTTTTTGGCTTGTCCCATTTTATTGTGTGCACTGGTTCACCATACACTCAGTCAAATGGAAGCTTTTTCATAAGCCTCTCAAAAGCTCATCAGTGGGTCCCACTTGACGAGCTTTGGCTTTTTGGAAAGCCAACCACCTCAGCTTGCTACTCCAATTCTGAGTTTGGCTTTTGAAGCTCATTTAATAAGCTTAAATTGCCCAAACATTTGACTGCAAGGGGTGTTTGGATCTACAGTGCACTGGAAGTGCTTATTTGCTTATTTCAAGCTTATTTTCCAATTCCAGTGTACAAGCTTGTATATTCTAGTCCATTATACTTGTACATAAATGCCTTTTCCTTTTATTTCCACTTTATAGCTTTTTCAAGCTTGTTTCAAGCTTATGACCCAACTGTAAGCCAAAAGCTCAACTGAAGTGGTCATAAGTTGTGAAACAGCTTATTTCTTTAGTTTGTAAAGTTCCATTTTCTTCAAATATGTATAATACTTATATATACTCAGTTTCATAGAGAGAAAAACCAAAAAGATCCTTTAACCATAAGTGCTAGCTTCTATTTAGGAGTAAAAGCTTATTTAGCCAACTGTTATGGAAATAAGCTGCCACACAGCTTATTTCCAAGTTTTGGATAAGTTGGTTTGGTTAAAGTTCCATATTTTTACTTAATGTACAGTTTTGCAAAAAGAAAAAAATAAAAAATAAAATGCTTAGCAAAAAGGGGGTAGGCAGGCTCGAACCTGAGACCTCCCCCTTAGGAAAGCGTTAGAAGTGTACCTGGATACCAATTGCCCTTGGGACTTGTCTCGTTAACATTTTGCACAATCTATCTCTTATATACGCTTGTCCAGTTTAGCTTATTCAGTGTACTTAGCTTATTATCAGCTTATCCAATCCAGCTTTTTCATGTTTTTTATTTTTCTTATCTTTGTGTTAGTTTAAAGTATTTTCTGTGAAAGTTTCAGATTTTTCTCATTTATTTTAGTATTTTTAAACATTTAATTAGTGTTTTTTAGTAATTAATTCATAATAAAAAATATAAAAGTCAAAAAAATATAAATCTTTTTTCTAAAATTTTCTTTTGTCATATAATACATAAGAAAATTGATTTTACACTCGTAGGCCTTTTATTTCAATAATTTTACGCTTTTTGCTTGCGCCCAGCGTTATTTTTACACGTAACGTTCGTTTTCATTTTAGGTTACGTTTTAAGTTTATTTAGGTTTACGTTTCAATTAAAATAGTTTATTTAAGTTATTTTATTTTATAAAATCACAAAAACATCATTGTAAAAATAGTGATAGCGTTTATTTAATAGATTTTAATATTTTAATAATCGTTTTGTTTTTATACGTTTACGTTTAGTTTAAGTTAAACGTAAGTTTGTATACTTTAATCTTTTTAGGTTTCTGATTGTACGTTTTTATTGAACTAGCTGTGACAGAGCTATTACTATTCACATTTAGTGTTAGTCAATCAGATTCCTGTTTTCCTATACTAATATTATTTTCAATAAATCACAAGTCATTGTACCAGAACATCACGCCTCACCAGGACATAAACGATCCAAGGATATTTTAATCCTTGGTAAATTATAATTCAACTTCCAGGCCGTCTAGCTTTTAGTATCAACCATTCACAAGTGGCTGGGAAATAAAGTTAGTTAGTTTGGAATCAATCAAATTTTGGCGCCGCTGCCGGGGAGGCTGTGCTACGTATTATGACTTGTATTTTGTATTTTGTTGAAATGCCTATCCTTGTTTGTATATTAAACCTTATCATTCAACTACCGGGCTGTCAGGACATATTTATTACAGTTAATCATTCACAAGTGATTAGCTAGCGTGGTAAACCTGACACAAGCCTGGGAGGTAGTGATTACTTATATCTGATCATATTTCTTTTCAATAAACAATAAAAAATACAAAAACATTTTTTCCTTTGCACACAACTTGCCCAGTTTGATGAGTCCCTCAGTTACAACATTTGGTTGTTGGTGTTTACATTGCTGAGCTCTGTCAGACCCAGATTCCCTTTCGAGGGGCGGTTGTAAGGAATTTTCTTTCTTTTGTACATATATATATAAAATTAAAAATACAAAAACATTATAAAATTAAAAATCAAAAAGATTCTCTTTACCTTATCATTTATAAATTCTGTGAGTGGCAATCCCACTCCAATTTCTCACCCAATCTTTGAGTGGCAATCCCACTCCACTTCCCCATGAACCAATTAATTCGGGGTCGAGTCAAGCTAGTGACTTGGTTATAAAAAACAAGCCATACAATATGGGTTTTCACCCATATTTCTGTCTTTTTCCCCTTTCTACCACCCTAGTGTGGGGGAGATGCCCCACATGTTATATATATATATATATATATATCTTAAAAAAAAAAAAAAAAAAAAAAAAATCCTTTCAAATAATGGCCGTAGTATTTCCCTTTTACGTTCTCAGTTTCGGCATAACCGCCGGTACTTTGAATATTGAGGGCAATATTCATTTCTAAGTGTGGGGGGGAATTCTCACGAATTTTATCATATAATTATACCGCCTAATTCCCCCGTTTTTGGCCAAAATTTTTTTGGAGTAAGTGTTTTACACTTACTCATTTGGTTATCAGTCCGCCATGTCTGTAAGACTAAAGGATTAGCTAATCCAGGAGCAAACGGCTCTTGGTAAAGATATCTCAAATCCGTTTATGGCTTGCAATTTGCCCAAAATTGTATGGTGTTCAGCTCACCATATCTTTAATTAGTGAAAAGTTGGCTAGCCCGCAAGTTTATGGCTTGTGGTAAAGGCAGTAGAAAAACCATAATTGGTAATCGACTCACCAAAGATAATATTGATAATTTATCTAAGAGTTGGCTAGTCCAGAAGCAAACGGCTTCTGGTAAAGACAAATCAAATCCGTTGAAAGCTTATGATTTGCTCAAAATCATTTGGTTATCATTGTACCAAGGTTCTTACTTGAACTGAAACATTTGGCTACTCCAGAAGTAATGGCTTTTGGTAAAGAGATAAAATCCATTAATTTTTCTCAAAACATTGCTAGGGACTAACAATATCTTAGTGTGGGGGATTGATGAGTGTCTAAATACTCATCATTTTTATACTGTTAGAATGCCAAAAACATCTGAAAACACTCAGAAATGCTTCAAAATGATAAAAATATCATAAACAAGTGTTTTATATGTTTTAAATGCAAAAACATCAAAATCTGATGAAAA
>OU343222.1:66048185-66109854 GCA_910596185.1 Chrysanthemum makinoi | reverse complement strand
GATCACCCGTTGCTGAGATTGCACCATCAAGATTGCAAGAGGCTTATCTTTCCCTGACGTTTCCCCTTTCTTAGGTGCTTTGGACTGATCCTTGCCACTATTTTGCTTAAGTTCCTTTATTACGTTTGACAGCTTTCCGCTTTCGCATTCTTCTATCTGTTTTTAGGTGCATGCATTCGTCCGTGTTGTGTCCTACTTCTCCATGGAACTCGCAATACGTGTTGCCGTTTCTTTTCTCAATCGGCGTATGTCACACCCCCAAATTACGTGTTTTGCAGCGGAATTGAATACCTTGGGGGAGGACTGTCATAGCATCAAAGTTACAGTTATATCGAACGACCTAAAGTGTCGCTTTTAGAAAATACATCGTTCAATTTATTAAAACAATCAGAGTTTACAAAGTAATGGTCTCAAATGAAAATCAACTTGTGCGGAAATAAGTTTGCTACAAGCCAAACGATGTTTTAAAGTTTATAAAACCCAAGTGAGACGCGTCGTCACCACGACTCTATGAGATGTCCATATGCATGCCATGAAGTGAATGCCTTAGATACCTGAGATAAAACATGCTAAAAAGTGTCAACACAAAGGTTGGTGAGTTCATAGAGTTTGGTTAACAAGTAAAGCTTTTAAAGAGCACTAATGCAACAAAGGCAAAGTTTTTGGTTATATAGAATAGTTCGCAAAGCAAAGGCATCAAATCCACTCGTTCCAAGTCCCGCCATACAAAACTTGCAACCTGTGTGTTTACAACCCACTGCTAAAAATAGTATGTCAATCATGTATGTATATATCATAGTAGTAAAAAAAGTATATGTGTCACCACAAGGGTCTTCCAACACTCGTGTTGGGATGTTTGTAAATTAATAGCCTTCCAACAACTTAATTTGGAGCCACTAATTTTGTATGTAGCCAACTGAACCTCTTGACGAGTCTAACTTGTTTGTTGTGTTGCATTGAATAACGATTATATTCACCCAGGTGCGCTCATCAAGGACACAAGGGTGGGGCCGTACCGATAGTACTATCAATACCTCTCGGCCCGCAGAGTTAACCGTTGCTAATGTTTGTATGTTGATGCATAATTGAAAACTAGTTTAGCACATTAAGGCATATATCGCAATAAACCACACATAATGTCCAAAGTGTATAAGAAGTATAGTGTAACACAATTGTATAAATGGTTTGAGTATTCGCAAGAGTAAAACAAGTATAACCCAATCAAGTATAAAACGCAATCAAGTCTAAAGTATGAGTAAAGTTGTTTGGCAAAAGAGTTTAAATATTTGTATAAATAAGCATACATCTCGCCCCAATTAGTTTGTAAGAATTTAAACGAGTAAAAGCGGGTATGAACTCACAGTAGTATGTCAAAGTTTAGAATATTTGTGAAAGTAAATGAAAATAGTTTGAGCATGTATCTCCCACAAAAGTAATTGAAAATGTATAAAAGTAGGGACTATGAAACTCACAGTAGTATGTAAAAGTTTAAAGTACTTGTGAAAGTAAGTGAAAATAGTTTGAGCATGTATCTCCCCCAAAACAGTCATGAAAGCAAGTAAAAGTAGGGGCTACGAACTCACCTGGTGTGATTGATATGCTAACAAAATGAAATGCACGAAAGTGAGGCCCGAAACTATCCGCGACCTAAAATGAATGTTATGACTTGAGTTATGATATGTTGTCGTGAATGCATGATTTTGAAAACGTATCACCCAATATGCTACTTGAAAACTAGTTATATAAAAATATTGTTACTTGAATGTGTGACGGTTTCTTGTCAAAAATAATCACTTTTGAGTTAATGGTGAAAATGTAGTTAAAACTATGTAACGGTTTTTGTAATTGAAAAATCGGTTTACGTTAGACTTGAAATATTGTTACTTGAATGTGTGACGGTTTCTTGTCAAAAATAATCACTTTTGAGTTAATGGTGAAAATGTAGTTAAAACTATGTAACGGTTTTTGTAATTGAAAAATCGGTTTACGTTAGACTTGAAGTAATATATACATAGGAAAACTAACTCGTTTTTAAGGTCCGTTTCCCCCGAAACGTCCGTTTAAGCCCTCAAAACCTTGATTAAAAATCCTGACAGCATACTAATGCTGTGAATAGTGTTTTCAGCACGTTTTCGACTCAAAGTTCGGTTAACCATAACTTACTCGTTTTAAGTCCGTTTTTCAAGTTCTTTATATCCACGCGAAGGTAATTAAGTGTACTAATATATTTTTAAACTTTGGAGATTTCACAGAAAGTTTAAGGACACTGTTTGGTCAGTTGAAAATCGGGACTGCATGTACACTTTCCGAAAATGGTTGTTTTAAATCGTAACTTTAAAACCACGATTTTTCGTTATAACCCCGTTTTAGTCCGTTCAAAAGGCCACGTTCATAACTAAAAATCTATTTTCTAAATCTTTAAGAAAACTTATAAAAAAAATGACTAACTTTTCTGAAAATTATAATTTCGACAGCGCTTCCAGCTCATTTTAAACTTTACCATTTTTATACTTGTTTAACCACAACTTCACCATAAAAATCCCTTAATCTACTCATCACCAATCCTACTAGTAAAACACTTCATTTGATCATAACCAAAATAAATATTCATTGTGAGGCTAAAATATATATACAAACTTAAATAAACATATATAAAATTTATGTAACCATTTCCTCCAAAACCACAACTAGACTTTGATGATCCATTTTTCAAACTTCTCATTTTTATAAACTTTTAACTAGCACAAGATTGTTATAAATATTTATATAGCACATATGGGTGATAATCTTGGATGATAACAAATAAAATCACAACAAATCAAATATGACCATGAGGACTTCAAGAAAATGTATGAAAAATATATATGAAAAGGTAAAAGATAAAGTTTCATGCTTACAAGTTGCTTGATGAGGTTTATGATCAAGGATTAAGCTTAAACACCCTAGGTTTTTATTTCAAAACCTAAAACAAGAGTGTATCTAGGTTGTGTAGAACTTGATTAGAAAAATTTTGATGATCACTTCCTTGATCCAATAGAGTGGCCGGTTTTTGGTGAAGAAGAAGAGAGAAGAAATTTTGATCTTTCACACTTGAATTATTTGATGTATAATGGTTGAGTGTGAAATTATGTAAGTGAAAGATCTTGAAATCTTTAGGTGCATCATGCATTTAATAATACATACATATATGTATATATATTTATTATTATTATGTAAATGTATAAGTGTAAGTTATGTAAAGTTACTTGAAAGTATGTAGTAACTTGTAGTATTATTAAGTAATATTAGTAAGTTGTATACACATTTGAATATTTAAGGTAGCGTTAGATAAAAATAAATTTTCACGGGTCAAGATAAAATATATTGAGGTCATAAAAATTATAAAAATACATTTCTTGAAAGATTTGAGTGAATAAATAATATTCGTGTAGTTTTTAAGAAAACCGTCGTAATAATATAAATTTAACAATTTACATACAAAAATGAATTTTAAAACACGAGGTAACTCAAAATATAGTTTTTATAACTAAATGTAAGTATAAAAATGTATCGGAATCATTTTGGAAGTATCGGATCAAATGTTCAAAAATAATGTTTCGCGATAATGTTTATTTAATAAGAAAATAACGTTTAATGAAAAATGCAAAACCATGTACGAATCGTTATGAAATGTTGAATGTGAAATATGAGAAATGACCGGAAATTGCGAATTGTGACATTCTTCCCATGTCAAAGGAATCACGTCCCCGTGATTCGATTAATGATACTATGGCCCAAAACGCGACAAGGGTTCTAAAAGTTTATGCTCATGTATGATTTAAATGATTATGCCAATGCTCATGCATATGTCGTGACTATATCCCATTCTAAAGACATGCTCCCTTATGATTAGGCTCGATGAGGCAAGCTTTCCCATTCTCGAGCAAAATTTCCAAAAGACTTTTAGGTAACCGATTTTTGCTTAATCCCACAACTCATCAAACAAGAACGGTCATACGATTAGGCTAAATCGGTTTAGGTAACAACTTGTTTCTAGCTCGATCTTTGCAACGCATCAAACAAGAACTGTCACGCGGATCAAACTGGAAACAAGTGGTTTGAAGAAAATTTTTTGAAAATTTGGCTCGATTACGAAATTGCTTACTCATATGAGACTACTACTCCCTTCATTGCATGATTCTTCCTTAATTAGACATAGGTGATCAGGCTATGTATAATTTAGGAGTAACTATGCAATGCTTGGACTAATCGACTCATATGATGTTTGGTGTTGAGTCATAAGTTCGCATGTATAAAGAATATGCACTTATAATGATATGATGAGATGCTATGATGATGTGGTTATAGTCTAGGGTCAATGATGCAACCTAGTTCTCTATAACAACGCTCTGATACCATCACACACCCCCAAATTACGTGTTTTGCAAATAATTGAATACCTTGGGGGAGGACTGTCATAGCATCAAAGTTACAGTTATATCGAATGACCTAAAGTGTCGTTTAGAAAATACATCGTATAATTTATTAAAACAATCAAAGTTTACAAAGTAATGGTCTCAAATGAAAATCAACTTGTGCGGAAATAAGTTTGCTACAAGCCAAACGATGTTTTAAAGTTTATAAAACCCAAGTGAGACGCGTCGTCACCACGACTTTATGAGATGTCCATATGCATGCCATGAAGTGAATGCCTTAGATACCTGAGATAAAACATGCAAAAAGTGTCAACACAAAGGTTGGTGAGTTCATAGAGTTTGGTTAACAAGTAAAGCTTTTAAAGAACGCTAATGCAACAAAGGCAAAGTTTTTGGTTATATAGAATAGTTCGCAAAGCAAAGGCATCGTAAATCCACTCAGTTCCAAGTCCGCCCATACAAAACTTGCAACCTGTGTGTTTACAACCCACTGCTAAAAATAGTATGTCAATCATGTATGTATATATCATAGTAGTAAAAAAAGTATATGTGTCACCACAAGGGTCTTCCAACACTCGTGTTGGGATGTTTGTAAATTAATAGCCTTCCAACAACTTAATTTGGAGCCACTAATTCTTGTATGTAGCCAACTGAACCTCTTGACGAGTCTAACTTGTTTGTTGTGTTGCATTGAATACAGATTATATTCACCCCAGTCGCCATCAAGGACACACAAGTGGGGGGCGCCACCGATAGTACTATCAATACCTGCCGCTCCCGCAGCGAGTTAACCATTGCTAATGTTTGTATGTTGATGCATAATTGAAAACTAGTTTAACACATTAAGGCATATATCGCAATAAACCACACATAATGTCCAAAGTGTATAAGAAGTATAGTGTAACACAATTGTATAAATGGTTTGAGTATTCGCAAGAGTAAAACAAGTATAACCCAATCAAGTATAAAACGCAATCAAGTCTAAAGTATGAGTAAAGTTGTTTGGCAAAAGAGTTTAAATATTTGTATAAATAAGCATACATCTCGCCCCAATTAGTTTGTAAGAATTTAAACGAGTAAAAGCGGGTATGAACTCACAGTAGTATGTCAAAGTTTAGAATATTTGTGAAAGTAAATGAAAATAGTTTGAGCATGTATCTCCCCCAAAAGTAATTGAAAATGTATAAAAGTAGGGACTATGAAACTCACAGTAGTATGTAAAAGTTTAAAGTACTTGTGAAAGTAAGTGAAAATGGTTTGAGCATGTATCTCCCCCAAAACACATGAAAGACAAGTATAAAGTAGGGCTACTTAACTCACCTGGTGTGATTGATATGCTAACAAAATGAAAGTGCACGAAAGTGAGGTCCAACTATCCTCACACCTAAAATGAATGTTATGACTTGGAGTTATGATATGTTGTCGCTAATGCATGATTTTGAAAAACGTGATCACCCAATATGCTACTTGAAAACTAGTTATATAAAAAAATATTGTTACTTGAATGTGTGACGGTTTCTTGTCAAAAATAACTTTGAGTTAATGGTGAAATGTAGTTAAAACTATGTAACGGTTTTAGTAATTGAAAAATCGCTTTACGTTGGACTTAACGTAATGTATACATAGGAAAACTAACTTCGCTTTTAACGTCCATTTCCGAACGCCCGTTTAGGCCCTCAAAAACATTGATTAAAATCCTGACAGCTTACTAAAGCTGTGAATAGTGTTTTCAGCACGTTTTTGACTCAAAAGTTAGGTTAACCATAATCCTTCACTGCTTTAAGTCCGCTTTTTCTCAAGTTCTTTATATCCACGCGAAGGTAATTAAGAGTACTAATATATTTTTAAACTTCGGAGACTTCACAGAAATTTTAAGGCCACTGTTTGGGTCAGTTAAAATTCGGACTGCATGTACAATTTTCCGGAAAATGGTAGTTTTTAAATCGTAACTTGAAACCACGTATATTTTTCGTTATAACTCCGTTGTAGTCCGTTCAAAAGGCCACGTTCATAACTAAAAATCTAGTTTCTAAAACTTTAATAAAACTTATAAAAATGGCTAACTTTTCGGAAAAATTATAAATCTGACAGCGCTCGCCGCTTATTTTAAACTTACCATTTTTTTTATCTACTTGTTTAACCACAACTTCACCACAAAAAATCCCTTAATCTACTCATCACCAATCCTACTAGTAAAACAACTTCATTTGATCATAACCAAAATAAATATTCATTGTGAGGCTAAAAATATATATACAAACTTAAATAAACATATATAAAATTTATGTAACCATTTTCTCTAAAACCACAACTAGACTTTGATGATCCATTTTTCAAACTTATCAGTTTTATAAACTTCTAACTAGTACATACTTGTTATAAAAATTAATAGGACACATATGGGTGATAACATTTGATAAACATGAATAAAACTACAACTTGAGCAAATATGATCATATGGACTTCATGAAATGCATGAAAAATATATATGAAAAGGTAAGAGATGAAGTTTTATGCTTACAAATTGCTTGATGAGGTTTAAGAACAAAGGATTTATCCTAAACACCTTAGGTTTTTATTTCAAAACCTAAACAAAGAGTGTTACTAGATTGTGTAGAACTTGAATAGAAAATTTTTGATGATCACTTCCTTGATATCACCATGGTGGCCGGATTTTTGAGGGAAGAAGAAGAAGAGAAAAACAACTTGATTGAGACTTGAATTATTGGTGTGAAGTGTATGAGAAAGTCTTGGAGTGTAAGTATATAAATAAAAGAAAGATCTTGCATATCTAGTTGAATCTTGTATTAAATGATACATACCTTTTCTTTTCTTTTTATTTATTATGTTTATAAATGTGCAAGTGTAAGTAAATGTAAAGTTACTTGAAAGTAAGTAGTAATTTGTAGTATTGTTGAGTAATATTAGTAAGTTGTATACACATTTGAATATTTAAGGTAGCGTTAGATAAAATAAATTTTCACGGGTCAAGATAAAATATATTTAGATCATAAAAATTATAAAAATACATTTCTTGAAAAATTTGAGTGGAATAAGATAATATTCGTAGTTTTTAAGAAAACCGTCGTAATAATATAAATTTAACAATTTACATACAAAAATGAATTTTAAAACACGAGGTAACTCAAAATATAGTTTTATAACTAAATGTAAGTATAAAAATGTATCGGGATCATTTTGGAAGTATCGGATCAAATGTTCAAAAATAATGTTTACGCGATAATGTTTATTTAATAAGAAAATAACGTTTAACGTGAAATGTAAAACCATGCATAAATTGATATGAAATACAGCTAATGGAATATGTTTGAAAAATGACCGGAAATTGCGAATTGTGACATTCTTCCCATGTCAGAGGAATCACGTCCTCGTGATTCGATTAATGATACTATGGCCCAAAACGCGACAAAGGTTCTAAAAGTTTATGCTCATGTATGATTTAAATGATTATGCCAATGCTCATGCATATGTCGTGACTATATCCAATTCTAAAGACATGCTCCCTTATGATTAGGCTCGATGAGGCAGGCTTTCCCATTCTCGAGCAAAATTTCCAAAAGACTTTTAGGTAACCGATTTTTGCTTAATCCCACAACTCATCAAACAAGAACTTGTCATAATGATTAGGCTAAATCGTTTTAGGTAACAACTTGTTTCTAGCTCGATCTTTGCAACTCATCAAACAAGAACTGTCACGCGGATCAAACTGGAAACAAGTGGTTTGAAGAAAATCTTTTGAAAATTTGGCTCGACTACGGAATTGCTTACTCATATGAGACTACTACTCCCTTCATTGCATGATTCTTCCTGAATTAGACATAGGTGATCAGCCTATGTATAATTTAGGAGTAACTATGCAATGCTTGGACTAATCGACTCATATGATGTTTGGTGTTGAGTCATAAGTTCGCATGTATAAAGAATATGCACTTATAATGATATGATGAGATGCTATGATGATGTGGTTATAGTCTAGGGTCAATGATGCAACCTAGTTCTCTATAACCAACGCTCTGATACCAATCTGTCACACCCCCAAAATATCGCAGCGGAACGATAGTGTCATTGGGGTATAACGTCATAGCACAAAGTATGGATACGGAAAACGACCTCTATAATGAGACGTTTTGAAAAGTTTACCATTCGATTTCAAATGTCAAAGATTACACAACAAGAAATCATAAAGTTTGATAATACACAAAGAGTTTACAAAACATGTCGAATGGTAACTGTTAAAAGCACAAGACTCCAATGTATGCCATGCGACCCAAAAGCTCCATGAAATGCTATCACCTTAAAACCTGAGATAAACATGCTAAAAGTGTCAACACAAAGGTTGGTGAGTTCGTAGAGTTTGTTGAAAATGATTTGAAAAAAAAGTCTATAAGAAATGTTGATGCAGCAAAGGCCTTGTAAATCCACTCAGTTCCAAGTTCCGCCCATACAAAACTTGCAACCTGTGTGTTTACAATCCATTGCCAAAATATGGAATTGTCAATCTTGTTTGTAAGTAGGACATAGGTGCATACGATATATACATAAACTTAATGCAAAGAATCACAGCCAACTGAACCTCACGACGAAGTCTAACTTGTTTGTTGTGTTGCATTGAATAACTTGAATAACAGATTATATTCACCCAAGGTCGCGTCATCAAGGACACAAGGGTGGGGGCGTCAGCCCGATAGTACTATCAATACCTCTCTGCCGGCTCCCGCAGGAGTTAACCAGTTGCTAAAGTTTGTATGTTGATGCATAATTGAATACTTGTTTAGCACATTAAGGCACATATCGCAATAAACACACAATGTCCAAAGTGTATAAGAAGTATAGTGTAACACAATTGTATAAATGGTTTGAGTATTCGCAAGAGTAAAACAAGTATAACCCAATCAAGTATAAAACGCAATCAAGTCTAAAGTGTGAGTAAAGTTGTTTGGCAAAAGAGTTTAAATGTTTGGATAAATAAGCATATATCTCGCCCCAAATAGTTTGTAGAATTTAAACGAGTAAAAGCGGGGTATGAACTCACAGTAGTATGTCAAAGTTTAGAATATTTGTGAAAGTAAATGAAAATAGTTTGAGCATGTATCTCCCCCAAAAGTAATTGAAAATTTATGAAAGTAGGGGTTATGAAACTCACAGTAGTATGTAAAAGTTTAAAGTACTTGTGAAAGTAAGTGAAAATAGTTTGAGCATGTATCTCCCCCAAAACAGTCATGAAAGCAAGTAAAAGTAGGGGCTACGAACTCACCTGGTGTGATTGATATGCTAACAAAATGAAATGCACGAAAGTGAGGCCCGAAACTATCCGCGACCTAAAATGAATGTTATGACTTGAGTTATGATATGTTGTCGTGAATGCATGATTTTGAAAACGTATCACCCAATATGCTACTTGAAAACTAGTTATATAAAAATATTGTTACTTGAATGTGTGACGGTTTCTTGTCAAAAATAATCACTTTTGAGTTAATGGTGAAAATGTAGTTAAAACTATGTAACGGTTTTAGTAATTGAAAAATCAGGTTTACGTCGGACTTAACGTAATGTATACATAGGTAAACTAACTCGTTTTTAACGTCCATTTCCCCGAAACGTCCGTTAGGCCCTCAAAACTTTGATTAAAATCCGACAGCTACTACTAAAGCTGTGAATAGTATTTTCAGCACGTTTTTGACTCAAAGTTCGGTTAACCATAACTCACTCGTTTTAAGTCCATTTTTCAAGTTCTTTATATCCACGCGAAGGTAATTAAGAGTACTAATATATTTTTAAACTTCGGAGACTTCACAGAAATTTTAAGGCCACTGTTTGGGTCAGTTAAAATTCGGACTGCATGTACAATTTTCCGGAAAATGGTAGTTTTTAAATCGTAACTTGGAAACCACGTATATTTTCGTTATAACTCCGTTTTAGTCCGTTCAAAAGGCCACGTTCATAACTAAAAATCTAGTTTCTAAAACTTTAATAAAACTTATAAAAATGGCTAACTTTTCGGAAAAATTATAAATTTCGACAGCGCTTCCGCGCTTATTTTAAACTTTACCATTTTTATCTACTTGTTTAACCACAACTTCACCACAAAAAATCCCTTAATCTACTCATCACCAATCCTACTAGTAAAACAACTTCATTTGATCATAACCAAAATAAATATTCATTGTGAGGCTAAAAATATATATACAAACTTAAATAAACATATATAAAATTTATGTAACCATTTCCTCTAAAAACCACAACTAGACTTTGATGATCCATTTTTCAAACTTATCATTTTTATAAACTTCTAACTAGTACATACTTGTTATAAAAATTAATAGGACACATATGGGTGATAACATTTGATAAACATGAATAAAAACTACAACTTGAGCAAATATGATCATATGGACTTCATGAAATGCATGAAAAATATATATGAAAAGGTAAGAGATGAAGTTTTATGCTTACAAATTGCTTGATGAGGTTTAAGAACAAAGGATTTATCCTAAACACCCTAGGTTTTTATTTCAAAACCTAAACAAAGAGTGTTACTAGATTGTGTAGAACTTGAATAGAAAATTTTTGATGATCACTTCCTTGATATCACCATGGTGGCCGGATTTTTGAGGGAAGAAGAAGAAGAGAAAAACAACTTGATTGAGACTTGAATTATTGGTGTGAAGTGTATGAGAAAGTCTTGGAGTGTAAGTATATAAATAAAAGAAAGATCTTGCATATCTAGTTGAATCTTGTATTAAATGATACATACCTTTTCTTTTCTTTTTATTTATTATGTTTATAAATGTGCAAGTGTAAGTAAATGTAAAGTTACTTGAAAGTAAGTAGTAATTTGTAGTATTGTTGAGTAATATTAGTAAGTTGTATACACATTTGAATATTTAAGGTAGCGTTAGATAAAAATAAATTTTCACGTGTCAAGATAAAATAGATTTAGATCATAAAAATTATAAAAATACATTTCTTGAAAAATTTGAGTGGAATAATAATAATCGTGTAGTTTTTAAGAAAACCGTCGTAATAATATAAATTCAACGATTTACATACAAAAATGAATTTTAAAACACGAGGTAACTCAAAATATAGTTTTTATAACTAAATGTAAGTATAAAAATGTATCGGGATCATTTTGGAAGTATCGGATCAAATGTTCAAAAATAATGTTTACGCGATAATGTTTATTTAATAAGAAAATAACGTTTAACGTGAAATGTAAAACCATGCATAAATTGATATGAAATAATGAATATGGAGTTTGAAAAATGACCGGAAATTGAGAATTGTGACAACCGACATACCTGTTGGTTCTTATGAACCAACATGACTTTTCATTGTACCGTTTCATATATGTATAAATAGATAGCATTTGTATCAAAACAGATTCATGACTGATAAATAAAAAGCTTTTACATATTCAATTGTTTCTTGTACTTTTGGTATATCTTGATTATAGATCCCGAAAACTAGCCAACAATTGGTATCAGAGCCACAAAATCATCATATACCAATCTATTCGTTTTAGTTTCAGAATCAAAAGAACAAGAAACTGTTTTGGAAATTTTTTTCTGCAAATAATAATTCAAACACAAAATCAAAAAGATCATCTTTTGTGTTTTTTTTAATATGTCGCAACAAGGGAACAATCACAATTTGTGATTGCTCAACCGGCATCAGATATCAATTTGCAAGAATTTTTTTTATAACAATTTACCACGAAACAGAATAAGCAAATCCAATAGGATCAGAAACGATTAAATCATTTACCTTTTGATTCAAAACAAAAAAATAATGAAGTCATCAATTAGGGCAGAAAATTAAACGATTCAACATAGAACAAACACACCTGTTCAATTAAGGAATCAAGCCCAGAACACACGATTGAATCATCAATCGATTCAATCTTATCTCCAATCATTCAAATTCACTCTCGGATAGAAAAACCCTAATTCATTCGAAACCCTAAGTTTCGAATTGAGGGATTATAAATGCTCATGAAAAACACAACACACCGGAGAAGAAACAAGGACGGTTAACCGTCAGAAATTGGAGAAGGAGAAGGACGGGTATCATCCCAGAAGAAAGAGACAGAAGGAACAAGTCTCAAAGAAAAAATGAGAAGCTTTATTTTTTACTATCTCAGAACTCAGAAGAGACAAGAGGCAGATAAAAAGAGGCGCTTAATATATTTAGAGCATCTCAAAGTAAAAAAGAGGGCTACGGGTTACACTATAAACCCCCCAGGTTCTAAATTTTACAAAAGCCACCCTTTCAACTTTTATTTTCTATATAGTATATTAATTTTTATATATATTGTTTTTTGATAAGTTACTTTATTTTAAAATTAATATCTCTTCAAAATTTTACTAAGTATAATAACTTAGTTATTACACTACTTATTATACTGTTTAGGAATAATTTTTAAAGAATAATTAACCTTAGGTTTTTTGTTTTTAGAATATAAAATCTCCGAGGATAGTTTTGGATTTAAAAACTAGTCCCGTAAAGTTTTTTATAGCCTATAAGGCAAAATACAAAAAAAACTTGCTAGATATTGGAATTTCGACACACCTACTGTTAAAAAGTATTTTTTGAGATTTTTTGTCAATATCTTTAAAATATGACGAAAGGAAGTGGAAATAAGGAACCTAACACAAATAGTACACCACAATTTGAATGCCCAATCCTAAAACCCGAGAATTACTCATTATGGGCAATTCGAATACAAATCATTCTCGAAGCGAATGGTTTATGGGAAACAATAGAGCCGACTGAATCGACTCAACCCGATAAGAAAAAAGACAAAACCGCTATTGCTTTCCTTTATCAAGCCTTACCTGAAGAACAATTACATCAAATAACAAAGCACAAAACCGCGAAGGACATTTGGAATGCTTTGAAAACTAGACACGTTGGCGAAGACAGAGTTCAACAAGCAAGACTACAAACACTCAAATCTGATTTTAAGATGCTACAAATGAAGGAAGACGAGACAATCGACACCTTCTCTACAAAACTAACAACACTCGTAAACAAAGCCGCTAGTCTAGGACACACAATTGAAGATCAAACCTTAGTACGGAAACTATTAAATGTTGTACCCGATAGGTATGCAATAGTTGCATCAATAGAGCAATACTCCGACCTAAGTGAAATGACTGATAAATAAAAAAGCTTTTCCAGATTCAATTGTTTCTTGTACTTTTGCATCAATAGAACAATTACTTCAACACACCTCCTGTTAGATTTTTGAAGATATTTTTTATTGTCAATATATTTAAGATATGACGATGGAAGAAGCAATTGGGAGACTTAAGACGTATGAGGAAACAATAAAGTTTAAGAAGAATAAAGACAATAACGATCAATATAAGTTATTTTTTACACGTCACAACAATAACATTACTCACGGAAGACACTGTGAAAAATGTGGACACGATTTGTTGCGAGGCCAAGAAAATAATTCCAAGAAAGAGTCAAACAGCAACTCAAATAAATTTACTCATGATAAGAGTAAGGTGATATGTTTTAAATGCAAGGAGTATGGGCATTTTGCAAACAAATGTCCATCAAAGAAATAAGAACAGCCTAATCTCATTGAAGAAGACTTAGAACCAACATTGCTTATGGCAACTGTTGAAGAAGCAACAGAAAAATATGATCAGCCCAGAATTAAGGAAGATCACAACAATGAAGGTGGAAATAACCAGAAAAATATGATCAACCCGGAATTAAGGAAGATCACAACAATGAAGGTGGAAATAACCAGAAAAATATGATCAACCTAGACTTAAGGAAGATCACAAAGGTGGAAATAACCAGATCAACATGGACATATTGAAGATCACAGCAGAAAAGGTGGAAGTAACCGAAGGAAAATTGATCTACCTGGACATAAGGATGATCACAAGTACTACAAGAAATTAAACGCTCAGATGGTGGATTTAACCAGAAGATGAATCAAGAAGACTTAAAGACCTACGTCGCAGCGATTGCGATTAAGGGGGAGAATATTCGGTTAATCCCAATCGACCCATCACAATACCCAAATCGACCCAGTCAACACCCATATGACCCGGTCAACCTAGAAGTCAAACACAGAAAAGTCAACCACATCAGTTACAAGCAGTTACGAAATAACTGCTAAATGGCAGTTATGCCATAACCGACATACCTGTTGGTTCTTATGAACCAACATGGCTTTTCATTGTACCGTTTCATATATGTATAAATAGATAGCATTTGTATCAAAACAGATTCATGACTGATAAATAAAAAGCTTTTACAGATTCAATTGTTTCTTGTACTTTTGGTATATCTTGATTATAGATCCAGAAAAACGGGCCAACAAAAACAGCCACAGATTTGTGATGGGATAGTGACGGGACACTAATTATATTTTGTCGAGATAGTGACGATTATCCGTTGGCAAACTCCGTCGGCATTTTCTGATGGGTATCCGTTAGTAATACCTGTTAGGAATCCGTCACTAAAATCCGTCGTTAATCCTATCATAACCTGTCGATAATTAACAACGGATTAATAACGGAAAATTCCGTTGGTGATTTTTGAAATCCGTCAGTAAAGTCCGTCACCAAAATTACCGACGACGATATTACCGACGGAAACTTTTCGTGAGTAAACCGTCGGTAACCACTGTTACCGACGGATTAATGACGGATTTGACTGTCGGTGTTGCCCTGTTGTCTAGTAGTGTTTAGTATAGAATTAAAAGTACGTTATGGATTGAGAAGAAGTTGAAAAGGTTGCAAGAATAATCGATGATTTAACCTAATCCATGCCTATATAAACCGGTTTTGTAATTTATTTTTAGAATTGTTTCTTGGTTTTCTTTTTCTCGTGTGCAGGTAATACAGCATGATGTTGGAGTTGGAAATACGTGATATTCTAAAAGGTATGTTAAACATGCTATTTCGAGTAGAGATTTAATGTTGTATGTGGTCATGGTTGTTGTTTTAACTTTCGGAGTTGTAAATGCTGAATGAGCATGGCGATATGACTTTTATTTGGCAAGCGATCGCGATTCATATGTGCATATCTTGATGGCTCTTAATGTGCATGTTATTATTATCCAGGACATAGGGTATTTGATTTACTAAAAATAGTATATATAAGATTATGAACGTGTATTTTAAGGACGGATGAAGCTATATCATTATAGGTTTCTTAGGCTGGTAATTTTCCTTTGCCTTTCGTGGTGCAGAGTTAATGAATTAAAGGAGTCCTATATGATATCTCTTGGTGTGAGCAACATAAATAGATGTACACCTGAAATGTTACTAAGCTGAAAACTTTCCATGCTAACCCTATGGCGAATATAGTATCTACATCCACTATCATTACTTGCTAAAAAAGGAAGCATTTTGTCCAAAAGCTTAACCAAGTAAGGTTGATCATCAGACTGAACTACCGGAAGTAAAATTAATGGAATAGAGATGTGGACCGGCTTCGTTGCTTATCTTTTTTCTTTTACTTAAGATCGAATTGTTTGGTGAATCACCAGTCTCAGAAAATCTGCTCTTTTTACATTCCTGATTACTCATCAGTCTCATTAAAGTATAAACAAAATTAAAGATGGGTCTTCTTTATGTAAAAATAGGAATATAAAAAGTATATTATCTTCTCATCATTTATAGGTAAATATAAAACAAGAGGAATTTTCTTTTGCTTACCCTTATTTTGGTGCTTACTAATGGACAATCTCAACCACCCATCTAGTTTAAAGATTAACCTAAGAGGAATTTTCTTTTGCTTACCCTTATTACCCTTAATAAACAAAATTCGCGCTTTTTTTTAGTGTTTTTTTTTCGCTTTCATACGTTTTCGTCTGTTTTCGTCCGTTTTCATCTGTTTCGTCTGTTTTCCAACGTTTTCCTCCTTTTTCTTACGTTTTCGTCCATTTTCATACGTTTTCGTCCGTTTTTTTTACGTTTTCGTGTTTTTCGTCCGTTTTCCAACGTTTTCCTCCATTTTCTTACGTTTTCGCCCGTTTTCGTCCATTTTCATACGTTTTCGTCCGCTTTTATACGTTTTCGTCCGTTTTTATACGTTTTCGTCCGTTTTTATACGTTTTAATCCGTTTTCATAGATTTATATACGATTTCGTCCGTTTTCATATGTTTTCGTCCGGTTTTTAAATTTTCTTCCATTTTTAGACGTTTTCACCCGTTTTCTTACGTTTTCGTTCGTTTTCATACCTTTTCGTCCGTTTTCATACGTTTTCGTCTGTTTTTTTAGGTTTTCATGTATTTTCGTCCGTTTTTAGACGTTTTCGTCTCTATTTTTATGTTTTCATGTATTTTCGTCCGTTTTCAGACGTTTTCGTCCATTTTTTTTACGTTTTCTTCCATTTTTAGACGTTTTCGTCTGTTTTCAGACGTTCTCGTCCGTTTTTATATGTTTTCGTCCGTTTTCATACGTTTTCATCCGTTTTTATACGTTTTGTCCGTTTTCTGACGTTTTTGTTCGTTTTCATACATTTTTATACGTTTTTCATTCGTTTTTATACGTTTTTTTCCGTTTCAGACGTTTTCATTTTGATATTTGATGAGTGTGTAAATACTCATCATTTTTGGTTAATTCCGAACTGCAAAACGTTTAAAAATGCTCAGAAATGCATCAAAATACTGAAAATATTCCAAAATTGCATTTTATATGTTTCAGATGCAAAATGTTTAAAATCAGATGAAAAACGAGCAAAGTTTGCATAATTGGCAGTTTCAGTCCCCCAAGTTTATAAAATTGTCAAAAATAGTCCCTGAGCCAAAATTTCACAAGAAAAATCACCAAAGGTCTTTTTAAAATCACAAATTGTCATATATAGTCCTTTGGTGGAAAATCTAAAAGTTTTGAGAAAATTACAATTCAGTCCCTGAAAATCCAAAATGTTCAAATTTAGTCCTTGGGAATTTCAAAAACGTCAAAAATTAACCCTTGGATTATTTTAAGTTGGCAACAACAACCCTTTGGGTACTTTTCATAATGTACATGTTTGGTCCCTTGGTTTTGAAGAATTGCACATTTGGTCCTTATTTGTTAATATTCCCACTTAACCCATCCGGACCCTATTGTTAACCCAAGCCCAAACAATACACCCCTGGCCCAAACCATCTTACCCGGTCCTTAACCCAATACCCAACCCGACAACCAACCCAGTGTTTAAATAATATAAACCCGCCCCCTTTCCCACCTTTCCCTCAACCATGTCTGCTCCCACCACCAGCCACCAACCTACCTATCAACCCACTCTACACCACCATATTGTCCCCCCTCCTTACCAACCATCCCACTACATTAAATGCTTGCCCTTTCCTGTCCCAGATATCCAAAACAGAAAATGGCGCCAAAATCAGTTGAATGGCCAAGATGGGTCAAACACAATCCAATGGCTCTTATTGTTGCTGGGATTTGACCAGAAGAGAGAGAGAAAGACTTTTGAGCATAAAAGAGTCCAAGTGGAAGCAAAAGCAAGAGTCTTCTAGTTTTTATTTTTCTTTCTTAAGTCGTTTTTTATGTAAAATTGTTAATTCAGCATTAGACTTGTAATTTCTGGTTAAAATGTATCAACTTTAAGCTTTTAAGTGTATTAAAACTCAATTTAAGTATTAATATCAGTTTGTGTTTCACATTCTCATTTTATGTTTACTGTTGAAAATCTCTAAGTCAAAACCTTGTGTGCAAGCTTTTGTAACCGATCTTTAAGCTTAAAAAGGCTTATATAAGTTAATTATAGCTTTGTATAAGCTATTATTCAAAGTTTAAGTGATTGTGGTTCTTGGTCAACAGAAGTCAACCAGGAGCATAAATGGCATGGACATGGTCAATGGGTTGATGCAGACATAGATATGGGTTGGTTTTGATTCACTTGGGTTGATATTTAGTTAGTGGTTCTCTGGTACTTGGATTCAAGCCACAGTGGCTATGGACTATTGTAAGTGATTTTTCAAGTAGTTGTGCATAATCTGCTCTTGTATTTTAAACCTGTTAAAATCTGGTCAAACAGTAGTAACTCAGTTATAGTAAGTTAGATTGGTCATAGTAACTAATTGGATCATGATTTAAATCTGTTTGTGCTCATAACAGTTAGGCTAAGGGGTGTTTGGTTTATCAGTTAAACCTGTTTTAGAGGTGTGTTTGTGAGTTAGTTTCTGGTTGTTCATGCTTGTTAGACTCATTTGAGTCTCTAGCTGTCTTACTTTTGTGTTTATTACTCAAAAAAAAGTCAAAATCCAATTTAAACAATCTCAACAGTCCACTGTTGAGATTTTTAAAAGAGCAAATCATCATTTTGTGTTTTAAAGTCAATAACAAAGGTTGTCAAAGCTTCATTACATCATTTAACAACATTATCAGTCCTCAAATTGGATCTAAACTTCACAAAAGTCAACTTTCCATGTTCTTTCAAAAAGTCAAAAATGGTGAAAAACTTGTTTTGTGCAGAAAATGCAGCAGTTGCATAGGTCTCATTAAAGGGTTTCAAGGTCTGATTTTTGGAATATAAGTAGTCCTCTTGGTTGTCTTTAAGCTTCCATATCTGTTTTTGCTTTAAGCTCTCTGGGCGAGCTTGTGCAGGGGCTTAAAGTAAGCTCCATTTGCCCTGCACCAAACTCAGTATTAGCTGAGTATTTGCTCAGCTTTTGTGCAGCTTGCACAGGATTCATTTTGGCTTGTTAGAAGCTGGTATTTTGGTTACAAGTAGTCACTTAGGTCTAGTTGAAGTATCAATAATTGGATTTTAGCTTGTAGCTTATTTGGTTGCTTATTTCTAGCCTGCAAGTTAGTACCATTTTCTGTTTTTAGCTTAAAATCATAAACACCAAATCTGTGTTAACTTGTATAACAGTGATTGTAGCTTGTTGATTTTAGTTGGATTTTGGTTAATATAGCTTATTAGAACTTCTGTGATCAATTGGTGGCTTGTCTTAATCTTTTGGCTTATTTTAGTGCTTATTTATAAGCACTTGTGAGATCAGTTGCTTATTTCTCTACACAAGCACTTGTTTTTCTAATTTTCATAGCTTCTTAATATTATTTTGGAGTTTCCCTGAAATTTTCAGATTTTTCTCAGCTGTTTTACTATTTTTCTTGATTTTTATTAGTTTTAGTACTTTTAATTAGCTTTTAACACAAAAAATTAAGAAAAGCTTCAAAAAAAATAAGTTTTCAATTTTCTTAGACTTAGATAAATATAAGAAGTGAAAAAAGTAATTTTCCATATTTTTCATAGTTCATTTGGTAATTTTTAGTAATTTAATTAGATTTTAATAGTTTAAAATTCCTAGAAAATAGATAAATAGTCATAAAAATACAAAAATAGTTTTGAAAAGTCTATTTTGATATTTTAGACTTTTCCATTTCATAATTTTATTTTTCTAGCTTTATTTCACATTTTCTTGTATTTTAGGTAATTAATTAATAGTTAAAAATAGTTTTTAATTAGATAATTAGTTTTAAAAATAATTTTATTTTTCTAAATATTTTCTTATATCATTAGCTTTATAAAAACATCATTTTCATATTTTTAGGGTTAATATTGATTTAGTTTCACTTTTTATTTTGTACGTTTACGTTATTTTTAATTTAAACGTACGTTTTAGGTTTTAAACGTTCATCACTTTAAATATAGTGATAGCGTTTATTTAATATTTTTAATCTTTTTTATTTCCTTTAATTTTCATTTTAGCCCTTGTAGTTTATGTCCTTTTTCCGTAGTTATAATAATTCCAAATCTCCTTTTTCGTCCAAATTCCTCGATCACTATACGTGAGGTGATCCATTGCACAGCTCGCTGGGACATAACGACCCGGGGAGACTCTATACTCCTCTGATCTTCATTGATTTCGTGCTTAAGCAGTTTTAAGCTGGTTACGGTCCGCCATTCACAAGTGGCGGGCTTGTGTGATTTAGCTTGACTGTTTGGCGCGCATCAAATTTTTGGCGCCGCTGCCGGGGAGCTGTGCTGATTATCCTACGTCTAGCAGATTAGTGATTTGGATATTCACTCTTTGTTCATACCATCCATCTGTATATGTTTATATTTTCTTATCCAAAAACCCCAAAAATATTCTTCTCATTCCTCTTATTCGTTGATTCTATTTCTCTTACCCTCTTTTGCCGTTTAATTCTATTCTTCGTATCCTCTCAACCATTTGATTCTCTTCTTAATCCTCTATATGTTTAATTCTTATGTCGACATTCGTCAACTTCATCGTCAGAAATGTGTGTGAGCGGTGTGGAGGTCCTAGTTCAAGCGAATTTTGCAATTCGTGCGAATTATCCATCAAAAATGCTTTTCAAAGTTATTTCGACCAACCGCCACAACCTGAAATACATTCTAATCTTGACAAACCAGTTCAAACGTCGGAGCTACCCCAAGCACCCACCGAGGATTATGAGGACAATCTCTTTGAATCTAGAGCCCGTAATCTAATCGAACAAATTTATGTCGATGAAAAAAGGTCAAGAATTAGAATTGATTACGATGAACCCGTTCAAACACCGGTGACTAGCAAGAATGACTTGCCTAATCTTCACGTTTCTCAAGAACCAGAACCGGAGACCATAACGGAAGTGGTGGAAATTGCTAGCTCTCAGAGCACACCACTTGTCCCACCTCCGGATTTTTCTGAATGTTCTTCGCGTCTTGATAGTCATTCGGATCATCATGTTGGTTTTGTTGATTCTTTGAATAAACTGATTCCTCTTCATAACTATCAAATGCAATCGTTTATTCCTTGTGTCGGTTGTGGTGAGCCTCTTTTTGGTTCACCCGGTCGTTGGTGTACGTGTGTACAATGTGGTAATGATATCCATAACAGGAGTTGTTTGTTTTGTGGTTCGAGGAATTCATTTGATTATGATCCTAATCCGAACTCATTTAACGACCCTCAAACTTTTTTTACAATTACCAACCACGCCCGACTTATCATCATATAATCAACATACCTACTGTGAATTTTGTGGAGGTCCTCACCAAGGATTTGAGTGTCAATCCGGGAACACGTTTGTCTATGAGCAGTTTCCAATGATGCTCAGAACTTTGGTTATGACCAAAATCCATATGATTCACCATTCCAGACTCAACAGTTTTACTGTTGTGAGTACTGTGGAGGTCCCCATTTCAGCTCTGATTGTCAAATAGGGAACCCAGTTCCTTGTAACAATCATGACTCTCACATATTTGAAAATTTCCAACCTCCACAAAGATTATACGGTTCAAACTCCACCTGAGCCGTTATCTCAAGAAATCTCCCACGATTTTGAAACCGCAATGAAAACACTTGAGGATATGATGAGTAACTTTAAGAATCAAGTGAGTGGTGAAAAGACCATGGGAGAATTGCTTGCCGAAGTCCGATGGAGATTGTTCTTCCACTTTGCTTCCCCATGAACCAATGAATTCGGGGTCGAGTCAAGCTAGCGACTCGGAAATCAAAAACAGTAGCAAACACCATATGGGTTTTCACCCATATTTCTGACTTCTTACCCCCTTTCTACCACCTAAGTGTGGGGGTGATACCCCACATGTTATATATACATAAAAAAAAAAAAAAAAAAAAAATCTTTTAAAAAAATGGCCGTAGTATTTCCCTTTTACGTTCTTTGTTTCGGCATAACCGCCGGTACTTTGAATATTGAGGGCAATATTCATTTCTAAGTGTGGGGGGGAATTCTCGCGAATTTCATATATATTATCTACCCAATTCCCCCGTTTTTGGCCAAAATTTTTTTTGGAGTAAGTGTTCTACACTTTCTCATTTGGTTATCAGTCCGCCTTGTCTGTAAGACTAAAGGATTGGCTAATCCAGGAGCAAACGGCTCTTGGTAAAGATTTCTCAAATCCGTTTATATGGCTTGCAATTTGCCCAAAATTGTATGGTATTCAGCTCACCATATCCTAAAAAGTGAAGAGTTGGCTAGCCCGCAAGGTTATGGCTTGTGGTAAAGGCAGTGGAAAAACCATAATTGGTAATCAGCTCACCAAAGATAATATTGATAATTTATCTAAGAGTTGGCTAGTCCAGAAGGGTACGGCTTCTGGTAAAGACAAAATCAAATCCGTTGAAAGCTGGTGGTTTGCTCAAAATCACATGGTTATCGGTGTACCATGGTTCTTGCTTGAACTGAAACATTTGGCTACTCCAGAAGTAATGGCTTTTGGTAAAGAGATGCAAATCCATTATGTTTTTCTCAAAAGATTGCTAGGGACTAGCAATAGTTTAGTGGGGGGGATTGATGAGTGTGTAAATACTCATCATTTTTTGGTTAATCCGAACTGCAAAACGTCTAAAAATGCTCAGAAATGCATCAAAATACTGAAAATATTCCAAAATTGCATTTTATATGTTTCAGATGCAAAATGTTTAAAATCAGATGAAAAACGAGCAAAGTTTGCATAATTGGCAGTTTCAGTCCCCCAAGTTTATAAAATTGTCAAAAATAGTCCCTGAGCCAAAATTTCACAAGAAAAATCACCAAAGGTCTTTTTAAAATCACAAATTGTCATATATAGTCCTTTGGTGGAAAATCTAAAAGTTTTGAGAAAATTACAATTCAGTCCCTGAAAATCCAAAATGTTCAAATTTAGTCCTTGGGAATTTCAAAACGTCAAAATTAACCCTTGGATTATTTTAAGTTGGCAACAACAACCCTTTGGGTACTTTTCATAATGTACATGTTTGGTCCCTTGGTTTTGAAGAATTGCACATTTGGTCCTTATTTGTTAATATTCCCACTTAACCCATCCGGACCCTATTGTTAACCCAAGCCCAAACAATACACCCCTGGCCCAAACCATCTTACCCGGCCCTAACCCAATACCAACCCGACAACCAACCCAGTGTTTAAATAATATAAACCCGCCCCCTTTCCCACCTTTCCCTCAACCATGTCTGCTCCCACCACCAGCTACCAACCATCCCACTACATTAAATGCTTGCCCTTTCCTGTCCCAGATATCCAAAACAGAAAATGGCGCCAAAATCAGTTGAATGGCCAAGATGGGTCAAACACAATCCAATGGCTCTTATTGTTGCTGGGATTTGACCAGAAGAGAGAGAGAAAGACTTTTGAGCATAAAAGAGTCCAAGTGGAAGCAAAAGCAAGAGTCTTCTAGTTTTTATTTTTCTTTCTTAAGTCGTTTTTTATGTAAAATTGTTAATTCAGCATTAGACTTGTAATTTCTGGTTAAAATGTATCAACTTTAAGCTTTTAAGTGTATTAAAACTCAATTTAAGTATTAATATCAGTTTGTGTTTCACATTCTCATTTTATGTTTACTGTTGAAAATCTCTAAGTCAAAACCTTGTGTGCAAGCTTTTGTAAACTGATCTTTAAGCTTAAAAAGGCTTATATAAGTTAATTATAGCTTTGTATAAGCTATTATTCAAAGTTTAAGTGATTGTGGTTCTTGGTCAACAGAAGTCAACCAGGAGCATAAATGGCATGGACATGGTCAATGGGTTGATGCAGACATAGATATGGGTTGGTTTTGATTCACTTGGGTTGATATTTAGTTAGTGGTTCTCTGGTACTTGGATTCAAGCCACAGTGGCTATGGACTATTGTAAGTGATTTTTCAAGTAGTTGTGCATAATCTGCTCTTGTATTTTAAACCTGTTAAAATCTGGTCAAACAAGTAGTAACTCAGTATAGTAAGTTAGATTGGTCATAGTAACTAATTGGATCATGATTTAAATCTGTTTGTGCTCATAACAGTTAGGCTAAGGGGTGTTTGGTTTATCAGTTAAACCTGTTTTAGAGGTGTGTTTGTGAGTTAGTTTCTGGTTGTTCATGCTTGTTAGACTCATTTGAGTCTCTAGCTGTCTTACTTTTGTGTTTATTACTCAAAAAAAAGTCAAAATCCAATTTAAACAATCTCAACAGTCCACTGTTGAGATTTTTAAAAGAGCAAATCATCATTTTGTGTTTTAAAGTCAATAACAAAGGTTGTCAAAGCTTCATTACATCATTTAACAACATTATCAGTCCTCAAATTGGATCTAAACTTCACAAAAGTCAACTTTCCATGTTCTTTCAAAAAGTCAAAAATGGTGAAAAACTTGTTTTGTGCAGAAAATGCAGCAGTTGCATAGGTCTCATTAAAGGGTTTCAAGGTCTGATTTTTGGAATATAAGTAGTCCTCTTGGTTGTCTTTAAGCTTCCATATCTGTTTTTGCTTTAAGCTCTCTGGGCGAGCTTGTGCAGGGGCTTAAAGTAAGCTCCATTTGCCCTGCACCAAACTCAGTATTAGCTGAGTATTTGCTCAGCTTTTGTGCAGCTTGCACAGGATTCATTTTGGCTTGTTAGAAGCTGGTATTTTGGTTACAAGTAGTCACTTAGGTCTAGTTGAAGTATCAATAATTGGATTTTAGCTTGTAGCTTATTTGGTTGCTTATTTCTAGCCTGCAAGTTAGTACCATTTTCTGTTTTTAGCTTAAAATCATAAACACCAAATCTGTGTTAACTTGTATAACAGTGATTGTAGCTTGTTGATTTTAGTTGGATTTTGGTTAATATAGCTTATTAGAACTTCTGTGATCAATTGGTGGCTTGTCTTAATCTTTTGGCTTATTTTAGTGCTTATTTATAAGCACTTGTGAGATCAGTTGCTTATTTCTCTACACAAGCACTTGTTTTTCTAATTTTCATAGCTTCTTAATATTATTTTGGAGTTTCCCTGAAATTTTCAGATTTTTCTCAGCTGTTTTACTATTTTTCTTGATTTTTATTAGTTTTTAGTACTTTTTAATTAGCTTTTAACACAAAAAATTAAGAAAAGCTTCAAAAAAATAAGTTTTCAATTTTCTTAGACTTAGATAAATATAAGAAGTGAAAAAAGTAATTTTCCATATTTTTCATAGTTCATTTGGTAATTTTTAGTAATTTAATTAGATTTTAATAGTTTAAAATTCCTAGAAAATAGATAAATAGTCATAAAAATACAAAAATAGTTTTGAAAAGTCTATTTTGATATTTTAGACTTTTCCATTTCATAATTTTATTTTTCTAGCTTTATTTCACATTTTCTTGTATTTTAGGTAATTAATTAATAGTTAAAAATAGTTTTTAATTAGATAATTAGTTTTAAAAATAATTTTATTTTTCTAAATATTTTCTTATATCATTAGCTTTATAAAAACTTCATTTTCATATTTTTAGGGTTAATATTGATTTAGTTTCACTTTTTATTTTGTACGTTTACGTTATTTTTAATTTAAACGTACGTTTTAGGTTTTAAACGTTCATCACTTTAAATATAGTGATAGCGTTTATTTAATATTTTTAATCTTTTTTATTTCCTTTAATTTTCATTTTAGCCCTTGTAGTTTATGTCCTTTTTCCGTAGTTATAATAATTCCAAATCTCCTTTTTCGTCCAAATTCCTCGATCACTATACGTGAGGTGATCCATTGCACAGCTCGCTGGGACATAACGACCCGGGGAGACTCTATACTCCTCTGATCTTCATTGATTTCGTGCTTAAGCAGTTTTAAGCTGGTTACGGTCCGCCATTCACAAGTGGCGGGCTTGTGTGATTTAGCTTGACTGTTTGGCGCGCATCAATATTTGTAAGTGATACTTATTTATCTCTTGTGATATAACACTGTAAGAAAGATGAAGAGTATTACATTCTTTTTCATGTATGTGTTTATCAGTTGTGATACTCTGATGACTTTTTTTTTTTTGGGTTATTTGTGTTTTTGAAAATACTTAGGAAGTTTTTTGTGTTTTATAATATTATGAAATATTAAAAACTTTTACGGAAAATAGCCTAGAGAGAGAACCCTAAACTTTTTCTCTCTATCCAGCCGCCACAACCCAAACCAATCCGGCTAAAATTTTTCCTATCTAATTCGTTTTCTACTAATCTCTTCATTGGGATTATTGGATTAACGACTAAGATTCAGATTGGTTTGGGTTGTTAGGTCGATTCGTTTGGTTTATCTATTAAAATTGCTGGATCTACGTACCGCCACCTCCTGTCCTTTTTTCCGGCCAAATCAGAACTAAATCCGCCTCTCTACCTAGTGTATGCAATCGGGTTTAGTGTGGTTTGTGTATATCTTGAGGTGGCGTGCAATCCCAGACAAATCCGGCCTAATTCTTCCAATCCAATTTGTTTTTTCTTTACTTCTTTTCACTGGGATTATTGATTTAACGGGTAAGAATCAGATTTGTCTGGGGGGTGGGGTCGTTTTCTACGGTGTTATCTTTATGCTGGATCCTTGCTGCAACGTGCTGCGGTCCGTGACTTTTGAGTGGGTTATGATGTTGGTACGCAAGTATGGGGTGATTAATGACGACACAAGATGGTGGCTTGCTGTTGGTGGGTTTTAGAGAGTTTCAGTCACGTTGAGGATGGTGGCTTGCTGTTAGTGGGTTTTAGAGTGATTCAGTCACGTTGAGGGTATGCAACCCTTTGTTTATTGATCTACTTTGGTATATCATTCGTATCTTTTGTTTATTGTAGATTGGTGGTTTGGAAGTTAGGGTCTTTAAACCCTATTGTTTTGATGGTGTCGATCTGTTTTACTTGGTGTTACAGCCTTGTAGTTCAGATCCATGCCTTCGTTCGTTTACTAATGACCTGGTGTTATGATGTTGATTTATATGAGGTCTAGTGATGCGTTCTTGTGGTTGTTGTCGGCTGCAAGGTAGTGATGTCATGTGTCGAATTGATATCTTGCTCCTGGTATTTAATTGATTGTTTCTCGATCTGATTGCTGGTATTGGGCATTATTTTGTTTATCTTGCTACAATGGATCATGGTATGTTGGAGTTTATCTTGCTTAGGAGGTTTAGGGGCTGATGGTTTGCACATGTCAAGTTGTTGTCCTTTGTCCTTGTCTTTTGGTCTTGAATATATTATTCTGACGAGGGTACACTTTATGGGCATGATATGCTGGTTTTATGGATAATTGGTGATTTCTTGGATTGGGGTATTGGAAGTTGATGCCCTTGAAACTGAATATTTGGACCTATTATTGGTCTTGTGGTAAGTTGGAGGATTCGTATGATATGGGTTTGTGTACGTCTTCATGTCATATTATATGGGATTCTTCATGCAAGTTAAAAGTGGACCGCCATAATGATTTAGAAGGCTTGAGTGCTTTTACTTGAGTAGTATTCTAATGTATTCTGTTCTTTTATCATTATTGGTAGTTTCTTTTTGGTAAATTATAGGAATGGTGTGTCATTCTTATATAAGAGTGTGTAAGTTGCACATGTTGTGCATTTTTCGTCGCCCTGATCGGGCTAAGGGCATGGGATTCACTCATGTCATTTGTACTTCAATGTTTTTTGGTGTAATCGAATTTTACCGGGGTGAATTAACCCTTTTACTAAAAAAATATTATGAAATATTAGAAAAGTGTTCAACTGAAAACAAGAGATGTTATGATACTTTTTTTAGACTTGTGGTGGATTTTTCTATTTAATAGATACATTGTGCATGTTTCGATAGGTTTTATAGCGGGATTTGAAAAAATCTATGGTTGAATCAGCAAACTAAAAAAGCTATGGTTGAAGAAAGCACACATCTTTATAAATAAACTGAGAAAACTCAAACACATGTGATATCACAGGTGATATCACCTCACTTGTAATATCACGTGATATCACACGTGATATCATGTGTGATAACACCGGTGATATCACCTGTGATATCATGTGTGATATCACCGGTGGTAGCATGTGTGATATCATAGTTTATATCACTTGTGATATCACCAGTGATATCACTTATGATATCATGTGATATCAAAAGCGAGGTGATATCACCTGTGATATCATGTGTGATATCACAGGTGTTTGAGTTTGCTCAGTTTGTTTATAAAGATGTGTGCTTTCTTCAACCATAGCTTCTTTAGTTTGCTGATTCAACAATAGATATTTTTAAATCCCTCTATAAAACCTATAGAAACATGCACAATGTATCTATTAAAAAGAAAATGCCACCACAAGTCTAACCAAAGTATCATAACATCTCTTGTTTTCAGTTAAACACCTTTTTTAATATTTCATATTATCATAAAATACAAAAATCTTCCTAAATATTTTCAAAAACACCAATAAAAAAATGAAGAGAATCATCACAGTAATATAATAAGTGATGTATATTATTATTTCTTTTATATATACTTGGTAAAATACTAAATTCTTATCACATTTGGTAAGAATGTAATATTTCACATTCTTAGTTGATTATCAAAACTGATAACAAATACATGATGAAGAATGTAATACTCTTCATCTTCCTTACAGTGTTATATCATAAGAGATAAATAAGTGCCACTTAAAAATATCAAAATGAATTATGAAAATAGAGATTTGACATATTCTCAAAATCAAACAAGTGTTGCATTAAATTAGTATTTTTTTGAACAAAATAAGAATTCACCTAAAGAGACTTTAACCATTTTATTTCTACTAAGAGTATAATATCACAAGTGATAGATATCATTGGTTGCATTAAAAAAATATACGCTTGTCAAATGCGATGAAAGGTACAAAAACTATCATGTAACTGAAAATTATAAAAAAATTATAAAACACATAGGTGATAATATATAAAAATATACAGAGCAATGAAATATCTCAGGTGATATTAAAGGTTAAAAAAACATACTTGTTTGTTTATGAAATATTACAAGTGATATTAGACATTAACTTTTTTTTAATAATAAGCATGAAAACGTATGAAAATAGACGAAAACGTATAAAAAAACTACAAAAAACAGACGAAAACGTATGAAAACCGACGAAAACGTCTGCAAACGGAAAAAACGTATAAAAATGAATGAAAAGCGTATAAAAACGGACAAAAACGTATTAAAACGAACGAAAATGTATAAAAACGTATGAAAACGGACGAAAACGTCTGAAATCAGACGAAAGCGTCTAAAAATGGACGAAAACGTAAAAAAACGGATAAAAACGTATATAAACCTATGAAAACCGATTAAAACGTATAGAAGTGGACGAAAACGTCTGAAAACGAAGAAAACGTATGGAAACGGATGAAAGTACATGAAAACGTAAAAAAACAAACAAAAACGTATGAAAATGGACGAAAACGTATGAAAACGGACGAAAACGTATGAAAACAAACGAAAACCTAAGAAAACGTAAGAAAACGGGCGAAAGCGTCTAAAAACGGACGAAAACGGACTAAAACGTATATAAACCTATGAAAACGTATAAAAACGGGTGAAAACGTCTGAAAACGGACGAAAACGTATAAAACGGACGAAAATACATGAAAACGTAAGAAAACGGATGAAAACGTATGAAAACGGATGAAAACGAACGAAAAGGTAAGAAAATAGACGAAAACATATGAAAATGGACGAAAATGTAAGAAAATTGATGGAAACGTTGGAAAACGGACGAAACAGATGAAAACCGACGAAAACGTATGAAAACAGAGGAAAACGTATGAAAGCGAAGAAAAAAATGCGAAATAAAAAAAAACGTGAATAACGCAAATTTTTAAAAAAAAATAAAAAAAAAAACGTTAATTCATAAAAAAAACGGAAATTAATAAAAAAAGACAAAAAAAAGGTTAATAAAAAAGAAAGACAAAAAAACAATAAAAAAAACATGGACTTAGGTTTAAGTATTAAATATTAGGTTAATCTCCACCATTAGATTAGACTAGATGGATGGTGGGGATTTATCCCTTAGTAAGCATGGATTTTTAAGTAAGCAAAATAAAATGCCTCAATAAAACAAATAGTTAGACGAGATATTCTTTGTAATTTGGTATGTGCTTCTCTTGAAGCTGTAATAATCCATTCAGATTGTGATTATTGTGTGATAGATTTCTTTTATAGCAATAGACAATATAAGAGTATATGAGTACTTATATTATACCTTTGATATTTGTTGTAGCCAAATATTAAAACCAAAACATTTAGAGTACAAATGAAATGTAACTAAAATTGTCACATTAACCTAGAAGTTGAAAAGGTTGCAAAAATAATTGATGATTTAACCTAAATCATGTCCATATAAACCGGCCATAATCACATGTACAAACACAAAAGTTCAAATATTCATTTCTCCTACTTTATTTTGTAATTAATTTTTAGAATTGTTTCTTGATTTTTTTTTCGTGTGCAGCCGTTCAGGTAACACAACATGATTCTCTTACTCATGTTACAAGAGAAGAGAAGAGGTGAGGTATAAAAGTGAACTATCAAAGGAAATGAGTATAGTCGTATATTTTAATACATTAAAAGTGTGAGTTAGTTTTCATGTATCTATACTCTTTCTTTTCTCTGTCTCATCTGAAAAATTTTATATATATTTTATATACTCCGTAAGAATAATACAAAGAATCTTGAAATCCCAAAGTTCAAAGAAGCTTCAATGCAACTATAATTAATCTCATACACAAATCAAAAGCAGGTTCAATTTTTAGCATGCATTCTTACTTTACTATATATTTTATATAATTTTGTTGTTTGTGGAGTGAAAAATGAGTATTATGACCACTTTCACATAAAGTTGATTGCTTATTGGAACTTGATGGTGTTTATGAGATGGGTTTGGGTCAAATTGTATAAAGATTGAGTCTAAAGGGTTATGAAGTTATGATACTTTGATTATGAAGAGACCTTTATTTCAACTTTTTATTTATTTATTTATTTTTTGTTGAGGTTTTTGGATCAATTATGTAAAATCTTATGGAATATATGTGTGTATGTTAATGTTTTGCAGTGATAAAGAAACCAATAAATTCTGAGCTATGGGAAGACTACCTTGATTCAGCTATGGAAGAAGCCATGGAAGAATTTAGTTTTTTTTTTTTTTTTTTTTTTTTTTTTTTTTTTTTTTGAAACATCATGTCTAGGAATAGGTCCTTCTCCACACGAGAACATGACCATTACCAAATATGTAAAAAAGCTAATATGCTTTTGCTAAGGTTGAATGCGGATTATGTGAGTATTAGTAGAATATTGTTGTCTTACATCACCTGTATCTTTTAACAATTTTTTGACATTTGAAATATTATTGTAAATAACCAATGTCAACACCAAATCCATCTCACGGTTGCAACCAACGACGACCAACATCCTAGAACATAACCGCAAACTCGAACCTACAACATAATTAGTTACAATTCATTACCCAAGTCATTCGTATTCTAATTAACATATTGGTATATGTACGTGAAAGAATTATCAATTTAGCAAGAAATTTATAAAGAAGAGCAATTCGATAAAAATAACATCATATTTACGCAACAAACATTTACCTACGACCTATTGCCTAATAAAAATGCTACAACAAAATCCGCAAAAATCAATTTGTGCAGCGCACAGGTCCGAATGCCTCGTTCATTGTTATTTTTAGCCTTGGACTTATGATAATACCATAATCGTTAGACATTAATTGCAAAATTATGCGTTCACAAGAAGCATAAACTGCATATGACATGAAACACAGTTAATTAAGTGCTACTTTGTTCTTACGAAGTTCAAATTGTATTTCCAAACAGATAAGGGCATGAGGCTACATTTTAACTTTTTAAATGACCATGTTGATTTAGCTATTGTTACTGATGGTGCTTCATAGTTCATAATTTTCATAATCGCAACCCATATAGAATAATATCAATATATTCTTTATCCGGAATTTCCATCCATGTTTAAAGTAAAAATCCTTAAGATAAATGCAATAGAATGCACATAATCAAAAGAAATAGAACTACATTCAATTAAATTCTATTTATGTCATTGTGTATAATGTGAACATATATCATATCTTTATTAATTTATATTAACAGAGTATATAAGGGCATATATGATGCTTCTTTTTAATGCACCTTTGAGTACCATGACTTACAAATCCTTTATTCTATGTACCCTTCTAGCCTTATCAATATCCTTTTACCGAATCTCCGCCGTGGACTATTTTGTAATGAATGAGGCCACCAACACCCCTGGCGGCTTGCGTTTTGACAAGGAACTCGGCATTCCATACTCAAAAATAATAATGGGTACGATTAACGAATTCATTTGGTACACTCTCTTCCAACAAAACGACCCTTCCGATAAAAAACCCTTAGATTTTGTAGACGTTTACATTGTAGAGTTGATACCTGGTTTCGAAGGAATAAGTTGGGGAAATAATAAAATTAACATTAGTTCGATTTGTTTACAAGATTTTGAAGGAGACATTAGATGGAAATTCACATCCCTAATGTACCATGAAATGACACATGTGTTTCAATGGGACGGTGAAGGTCATACACCATCGATGTTGATTGAAGGAATCACGGATTTTACAGTGTTAAAAGCAGGTTATGCGCCTCTAGAGGGATTTGCAAAGCCGGGACAAGGGGATTCGTGGGATCAAGGGTATCAAACTACAGCCCGTTTTCTTGAGTATTGTGAGGAGCTCGTCCCTGGATTTGTCGCAAACCTTAATAAGATGATGAGGTTTGATTTTGATGTCAAGTTTTTTGAGTACTTAACCGGGAAGCCTGTGGATCAACTGTGGATGGAGTATAAGGCTAAGTATGAGCAGTGATAGTTTGATATTGGTTGCTTTAGTTATATTTCTGTTTGTTGCATTATAATATACTTTAAATTAATTACGGTCAAACAAAGTTATTATTTTTCACCATATTTTTTATTTAACTATCTCACAATATACATACTAGAGATTATCTCACACATATCTTAAGCAGGACTTGAACCCGCAACCATTTGATTATAGAGTTTTTCACACATCAAAAAGTATCATTAGAACACAGGCATTCTCTTTTTTTAGCATACTATTGAAAGATAAAATTGGTTATTGAACACAAAACTTTCTTTGACTATTAAACCTTCGTCGGTTAAAAATTCAACATATTATTGAAAGATAAAATTGGTTATTGCACACAAAACTTTCTTAGACTATTAAACCTTCATCGGTTAAAAATTCAAACAAAATGAACACGAAATTGAGATGATAGAGTTGATATTGTTTCTAGATTTATGAGGAATTGCATATATATCCTTCCAAAGCCTCATAATTGCATATATATCCAAACAAAACTCATGATTGCATATATATCTTTTCAAATCCTTAAAATTTCCATATATATCCAATCGAAACTCATAATTGCATATATATCTTTACAAAATATCTTTTTCTTGGTTTGAATTTTATATGTCATTTGATCTATATATATAAGAGTTTACATTTAGATGGAACGATGGATAGTGCAGTTGATATCTTATTCAAGATTCGTTGATAACGAACACGGTTGAGTCGCTGAACATGGTTGCTCTTTATTTTCTTAAAAAATTGTTTAATGATATTTTTTAATTGTTAAAAAATAGTAATAAATAAAAAATAATAATAATTTAATAAGTAAAAGGGTATAATCGTTATTTAATATATCAACTACGTGTACTCGTTATTTTATATATTAAATTATAATTGATATATAAAATAACGAGTATGTCCTTATACTTATTAAATTATTATTATTTTTTATTTATTATTAATTTTTAACAATTAAAAACTATTCTTAAACCATTTGTTAAGAAAAGAAAGAGCAACCATGTTCGGTGACTCAACCGTGTTCGTTATCGACGAATCTTGAATAAGAATATCAACTGCACCATCCATCGTTCCATCTAAATGTAAACTCCTGTATATATATATATATATATATATATATATATATATATATATATATATATATATATATATATATATATATATATATATATATATATATATATATAGATCAATTGATATAATAAAATTCAAATCAATAAAAGATATTTGTAACTCAAAAAAAAAAGGTTATAATCGTCATTTTATATATCAATTTTAATTATTAGACATTTTTTTCTATTAAAATAATCATTTGAATATATATGACAATTTTAAAGCTTTGAAAGAATATATATGCAATTATGAGTTTTGGTTGGATATATATGACAATTTTAAAGCTTTGTAAGGATATATACGCAATTAGGAGTTTTGGTTGGATATATATGCAATTATAAGGCTTTGAAGGGATATATATGCAATTCACCCTTAGATTTATTGCAAGGGCGAAAAGACAAATATTAAAATAGATAATGAACCCAATTCCGTATAAAGGTCGTAATGAACTATTTTCTATATAACAAGAGAAAAATAGTTTTTGTTAATTAATTCTTTAATTTATCAATAAGAGAGCTCAATTGCAAAATGAATTTGTCTGATTGTCTAATAAAGTTAAAAATTGAGAATCAATTTGGTCAAAACTTTGTAATTTCGTTCGTTAAAGAAAAAAGTATGTGTCAGAAATCTAAAAAACAAAATCAATAAAAAAGGAGGGCATGTTTTCATAAACTTTCGGGTTCGTTATAAAATTATCAGAAAGAAATGCCATACGTCATTATCTGTTTTCACTCCCCATATTTACTAATACACGTAAAAAAACACGACATATAACATAACAGAATGGCCAACAGAAAGCACTAAATCAACATCTCCCCGGTTTGTTTAACCAAATGTATGTTTTTCCATCAATCAAAGTTGAAGTGTTATCACTACTTGTAGTCATTTCTGAACCTATTTCGTGTTTTGTAACTTGTTCGTACACGGGCTAAAAAGTTAAAATACAGCTGAACTTAAATTATATTAATTGTGATAAAATACGGCTGAACTTAATATATGATATGAGGCTACATTCAAAAGAAATAGAACTACATTCAATTAAATTCTATTTATGTCATTGTGTATAATGTGAACATATATCATATCTTTATTAATTTATATTAACAGAGTATATAAGGGCATATTTGATGCTTCTTTTTAATGCACCTTTGAGTACCATGACTTACAAATAGAACTACATTCAATTAAATTCTATTTATGTCATTGTGTATAATGTGAACGGTAACCTATTCGTACACGGGCTAAAAAGTTTAAATACAGCTGAACTTAAATTATATTAATTGTGATAAAATACGGCTGAACTTAATATATGATATGATCAAAATATGAGATACTCTACTCGAGTTTGTTCAATTTAACTATTACGGTCAAACAAAGTTATTATTTTTCAGCATATTATTGAAAGATAAAATTGGTTATCGCACATAAAACTTTTTGATTATTAAACTTTCATCGATTAAAATTCAAACAAAATAAAATGAAATTGAGATGATAGAGTTGATCTTGTTTTTAGATTTACTGCATGGGCGAAAAGACGAATATTAAAATTAAAATAAATAACAAACACTATTCCGTATAAAGATCGTCAACAACCATTTTTATATAATGAAAGGAATATGTTTTGCGTTAGTATAATCAGTTTTTTAATTTATCAATAAGAGAGCTCAATTGCAAATTTAAATAATCTAATTAACTAATAAAAGTAAAATTTGAGAAACAATTTGGTCAAAATTTTGTAATTTCGTTCGTTAAAGAAATTACCTACAAAAGTATGTGTGACAAAAACTAAAAAATAAACACTGTAAAAAGGAGGTCATGCTATTATAAACTTTTGGGGTTAATTATAAATTTTTTAAAAGAAATATCATACGTCATTATTTGTTTTCACTTTCCATATTTACTAATACACGCCGAAAACACGCGACATCTAAAAAAAACACAACGCTCAAAAAAAAGCACTAAATCAACATCTACCGGTTCAACTAATCAAATGTATGTTTTTTAATTAATCAAAGTTGAAATATTATCAATAGTTGTAGTCATTTTCCGAATCTATTCCATATTTTGTAACCCGTGCGTACACGGGCTAATAAGTTAAATATGGTTGAATTGAAATTATTTTGATTGTGATACAAAAATTTTGTTCGTTACGAGATTATAAATATTAAACCGAAAGCACGACTCATAAGTATCGAACAAATATAGCTGAAACATAACCATTAGTTTTACTTATTGTCTGAACCTCGTGCGTGAAACATCGCAATTACAACACAATATTAGATGAACTTTCTATTTATATGGAAGGTCCTAGGGTTTCGCGTCCACCTTAAAGTCCATCAATGGTTTGAGGATGGTCCGTGGTGAACGTCTAATTGAGTAGAAAAGAATGACATGTGGCATATCATCCTTGGTTTAATGATCTATGCACGGTTGCAGCACTACCTCTAAGCCAATGAGGTAGTGATACGTATCTGCTCGTTGCAGCACTACCTCTAACTAGTACTTATATTGGGTCAATCTAATATGGCAAGATTAGCACTTTTGTATTACTCATTCACCCCGTGAGTGGTTAGTAATAGACTAATAGATGAAAAGTACGGGCATTTACATACATCATGCATTAGAAACTTGTGTTTTGGGGAAATATGTAATTTTTGAAGTTTCCTTGGGTATATATGAAATTCCCCCAAAGTAAATCCATGTTTTCTGTTCTTACTGTTTATTTACGTAATTTCTTACAACCATAGAATACCTCATTCGCCCCGTGAATAGGTAATAATTGTTGTTTTGTTATTAACATAACCCGGAATGTGGATTCATGTTTTATGTTTCTTGTAAGTTGCGTACAATCTTAGTAGCTAATTATTACCCACAGGGATTTGCAAATCCTGGGGACGAGGATAGATGGGACCAAGGGTATGATATAACAACCCGTTTTCTCAAGTATTTCGTTGCTAAGCTTATTAAGATGATGAGATATTCTTTCGACGTCAACTATTTTGAAGAGTTGATGGGAAAGCCGATTGCTCAACTGTGGGTGGTATATAAAGCGAAGTATGGACACTGTTTAATTAGATTCAACTGTGGGTGGAATATTTATGTGACATATCTTTATGGATGACTATAATTTTAGGTTTTAATTTACGAAAATAGCAAGTTATACATTGGAAAAATAGTATGATACTTGCGCCAAGATGTTTTGACAATATATAAGCGGTAGTCGATCGTATTATGGAAGTAGGAGAATAAAGTGATTGAGAATTAATGGCTTGGTATTCATTGTTATTAAGTGCTACTCATTAGACATTAATTGCGAAAATTATGCATTCACAATAACCATAAACTGCGTATGACATAAAACACAGTTAATTAAGTGCCACTTTGTTCTTACAAAGCTCAAATTTTATTTCCAAACAGATAAGGGCATAAGGCTACATTTTAAGTGACTATGTTGATTTGGTTTAGCTATTGTTAGTAATGGTGCTTCATATATAGTTCATATTTCTCATAATCGCAACCCTAAATAGAATAATATCAACATATTCTCTATCCAGAATTTCCATCCATTTTAAAGTAAAAATTCCTTGAGATAGATGCAATAGAATGCACATAATCAAAGAAATTGAATTACATTCAATTAAATTCTATTTATGTCATTGTGTATGTGAACATATATCATACCTTTATTAATTTATAGGGCAAATATAAAAAAAAAAGTATTATACTTGCCACCCTTTCCTCTTCAGGGTAGCGAACAAAATTTTTTGCTTCTGCGGGTAATATACTTTCAAATTCATCCTCTTTAGGGTATTTTCATGAACAGTTGGACAATTTTGCCCCTATTACCCAGAAGAGGAAATGGAAAGTATGATACTTTTTTTATCATTTGCCCTAGTTTTTTATTATGTTAAATTTTGGATATGTATTAAGATAAATTATTTAATGATTTATAATTGTGTTAAATCTATGATAAAAATGTTTTGTTTTAAGTTTACACTATTTACTTATTAAGATAATTTAGTTCCACCAGCCACTTCCATTTGCAAAGGACATGAGTTTAAATAAGTATATGCGTGCATGGCACGTGTGGGGTTCAAATAAGCAGTTTTAACCCTTACCATTTAGGCGGGAAAAGCCGTTACAGCCATTTCATCATTTCATTTGTATATAACACAATTCATTTCACATTTGTAAGCGGTTTTGATTTTGTAATTCTCTCTTGTAATAAACTTCTACAAGTCAGTAAACCATAACAAATCCCATTAACTAATTCTTGAGCTCAATTCTTATTTGAATCTCGTTGATTCCTGTAAGAGTGTATCAATTGGTATCAAAGCAGTCAATTCCGGCATCTTAACCCATAAACCTATTGAGTTTGATCGTCGCCGATCAAATTCTGGCCAAAATACATTCGTTTCCCTATCACAAATACGTTACCCTTGTTAATTCTTATTCCGTTTTCTTAGCCAAAACACGTTTTCCGTACGGCTAGTACATTATTTATTATTTAAAAAAAAATATCATACTTTCCATTTCCTCTTCTTGGTAATAGGGGCAAAATTATCCAACTGTTCATGAAAATACCCTAAAGATGATGAATTTGAAAGTATATTACCCGCAGAAGCAAAAAAATTTGTTCGCTACCCTGAAGAGGAAAGGGTGGCAAGTATAATACTTTTTTTTTATATTTGCCCTAATTTATATTAACTGAGTATATAAGGGCATATATGATGCTTCTTTTTAATGCACCTTTGAGTACCATGACTTACAAATCCTTTCTTCTATGTACCCTTCTAGCCTTATCAATATCCTTTCACCGAATCTCCGCCGTGGACCATTTTGTGACGAATGATGCCACCAACACCCCTGGCGGCATCCGTTTTGACAAGGAAATCGGCATTCCATACACACAACAAATAATGGGTACGATTAACGACTTCATTTGGTACACTCTCTTCCAACAAAACGACCCTTCCGATAAAAAACCCTTAGATTCTGTAGACGTTTACATCGTAGAGTTGATACCTGGGTACGAAGGAATGAGTTGGGGAAATAATAAAATTAACATTAGTTCGATTTGTTTACAAGATTTCGAAGGATACCTTAAATGGAAATTCACAGCCCTAATGTACAATGAACTGACACATGTGTTCAATGGGATGGTGAAGGTCATACACCATCGATGATGATTGAAGGAATCGCGGATTTTACAGTGTTAAAAGCATGTTATGCGCCTCAAGAGGGGTTTGCAAAGCCGGGACAAGGGGATCATGTGGGATCAAGGGTATCAAACTACAGCCCGTTTTCTTGAGTATTGTGAGGAGCTCGTCCCTGGATTTGTCGCACACCTTAATAAGATTATGAGGTTTGATTTTGATGTCAAGTATTTTGAGGATTTAACCGGGAAGCCTGTGGATCAACTGTGGATGGAGTATAAGGTTAAGTATGAGCAAGGATAGTTTGATATTGGTTGCTTTAGCTGTATTTATGTTATTTGCATTATAATTTTCTATATAATAAAGGAATTACATCATTTCAGAGTGATTTTGTCAATTCATTCTTATTGAAAAAATAATTGGGCCAATAGGAGAGCTCGAGTTCGCCACGTAAGCAAAATCGTGTGATGTGATTGGTTGATAAAAGTCAAAATTAAATTGATTTTTGTCAAACTTTAATAAATTTTGTGGAAAATTTGGTTGATAAAAAAAACATAAAAATATAGGTGTCAAATTTGTGAAAACAAAAACTTAAAAAAAATATGAGGTAATTAATAAAACTTTAGTGGTTGAATTTTTAAAAATTATATAGTGTTAAGTGTAATATTATAAACCTCTATGTTTTTTAATAACTTTGGATTATAAACAAATACCCACTTATACTTTATACCCTTTATACTTTATATTTAAAAAAATACAATGTATATGTTGTTTTAAAATAACAACATATAAATTTGCATAAGATTATAAGTATCAATTTTTTTTTTACTATATACGTTTAATAAGGACTCATTTTTTTCATTTTTAAAAGTTTAACCTATGTGGACACGAGTTTACATTTTATATACTGGTAAACTGAAACGAATATAATTATCAAATTGTAAGCAACTTAATATAAAAATAAATATACACGATTATACTTATAATAATGACTCATGTAATTCTTATTTATTTATATAAAGATATCTTCAAAAACATTTTTAAAAAACTTTAAGGAATATACTTTAACTTTATCAACGCTCATTATGTGCTATTAAACTTGCATCATGTGTACAACATAATATCAGTAGTGAAATTAAAATAACAAAATCAACATCTTTGTCAGCTAAATGAAATTAAATATTGAGTTACCAAATTTTTACAAATATTTTACCAAATTTTAATGGATATTAATGCATAATAAAAAACTCGTGCATAAGTATTAGTTGTACTTATATCACAATTTTCATGAGCAAATTCTTATATGTGTATATATTTAACTAAAATGTTAAAATAAATTTGATTTATGTGTAAACTTCGTGCGTGCATGAAACTTATAACTATATAATTATATGCAATTACCTTTGAAGACACAATATTCAGTATTAATACAGAATAAGTTTTTTCGTCAATAACTCGTGCATGCACGGGTATTATAACTAGTATACTTTAAATTAATTATGGTCAAACAAAGTTATTATTTTTCAGCATATTATTGAAAGATAAAATTGGTTATTGCACATAAAACTTTTTTTTATTTTTAAACTTTCATCGATTAAAAACTCAAACAAATTAAATACGAAATTGAGATGATAGAGTTGATATTGTTTTTAGATTTATTGCAAGGGCGAATAGACAATACTAAAATAAAGGTAGGTTGCAAATTATGTCTCTAATGTTTTTTTGAAAATGCAAAAATTACACTGAGACAAAATTTGTTGGAAAAAAGCCAGTAATATTTACGTCTTTTGCAAAACAGTCACCGAGAGGCACTGTTCACTCACAAATGTTAATTCTCCCGTTAAGTTAAGGTCAAAGGCACGTGAAATGACTAATATACTCTCTTCTTCTTCCCCACTACATTTAAGGACATAATTTGCAATTTACTCACTTTGATATTTGTTTTTGATCGGAAGCTTTGATTTTTTCTCACCACATAACAAACACAACCACTACTACCACCACTCTCTATATAACCACACAACAAACACCACCACCACCACACAACAGTCACCATTCACTAACTGTTTATTTTCAACTAATTACGTATACTTCGTAGTTTTTATAGAAACATGTAAGGAGTATCTCAATATGATTTATGAATATAGTGTCTTTTCATATAATCTTTAAGGTTTAAGATTTACAAGTGTCTTAGATATTAGAAAGAAAACATGACATCCCTAGTCTAGAGAATTCCTTATAAAAATTTTATGTGTAGCTAGCTTTAGAAGATATTGTTGGGATTTTATAATCATGTTAACCATTTAACACTACAAGTATGCAGCGGAATATAGATTGAGTTTAAGCAATTAGATTAACACATATAATAAACAAAGAGAATATAAAAGGAAACAGGAAAACTAACCTTCGTAGTCACCCACAAGTAATCAACAAGAAACCAAGTAATAAACACGATTACCTCTACGAGTGCTCACACAAACACGTAACCCGAATACGCCCGATATGCTAGTCATGTCACGTTTAACCAAACAACCCTTGTATAGCTCAAAAACCCTCGAACCAAACAACCCTAGAACCTGTCCACGTGTTGTCCGAGATCACAACAAAAACCTAGTACAAATCTGCCTGAGAACCTAGTTGCTTCGTTGTCCGATAGCGGGTAAAAGTACCCGATCACAAACCTATGAATCTGCCCGCGATCACAGCAACTAATCACAACTTTTCTAACTTAAATTCGATTAGGAATGCTCCATAAAACAATCACTATGAACCCTAGAACAAGATTGGATCGTATAGATGCAATTAGGGTTTCGAATGTGCAAATCCTAAATCAATTTTAAAGATCTGATCGGGTAGGTGTAAGTGATGATGATTCGGTGTATAGTTGCTGAGAAAATAAGTGTGTGTCGTGTGGAATTGAGCTAGGGTGAGGGGTATATAAGCCTCAAAACCCTAGTTACCTTGGGCTCTAAACTTGGTCACCAAGTCATCCCACTTTCCATATTCTAACACAACTCCCCCTAGCCCAAACCCACTCCAAACGACCCACATTGGAACTGGCAAATGGGTTTGGTAAAGGGTACAATCGGGTCTAGTTGTTTAACGGGTCAAATTCGAGCTATAAACAATATAACATATTCTAGTGTTTAACGTGTGAGCCTCCAATAGGCTCACACACCCTTAGCGTATCAAGCTAATCCAACTCTCATTCCAACAGCTCCCACTTGGGAGTTGGAGTAGCAAATAGCACAAATACCAACGACGGAAACGTCTAGTAACGCTCTCACTCGCTATTTAACTAAATGTGTCTGAGATATAGTTTCAGAAATCTTTCTCAATAGCATGATCATTTATTTCTTGCTTTTATCATCCTTTGTTATAGATACCGTTAAACCATGGATATGGATCCTAACTCATTCCATATATTTTAACCAATTAGATTCTCGTTATAAAATTTTAAATAGATATACCAAATGTAATCAAGCATCATCTTGCATTACCGTTTGGGTTCGGCCGAACAATTATCTGATTAATTCTAGAGAGGGCCAATGGTATCTGTGGAAACGTAGAGGGGGGTGAATACGTTACCGTTTAAAAACTTTAGATCTTTAGTATCAAATCGCTTATGAAGCTTGTTATAATATGAAAGTTCCAATTAATGTTTGTGACCAATGTAAAGCATAGTAAACCATGTTGTCACACAAGCATTAACATCAAACCACATCACAAGCAATAGTATAGTGCAACTATAAAAGTAAAGAGATAAAGAAAGGAAAGTGCAAACCGAACACGATGATTTATAGTGGTTCGGTCACGGATCTCCTTTCCGCCCTACTCCACTCCCCAAGTACCCAACTCGAGAGTTACTTCACTAAATCAACAAGCTCCCTTCTAGGCGGAGAAAACCTTACAATCGTCGCTTACACTTTTTCCGGTACAAAGCTAAATACCGGGTTCTAGTTCGAGGTAGAACCAACCTAACGTCGCCTATACAATATTTCCGACACTAAGCTAGATGTCGAGTTCTTTTACAAGGGTACAACCACTCCCACTATGTTTTATGGCCCAACATAACAAACCTTGTGTTTTATGGCACAAACACATAAACCATCTAATCTAGTTTGGTGAAAGTGTTGTGATGATGCAATGATGTTCTACACTAATGATCCATGACACAAATGTCTAATGGATATGAATAACTACTTCTAAATGATCTTCCATTGATAGGAAGTCTTCATGATGAAGATCACAAGTTCCCTAAACTTGTTGTGATAGATCTTCAACTTGTGGTGAGTGGGGATGGCTAGATCTCCAAGCTTTCCTTGGTTGATCAAAGAGTATGCTTACAACAAAGATGAATGTTAGAAGCATTATGATCATGATCATTAGGGTGTTTAATGTATGTTACTACATTGTTAATGATTGATCTAAATGTATGCAAGAAGGTGGAGAAGATGTGATTTGAAGTGGTGAAGAAATGGGAAAACAATGGGCTTCTATTTATAGCCAAAAGTGGACGAGGCGTCCACGGACCACGGACCCCTTAAAAGGGTTCCGCCCTTATACAATTTGGTGCGTGGGCCGACAGAAAATCTAAAAAAATATTTCTTCAAATCTTTCCAAGATATTACCAAATCTTACTAAGATCACATTTGATATATTTAGTATCAATCTAACCAAAATATTCAAGTGATCTTCCAAGGATTTCAAAGATGATGCATGACATGATGTAACATGTATTTCCATTTTTAGATTAAAAAGTTTATCAAGGTAAACTTGTAAAATGTATTATGTAACTAGTTAATAAAATGTCTAGTTACCTTTTGAAATACTTGTGAATGCAAAATGTAAAATGAGGTTCGAAATAGAATGGTTAACCTATTAAAATACTTAGTGACTCTAAATGTATTTTAAACATTCTAAATGATTTGTTAATGGGTTTGATCATAATGCCACATAACAAACATGTACGAACCTGTGTTGTAACATATGAGGACTTGAGTCATCGAGAGGTGTTGAATGTATGTTGAGACAAAGTGTGATTACAAGTAACTTGTACATTTTACGTTATGTATTACAAGTTACATGTTTGTCATCAATCAAAACAAACGAGACTGTATAGATTAAATATCGTAATATTTGCACTAACAATCTCCCCCTTTTTGATGATGACAAAGATATGTAAACGTAATAGAAAGTAAAATGTAAAAGGTTACTTGTATCCTTACTACCTTTGCATTACCTTCTCCGTTTACACTCTTCTCCCCCTTTTGTCGAAACAAAAGGGCGTGTCCTTGGAGTTTAACTTTATTTCTCCCCAAAAAGGCGAGCTTGCATCATCCCTAGTGAAGTTAAACCGTCCACTTCAATCCGTCCCTTGTTTGGTAGCGGATCCATGGATCAAATAAAGAGGCTTAACCTACATCAAGGTTAGTTTTATGCAACAAAATTATGAGAAATATATGAAAAAGAAAAATGCATAGCAATGTTAGCCTATTTTCTCCACTTTTATCGAAGCACAAATGCTTGTTGAAAAGTGAGAATGATGCTAAATGCGTGCATGCTCCCCTTGACGGTTGCTCCCCCTTGTTTGAGGCGTCGAGGTATGATTAAAACCTACAAAACAAATATTAGTGCAAAACTATATTCGTCATTGGACGAGTAAGTGTTATACAACAAAGTGTGTATAAGATGCATTCAATAAATTCTTGACGGAAGCTCCCTTGCTCTAGGGCGTCAAGATGAACCTTCAAAATAAATATTAGTATAATAGAAGCTTTGTCTTTAGACAAATATGTCATATACAACCAAGTGTATAGACGATGCAATATGAGTGCTTAAAGGACATTCCTCCTTGTTCTAGGGTGTCAAGAAGCACCTAAAATAAGAAAAATAATTGATGCAAACTTCATCCTTAGATGAGTAAATTATATACAATCGAGTGTATATGATGATGAACCTACAATGAAAAACATTAGTGCAATATATTTCATCTTTTCACAAAGAAAAATAAGATGTATATATGTGATAAATGATATAATCAAAGATCTCATGAAGTGTAGTCTCCTAATTACAATCATAAGAAAAGTGAGAATATAATATGATAAAACCTACAAAATAGTTCCTAGAAAGAAGATATGAAGTCTCCCACCGGGTGTGCCACTAGTGGTGCTAGTGTTGGTGTCGGTTTACTAGTAGGATTCATGTGGTGATGGTAGATGACTCGAGATTTACAAAAGTAAGTTTTCGCTAATCCATGGTGGTGATGATTAGTGAAAGTGGTGATGGAAGGTGGTGGTGATTAGGTAGGAAGCTATTAAGGAGTTAGAAACTCATATGTATAGCAAAAAAAATATGGACTCATGCAATCCTTTCGTCATGTCAAGTGACCAAAGTAAAAAAATATGAATGGACATTGCATTTCAATGATGCATAAGGGTTATGATTTGAATGATTTATTGATGCTAACAACCTATTGTTTTGAGCAAGTTCTCATATGCTTCAACCCAAGAGTAATCAATAATGCGTTCTATCTAAGAATATATAAAAGTGATAACATGAAGATAAATTCGTTCATTGATTGACACGAATTATAAAATGACCTATTCTAGGTGACAATGGGAAAGGTAGTATTAGCATGGTTTTGACCGACATGGATGATTATCACTTTGAAAGGAAGTGAAGACAATATGGAAAATACTAATAATAATAATAATGAGTACCTATATGAGGATGAGAATGACATCATATAAGTGAGAGTTGGATGGACCAACGTGTTGGAAATGGCTGTTTTGATTAATATATCGTTTGACCGACAATGGCATGCATGATATATGTCAAGCGAGAAAAGGATAAGATCCTATGATGGTGTTCTAGATAGTGAAGTTGTAAGGTGCTAGGTTAAGGAAAATCCTATATGTGGAGATGAAGACGTTTTGTAAAAACACATGATGCGTTTTTCACTTGATAAGGTATTGGTGCGAGAAAGGTTGAACTAGTTGTGGTTTCATGAACCGGTTTTAGCTAAGTGGTGTTTACCTATGTGTTGGTATTGTAGAGTCTAAGAGACATAAAATTTGACAAAAGACAATTATGTGAATGAATTTCTCTCCCTTAATTGGTGGACATCCAACATAATGTGTAATGTATCAAATAAGGAATGACAACAAAGTGTTTAGGAGGTTATTCGGGTTAACGAAAGAGGTGAGCTTAGTGATGTTTTTCAGGATGATGGTTAGCATACAATGAACTTCATCCTTAAAGTCACGTACCTCTTCTCGATTAATACGAGATGATCGTATGATGAGGCATGTGGTTTCCTAATAGGAAGTGAAGAGGATTAGAGTATTGTTATAACTAAATAATGATGGAGGTGATTTTTGGAAAGCGGAAGCAAAAATTAGATTTGAAAAGAGGTCGGTTGAAAGACAAAAAATGCAAAGCCAACCCTCTATAACTTAATTCTATATTCCTTTGAACTATATGCAAGTTTAGGGGTCCCATAAAGCATAGTACTAATCTACGTAGCAATAAAGGGGATTATGCAAAATGAGCATATAAAAGTTAGAACCAAGTGAGATAACAAATAACTTGTTATCAACCTACAAAACAAATTTGTTAGTGACAAAAGATGTTAACATGATAGAAATCAAATGATAACATATTATATAAGCAAAAACAACACATTGCACTTAGTAGACAAGAAATCACCACACAAGATAGCATCAAAACAATCATATTATGCAAGAATACGACTTTATTCAAGACATTTCATTATGAGATTGTTTTGTCGTTAGACTTAGACACTTAAGCATACTTGGATATACAATAATCTATGTGATTAATGTGTAAGATAAAAAGGCTTCTAAAAGTTTGTCATACCAAAAGCACTTTGACAGATTATATGTGCACACGTAGCAAACAAATAATGTGACAAGAAGCAAAAGAAACAAGATGAAGGATTCATGCAAGCCATGTTTAAGACATAGAAATTTGGAGCATGTATCATTTGGATCGTACTACACATAGATGTAATGAATGCCAACTAATAGCTTTCAAACATAAATATATCATATCAAAATTATCACGTATCAAAATGGCATATTATGAGTTCATAAGTAACATGTTAATCATGCTAAAAATAATTCAAAAGTAAGTATCATACAAATAAAGTTTAGGTTTAAACGTTTAGTAGCATGAAACAAGAATACATGCATTATAAAGATAAAACCGTACTAAGGTTTACACATTTGACTTGTTATCAAACACTAAGATAATGTCAAATCAACTTATCGTATCAAACAAGAACATGTAATCAACACATGTAAGTGCAATGCAAGTGGTTTTAAAAGAAAAATCATATATACTACTTGTTTGATTAGTATTCCTAAGGCGAGGCAAACTATCAATGTTTTAACACTTACGTTAGGCAAGTATAGGAATACAGATTTTTCAAGTTGGAGAATGAATATGAGACTATTACTAGCGGTGCTCAATTAAGGCTAAACACGACCATTTTAACGGGTGATTCCACATACCCAACTTCTCTCCAGGAAGCAATTCAACCGTTAGGTCAAATTGAGTTTCTAGTGCAATAGGTTCTCCAGTAGTCATTCTCATGTTAGAAAGATGGGAACTCCTACTTTGGCCTATTAAAGTGCATAAAAGATGATAGTTTACCAATACTTGGCTTAATGTGACTTAAATAATATGCAATATAACTAAGGTGATGAAGACGTCATGTTATACTCATGAATTTTAACAATGGTGTGTTTGATAAACAATGTGTTTGAATCTTGTGTTTAGAATCTAAAGTTGTTCTAATTACACAGCTAATTGTATTATCTAATGGATGACATCTTTTATGTTGAGTTGAAGTGTTTACTTTAAATGTGAATTGATCATTTAAGACTAGAGAATGGAATATGTTAAACTAAGAACGTTCTCAAGAGAGCTCTTTGGAATATTATTTAACAAGAATCTAAGTGAGGTTACTAACTTCAATAGATCTTGTGTATGCTCTAAAGATGTGTAGTTTTAACCTTGGATGTGCACAAGGTTTGAGCAAGGTTAGGTTATGATGTACGCTTGAAAGGAAATAGATACAAATAGTATCTTTCAACAAATGAGATTATCCCATGGGATAAAGTTATCATGCTTATGAAAACAAGTATGACAAGATGAATTGGATATGCTAGTTCATAGAACTTGTAGGTGTTTGTTTCAAGATCATTTAGCCAATGAGGTGTAATGAAATCTCTTGTAACACAACTATTTATGTTGCAAGAATGATGCATAGGATATACAATATCCTTTTAACAAGATGAAAGCTTAATACATGAATCTTAGTCATAATGTTCTTCAAAACATCATGTTTTCCTAAATGAAGATATGAAGCCAAAGTGTTTGAATCGGATAGTCCCATCTAAATAAACTTGGTCCCAAGATTATATTCACTAGATGATGACAAAAGGAATTCACTCGAGTTTCTTATGTATACTCCTCAAAAGTCATTGTTGCTTGGGGTGTATGATGTTGGCTTTGAGATTGCATTTTAACATATGTTGTTAAAATGTTGATTTGAGGTTTAACGAAATTTATGCAGAAGTTTATCGATAAAGTATTACTAATACTTTGATAATTTGTGAAGGTAGTACTACTTATACCTAGTGGATATTGACAACAATTACCAAGAGCACCATGCTTATTTGATAGTTGAGGTTCTAGCCATAATGAATTATCTAAGTCCTTATATATGGGAAAGGATGGTTGAGTTTGTTCAAACGTGCATTTGATTCAGTACAAGTGTTGGACACAAAGGCTTTTTGAGCAATACACTCAACGAATTCAAATGATGGTAAGGATGGTGGATTGGTTTATCTAGGTGGTATGTCTTCTAGTGTGTCTAAATAAGGATGTGGTGATGTAGGGGTTTGTTGTGCTATGGGAGTACTTAGGTTGATTAACTGTCCATAGATGTTGAACACAAAAAGTACGGATACTAATTCTTATAGTTCATTGGTTGCTACAACTAGTGGGTGAAGTGCTTGAAGTTTTGGTTATGTCTATGAAGCTTAGGGGCTGAGGTATAGTTTTACCTTGAAAGGGCACGTTTGATTTAAAGGATGCTCTTGGAAGTTCATGAGCAATACGCTTAATGGTGCCAAAAGATGGAAGAGGGATAGTAGGTGTTAAAGAGGGATAAGTGGCACAGTGGGTTGTTTGTTTTGGATAAGTGTTTCAACATGTGTTGTTAAAATACTTGGGTGTTGATTTTTCGGATATGACTTTTAATGACTACAATCGTAAGTCGCATATACTTGAATATTTCGGATGAAATACTTAAGTTGTCAATCCTAATTTGTTGAGATTATAAATCTTAGATTGAACTCAAGGATAACAAGACTTGATAGTATGTCTTTAACATACATGTGAGTTATGACTCTATGTAAATACTTATCGTCTTGAAGGATGACACATTATTTTCATGTTAACCAAGTGAGGCAATACATGTAGATACAAAACAATATCTATAGTCATATGATAGACTTGTGTATGATACCTTTGCAAATAATGAGTCCAGATTTTTTAGTCTCAGTAAGTCATCTAAGTCATCCGCAAACGGGTGAGGAGATGTTGGTGGTGTTGCACAAAGTTTGATAGAGACAAGCTTTGGAGACTTTGGTAGTGAAGGTGTTTTGGATGGTTGTGAAGTAGTCACAATGGTGGGTGATTTTGGTGGTGGAGTTGGAGTACTTAAGTTTAGAAAGTTCACATCTTGAATGGGTGATGAGATGTTGAGAGGTAATGAGTCTAAGGATAAAGAGTTCAAGTTAATGTAGCAACAAGATCAAATGCTAATCCTAGTGGTTTTCATAAGTGGCTTATTTGAGTTTAAGGATTTAGTCATTTTGACTTTGATTTAAGAAATGCTAAGCTTGAGGAAAAGTAACGGTGAAGGTGTGAAAATGATCATCTTGAATGTGTCGATTTATGGAACTAAGGATTCATGGATTTGATGTTAATCCATACAAAGATGGTAGTTTCTAATGAGATGGAAGTGTCTAAAATCATGTCAAACATCCTAAGTTAATCCATTGAGGATGTGTTGAGTGAGGTATCAAAGATATGCATTAACAACTATCCTAGAAAAGAAGTTTGGTAAATTAGATTGCGGGATTTAGTAAAATTCAATAACTTACCAGTAGGATTCACGGCACCATTTCTTTACACAGCCGGAACCCTTAAATTGGTGCCGCCTGGTCCGCCTGTACAGGTATGGCGGTACCAAAATCCATAACAGACGGAACCAAATTAATGGTGCCGTCTGGTCCGTGGAGACCAGAAATCTTTACAGACCCATTTTTTAGGTGTCGAGGACTTTTTCGAAACCTGAAATTTTTTTCAAAACATATGGCATTAACTATTTCTAGTTAGGAACAGTCAATTACACATATACAAACATAGTGGAGCATAGACTTTGACCAAGGGTTAACGATTTTCACATATAGGTGAAAATGGGTAAAATTTGATAACACACTTGTGCTATCCCCCTACATAAACCAGTTAGCATACAACATTTTTTTAAGTCATATTATCATCCTACAAAGTAAAAACAAATAAATTACATCATACAACATTGTTTTTGTCCTTGTACCAAACACTCTCTTAAAGCCTTCATTTTTCAAAGTACTTGACTAATTTACTTAGTACTCATTGCTAAGCGAGTCATGACATTTCATAAGTTATGTGAGATGTTAGTATAACCTATGCAAAGGAAGTAATCTAAGTCTATAAGTGATGGTAAAACAATTTTCCAACTAAGTGCACAAAATCTAGCAAATGTCTTGTTGTGCATAAACAAGAAGTCGTCAAGCAAGCAAATAAATAACATGGCAAGATTGACACTTATATTATGCAAACAAACAAGTGTAAGCAACAATTTAAAAATAAGCAAGCACCATATATGCAAACAACATAAACAAGTATTCATTTAGCATAATATAAAATGAAAAACATTTTTCGTCATTTAGCGTTTAAATATGACGATGTATACCAAGCTTGATTAGTTTCCTTTAAACATATTACCAAATTAATTAGTTTCAAAAGAAGTTGTATCAAAATTCTAAGAATGCCAACTTAAATTGTTTGATTCAAAAATTTGAGTTTTTATGTTAAAGCGAAACTTAATATTTTAGACATACTGTAGTATTTGGTCTATTTTACTTATTTAAAATAAGACTCAGGCCATGAAAGTATTTTTAAGTGAAAGTAGACACAATTCCCTTTAAAATGATAGGTGGCTCGACTCGTACGGATTTACGGTTAATTAGTTATGATTTTTTGAAGTTGCCCAAAAATCGCATATCTTTACACGGATTCCACGGACCCAAATAAAGGGATCCGCCCTTTATAAGATTTGGTGCCGTGGTCCTCTGAGACAGATTCACCAAAACTAGTATTTGACATAGAGAAAACGTGTGTGACTTACTAGATTTCATAGTAAACATATAATACACATATTTAACAACATATCTACTTATGTAACTTATCTTAAACATTTACGGAGGTGATTTTTCAACTAGATTTATAGTTATCCCAAACACTCCTTTAAAATCATATTTCTTCGTAAATTTTCTATAAGCACACAATACAATACTTACTAGTTCGTTCAACAAACTTTTATATTATTTTTCAAGAAAACCTTCAAGCTTGTATACAAAGTTACATTTAACAATAAAATTTCTAAGGAGGCGTTTGGTTGGGGCAATTTGGGGGATATTGGAGGCATTTGCATTTTAATTCCCTTCAAATGTCATGTTTGGTAACTCAAATGGGGGAAATTGAAGCAATTTACAATTTCTCGAATTGCCAAAATGGGGAGAATCAGAATGCCTCCAAAAAGTAAGGAATTTTAATTTGCTTGAAAAAAAATTTATAAACTTTTTTCTTATTGTTTTTTTTATAAACTTTTAAATAGAATATTTATAAATTTTTTTTATAAACTTTTTCTATAAATTTTTTATAAACTATTTTATAGATTTTTTTTAAACTTTTATTATAAATTTTTATAAACTTTTTTTATAAATTTTTTATAAATTTCTTATAGATTTTTTTAAACTTTTTTTATAAACTCTTTTATAAACTTTTATAAATTTTTATAAACTTTTTTTATAAACTTTTTTTTTATAAATTTTTTATAAATTTCTTAGAAATTTTTTATAAACTTTTTTTATAAACTTTTATAAATTTTTTATAAACTTTTTTTTATAATTTTTTTATAAATTTCTTATAAACTTTTTATAAACTTTTTAATAAATTTTTTATAAACTTTTTTCATAAATTATTTATAAACTTTTTTATAAATTTTTATAAACTTTTTTTATAAACTTTTTTTCTAAACTTTTTTTATAACTTTTTTTTATAAACTTTTAAATAGAATATTTATGAAATTTATATTAAAAAAATAAAAAAAAAATTATAAATTTCTGTGAACCAAACATGCGAAGGTATTTTAAATTCCGGAATTTTAAATTCTCAAGAATTTAAATTTTCTAGAATTTAAAATTCCGGAATTTCAAATTACCCCAACCAAACGCCCCCTAAGTATAATTAGCAAAGCATTTTTCATATTATTTTTCGCTTCAATGGTAATTTGATACATGGATCGTACTCTATTTTAAAAACCATTTGTTTTGAAAATACGAGCTACGTGGCTCTGATACCAATTGTGGAAACGTAGGGGGGGTGAATACGTTACCGCTTAAAAACTTTAGATCTTTAGTATCAAATCGCTTATGAAGCTTGTTATAATATGAAAGTTCAATTAATGTTTGTGACCAATGTAAAGCATAGTAAACCATGTTGTCACACAAGCATTAACATCAAACCACATCACAAGCAATAGTATAGTGCAACTATAAAAGTAAAGAGATAAAGAAAGGAAAGTGCAAACCGAACACGATGATTTATAGTGGTTCGTCACGGATCTCCTTTCCGTCCTACTCCACTCCCCGAGTACCCAACTCGAGAGTTACTTCACTAAATCAACAAGCTCCCTTCTAGGCGAAGAAAACCTTACAATCGTCGCTTACACTTTTTCCGGTACAAAGCTAAATACCGGGTTCTAGTTCGAGGTAGAACCAACCTAACGTCGCCTATACAATATTTCCAACACTAAGTTAGATGTCGAGTTCTTTTACAAGGGTACAACCACTCCCACTATGTTTTATGGCCCAACATAACAAACCTTGTGTTTTATGGTACAAACACATAAACCATCTAATCTAGTTTGGTGAAAGTGTTGTGATGATGCAATGATGTTCTACACTAATGATCCATGACACAAATGTCTAATGGATATGAATAACTACTTCTAAATGATCTTCCATTGATAGGAAGTCTTCATGATGAAGATCACAAGTTCCCTAAACTTGTTGTGATAGATCTTCAACTTGTTGTGAGTGGGGATGGCTAGATCTCCACGCTTTCCTTGGTTGATCAAAGAGTATGCTTACAACAAAGATGAATGTTAGAAGCATTATGATCATGATCATTAGGGTGTTTAATGTATGTTACTACATTGTTAATGATTGATCTAAATGTATGCAAGAAGGTGGAGAAGATGTGATTTGAAGTGGTGAAGAAATGGGAAAACAATGGGCTTCTATTTATAGCCAAAAGTGGACAGGAGCGTCCACGGACCACGGACCCCTTAAAAGGGTTCCGTCCTTTATACAATTTGCTGTCGTGGGGGCCTGACAGAAAATCTAAAAAATCTTTCTTCAAATCTTTCCAAGATATTACCAAATCTTACTAAGATCACATTTGATATATTTAGTATCAATCTAACCAAAATATTCAAGTGATCTTCCAAGGATTTCAAAGATGATGCACGACATGATGTAACATGTATTTCCATTTTTAGATTAAAATGTTTATCAAGGTAAACTTGTAAAATGCATTATGTAACTAGTTAATAAAATGTCTAGTTACCTTTTGAAATACTTTTGAATGCAAAATGTAAAATGAGGTTCGAAATAGAATGGTTAACCTATTAAAATACTTAGTGACTCTAAATGTATTTTAAACATTCTAAATGATTTGTTAATGGGTTTGATCATAATGCCACATAACAAACATGTACGAACCTGTGTTGTAACATATGAGGACTTGAGTCATCGAGAGGTGTCGAATGTATGTTGAGACAAAGTGTGATTACAAGTAACTTGTACATTTTACGTTATGTATTACAAGTTACATGTTTGTCATCAATCAAAACAAACGAGACTATATAGATTAAATATCGTAATATTTGCACTAACAGTATCTTTCTGCACATGTCAATTGGAGTAACAAATCCTTTGTTGACTACAAGTGTTGTGGATATTGCTTCACATCACTCCGAAATATAGCTTTTATAACTACCTTATTCAGGATAGCGTTTGGCTTATACTTACAAAAGTGATATCCACACATAGCAGAACTTGCTTGTATCTCAAGTCTAAGGACGACTTAACAAACCATTTTTAACATTTTACTTATGACAAGGATCCAAAAGTAAATGTTTGAAAGTTGAGGTATCAATATGCATCCCTTGTGAATACACATGAGTTTGGCGGGAACAATCCACATTCTCATAGAATATAACCAACACTCACATTTGCCTTACATAACAATATTCCCATATTGTTAACTGACAATGAACATATTTAAATGATAAATCATTTCATGGATTAAACAAGCAAATATGGAATAACAGATTGTTTGAATGAAATAACAAATACATTGTATCTTTATTTATCAGAAAGTAAAACTGTCTTACAATTCCAAATTATTCAAATACTAATTACACACAGATTTACATGAGACTACTAGCTGGTATCAAACCAATACCCCTAGTCAATTTAGAATGCTTAAGATACGCTAAATATTTCGTAAATGGATCAGCTAGATTGTCATATGTGTGAACTTTTGATATCTTCACGTCACTCATTTCAATTGTCTCTCGAAGATAATGAACTTTAGCGCGGTAATGTCTAGCACCCTTGGTGATTCCACTTTCATTAGCTATAGTAATGGCTCTAGTATTATCACAATACATATTTATGGGTTCTTCAATTGTGGGAACAATGCCAAGCCCATAAATGAATTTTCGAATCCATACAACCTCTTTAGATGCATCATAAGCAGCTATATACTCAGCTTCTGTAGATGAAGTTGCAGAAATACTCTGCTTTGTGCTTTTCCAGTCAACAGCACCTCCATTTAAAACGAATACATATCCAGTCTGAAATTTTAGGTCATCAGCATCTGTCAGATATCCAGCATCAGTGTAGCAAGAAACCCTGAGCTCTCATTTCGTATCACCTCCATAAACCAGAAACATATCCTTAGTATTGCACAAATACTTAAGAATATTCTTAACAGCTATCCAGTGAAGTTCACCTAGATTCTGTTAAAATCGGCTTGTCATGTTCTGAGCGAACGCAACATCAGGACGAGTACATCTCACAGCATATGAGAGCGGGTTCGGGGTCGAAAAGACTTTCTTTTCTACGAGCAAGTTTTACAACCCTCTAGGCAGTGTACCTAGGTCTATTCGTTGTAGTGTAGTATGGGGTAAGCCCAAGGGGTTGATTCGTTCTCTAGGGGAATAGAGATGCTAGGAAGAGATGTATGATGAGAAGGAAAGGTTGAGGGAGATTCTTTTTAGTCTTTTATATTTATTAGAAAGCAAGGTAAATATCTCGGGGTATAGGAGTGGGGGTGTGGTACTTCTACCAATTTTGACTACTTTTAATTAAACTAATTAACTACTTAAACTAAGGATAGATTATGCTAATGTAAGTGTGCTCTTATGATGATTAAAAATGTGTTTACTTAGATGTTCTTACTCCCTAGTTATCTCTTATTGGTCGGTTGAATTGTCACATCCTCGTCTTAATTGGTGCGTTGTATTCCGTTTGGTCATATGGGGGTGCCTAATTCCCTAGTTCTATGAATTGTAACTCTCCCATAGACTATCCGGGATCGCCAAGTACCTAAGTATCTCCCCCAAATACTCTATTATCAACAAGCTATAACTCACGCAATAAACACAACGATGGCCTAGATGCACTCCTAAGCTTTTTGCTATTTAGGACATTCAAGCTCGCAACAATTAAAGAAGAAGCCAGTTTTCCTTACTCTAACGTCTACCAATCAAGACAAGAGACAACCTAACAATAATTGACAACTAGGTTTCATAGATCTAAGCAAACACAAAGATAATTTAGCTACTCGTGGTAAACAAGTAAGCATACACACATACAATTAAACATGGGATAGACATAATGATAATATGGATTAACAAACTTATCTTATGATGTAAAGAAGGGTATGGAACCCTAAAATATTGTCCAAGTCGGACTAAAACTGAATTAGGGTTTGCTATCCAAAGTTCTACCTCTTTAATGCAGAAAAATTGAATTCTATATATAGATTAACAAATGCAACAGCGTCACCTTTTACTAATGACGCCGTCTGGTCGCCGTCATTAGGGTTTCGTTTGGGCCAAGTCATCGTTGGGACGGTGTCAGTTGATAAGTGTGACACCGTCAGTCTTCATGAGGGACGTCATCTGAGATTGGTTCTTGGGCGTTTGGTGTAGAAAATAAAGAAGACGCCTTCCAGAGTTTAGGTGTGACGCCGTCAGGTTGTAGAACCAAAATTTCACCTGAGCCGTCACGTGTAATTTGATCAAAATCTTCAACAAGTGACGACGTCGCCCTTTGAGATGGGACGCCGTCAGGCTTTAAAATCTTCTTGAGTCTTGACTTTGTCGTTTTCTTCTCTATTCGCTCATTTTCGTCCAAATATGCTTGATTCCAGCATTTTGCTTCCAAAAGACCTAAAATGTGAAAAGGAAGAATTTTAAGTAGTAACGGATATAAAATGTGTCGATTTAGGGCTTAAATGACCCCCTAAAAACGTATGATTTAAATCCTTATCAGCATACATAATAGATCCTATAGCCGAAGCATACGGAACTCTTTGCATGCGCTCTTTATCAGAAGGTGTTTCAGCACCTTGTGACTTACTCAACTTAGGCTCTTCTTGCATTAGGATAGTTCCCCGTTTGGAATTGTCCATGTAAAATTGTTTCAAGATTTTCTCAATGTGAGCACTTTGACATAAATCAATTAATCATTTAGATCTATCTCTGTAGATCTTGATTCCAAGAATATATGCAGTTTCTCCTAGATCTTTCATGGCAAAACATCTTCCAAGATAGGATTTTACATCTTTTAACATTGGAATGTTGTTTCCCATGAGCAATATGTCATCAACATATAGAATTAGGAAAGTTGCATAACTCCCACTAGCTTTCTAATATACACATGGCTCATCTTGATTCTAAGTGAAACCGAATTTCTTAATCTCATCATCAAAACGTTTATTCCATTGCCTAGATGCTTGCTTAAGTCCATAAATGGAATGCTTGAGCTTGCATACTCGGTTAGGATATTTAGGACTAACAAAACCCTCAGGTTGATCCATATAGACTTCTTCAGAAAGATGTCCATTGAGGAAGGCGGTTTTGACATCCATTTGCCAAATCTCATAATCATAGAATGCAGCTATGGCTATGAGAATCCTTATAGCTCTAATGTCTGCAACAAAAGAAAATGTCTCTTCATAATCAATCCCGTAGGTTTGAGTGAAGCCCTTTGCTATGAGATGAGCTTTAAAGGTGTGTACTGCACCATCCATGTCAGTCTTCTTCTTGAATAGCCACTTGTTGCCAACTGTTTTATAGTTAGGAGGAAGCTCAACTAATTCCCAGACATCATTGTCTTTCATGGATTGCATTTCCACATTCATTGCAATAAGCCATTTCTTGGATTCAGGATCCAACAATGCAACCTTATAGTTATTGGGTTCACCAAGAACCCCTAACTCATGTTCCTCAGCAACGACGTATAAGCACATTCGATCTGGAGCACGGCGTGTCCTAGCAGACTTACGAATTGGAATGATATCACTTTGAGGTTCATCAATTTTTTGATCATCCTCATCATGATGTAAGCTGTGTCTATAGAAGGATTTGTATCTTCATCTTGAATAATTTCAAGATCTTCTAGACTCCCACTTGCTTCTTGATCCAAGAGATTATTCTCTGATGGAAGGTAGAAAGAATATTCCATTGTTTCCTTTGGGTATCCTACGAAGATACACTTAATAGATCTGGGTTCAAGTTTGTCAGGTTTGGTAAGTGTATCACGCTTAACAAGTGCCTCACAACCTCAGACTTTTAAGTACGACAGCTTAGGGGCTTGTCCATGCCATACCTCGTATGGTGTCTTATCAACCTTCTTAGTTGAAACCATATTGAGAATGTGTGCAGCAACAATAACTTTGTTCTCTGATGGAAGGTAGAAAGAATATTCCATTGTTTCCTTTGGGTATCCTACGAAGATACACTTAATAGATCTGGGTTCAAGTTTGTCAGGTTTGGTAAGTGTATCACGCTTAACAAGTGCCTCACAACCTCAGACTTTTAAGTAAGACAGCTTAGGGGCTTGTCCATGCCATACCTCGTATGGTGTCTTATCAACATTCTTAGTTGAAACCATATTGAGAATGTGTGCAGCAGACTCAAGGGCATAATCCCAAAAGGACTTTGGAAGAGTGGTTTGACTCATCATGGAGCGAACCATGTCAATCAGTGTTCAATTTCTCCTCTCAGACATACCATTATGTTGTGGAGTATAAGGAGGAGTTCGATGGGCAATAATCCCACGCTCCTTAAGATGATCCAAAAACTCTTAACTCGTATATTCACCTCCATGATCAGAATGTAGTGACTTAATGGTCTTCTCGAGTTGGTTTTCTACTTCCTTTTGAAACACCTTAAATGTTTCAAACACTTCATGTTTATGTTTCAACAAGTAAACATAACCATACTAACTATAGTCGTCAGTAAAAGTGATGAAGTAACTTGCTCCTTGTCTTGACACAGTTCTAAATGGGCCACATACATCATTGTGTAACAGTCCAAGTAGATTCTTAGCCCTTTCCACTTGGTGTGAATAGGGTTTACTTGCCATCTTATCAGACATGCATGAAACACACTTTTCAAATGACTTAATGTCAGATGAGTTGAGAAGTCCATCGTGTTGCAACTTCTCCATGCGTTTCTTGCTAATGTGTCCAAGAAGACAGTGCCACAAGAGAGTAGAGTCCAAGGCAGACTTGGCTCTTTTATTGCTAACAACAAACTTAGAACTACTATTTATATTAGAACAAGACATATCAATTTTATAAATACCATCCCGTGGGATAGCGGTAAAATAAACATCGTTATTTTTAGAAATTGAAATTGCATTATTCGATTCAAAACGATTAAAAAACCATCATCATACAAAAATGAAACTGAAATAATTCCTCTAGTAACAGATGGAGCATAATGACAATTGTTCAAAACAACTACTAATCCACTAGGGAGACATAAATGAAAAACACCAATAGCTTCAACTCCTACCCGTTGACCATTTCCCACGTACAGACTTAAAGCTCCTGGCTTTAGCTTCCTACCTCCCCTGAGACCCTGAGTAGTATTATAGATGTGAGTACCACAACCCGTGTCATATACCCAAGATGTACCAGGAAAAGAATAGAGTTCTATATTGAAAATACATGAAGAGCTAGCTGCTAGAGACAACTTCTTCTTTTTCATCAACTTGGCGAGATACACGGGACAATTCCTTCTCCAATAACCAACTTCACCACATTGGTGGCAGATCGCGTCCTTGGCATGATTATCCTTCTTGGGTGGTGGAGAAATCTTAGGCTTGCGAGCATAAGGTGGTTTATGCTCAGGAGCATAAGCCAGCTTGTACTTGCCCTTCCCTTGATTCCCCTTCGCAGCCTTAAATGACTTTTTTACATGGTTTTTCTGGACCTTTCCTGCACATATATTATGAAGTGCAGATGCAACATCTTTCTTTGGTAGCGTCTGCTCATGTTGTTTAACCATAACATGTAACTCATTTACAGTCTTCCCTATGTTGTGCATATTAAAGTTCTGCACAAACGTCACGTACTCTTTAGAAAGACCAATTAAGATCAACCTAACTCCATAGTTTAGAGTCACGAGGTGACCAAGACGCTCCAAATTTTCAATATAGCTCTTCATCTTGAGAACATATGTGCTAACTGGTTGACCTTCTTCTTGCTTGCACGCGTGAAATTCTCTCGCGGTTTGAAGAAGTTCATGTTCTGCATGTTGGGCAAACATAGACTTCAGCTCTTGTAGCATGTCATAAGCACCAAGATGAGTTAGATTTCGTTAGATATCTAACTCCATGGTCATGAGCATGAAGGAAACAATGTCCTTTGACCCCTTAACCCAAGCATTATGAGCTACAAGAGCCTCGTGAGGGAATTGGTAACCAGGAGCTACAATAGGTGCAGCAAGAATGGGATGATCCAAATAGTTTTCCTTATCTTCGGCTGATAGGATAATGCGAAGCTGGCGATACCAGTCAATGAAGTTAGGTCCAGTGAGTTTTTGTTTCTCAAAGAAACTCCTGAGTACCGAATTGTTTCCGACTAATGTAGTCATCTACAATTTAGAAAAGTTCAAATAATTAGTATTTTCGATAATTAACTTCTTAATAGAATTAAATACCCAATTAACTACTAATAAGACTAAGATCCATCTTGACCTCCCACTTATTACCAAGGTCTGACCAATGTGTAAACAAGTAGGGCAAGAGGTAAGTGACGAGCGTTAATTGAATAATGAAACTCTTAGACTTATGAGACTAATCAAAGCATTAGTAAACAAGTAATAATGTCAAGAGCATATTTAGTCTCATCTTATGCCTCGGGTCCAAGGTCTGACCAAGCATACTCGAAATAAGTCGATCAAGTAAAAACATGCAAATATCACCAAAAGTCTTACTAATGAGCAAAATTCGTCATGGGTTGGAATGACCCTAAGCTCTGACCAAAGAGGTCAAGCAAAATGCATGTGTTCTTAGTTGGTTGGCATAGACTTAAAATTTTCACATAGGGTATACACATAAATGTGATAAAATCGTGTACAAAGAAGCATGCAAAACAACTTTGTAACACTTATTTTAAAAACTTTTGGTAATGACACTGTAGTGATCATCATGGTTCACGGTAGCTCCAATCGAACTCGCAGGGAGGCGGAGGACCAGGTCAGCGCGAGGCAATAACCGGAAATCCTTTAGGTGTGACTGTGCGCACCTCCTTAAACCTCTTTATAGTTTGTTCTAGTGGATGAGCCGTACATCCCAAGTGTCCATAGCGTCTAGTTTTTAATCTCATGAAAAACTTGTTTCAATAGTTTAGGTCTCTTAAATTTAC
>OU343222.1:66010648-66048085 GCA_910596185.1 Chrysanthemum makinoi | reverse complement strand
GTGTTTGGCATAAAGCACTTACGTGTAAGTTACTCATTCATGCGAACAAAAATAATTCGATTAGAACCAAAGGTACCCATTCATCTCAACAAAAATCCATTGCATATTAATATTCTTACAGAGCGTTCGAACTTTGATACAATATATGATGCATATTGTGTATAGACTTAATCACACTCATTGTTACTTTTACACAAATTGAATATTACACAGGTCAAATGACATACCTTCCATGAATCCAAGCCCATGAGCTTCTCTGAGTAATGTTTGCCTTCATACATGGCAGAAAGGAGATGACTTTGATCAACCTGCAAAATCTAAAACTATAATTTTAGGAATTCCCCAATTGTTTTTAGGGTTTTTCTACAACACAACAAATAATATGTTTTGATTCAAAACAGCTTTGACAGAAAGTTTTTGAATCGATGTTTTGAATCGGGGTTTGATAATTGTGTTTTGATAATGGTGTTTTAATATTGATTACAATTGAAACGGAATGAATGTTTTTAATGCTTTACAAAAATAGGTTAGTTAATTGGCAACTGATTGACATTAAATAAGAGTTGCAAAACGTATGGGAGAAGTTGTAGAGGAAGTGTGTAGAGGAAGGGTTCTACAATATTGGTGCAGCAGAAGAGTTGTACCATGACTCTAAATATGGTATGACACGTATGAGCATTAAATGAATTTTTAATGCTGGGTGTTTAGAAAGACTTGTACAAAAGCTTATTTTAGTAGATAAAATAGATTTGCTAATAAACATATGTAGTATCTATTAGATTCAAAGACTTTCATGTTTAAATTAGCAATTTTGTTTTTTTCTTTTCCAACGACCAATGAAATTTACTGATAAGAAGGGATTCTTAACAAGCGGTTAGCAATCCACCATAAACAAGTACCAGTAGGTTATACGCGCATTGCACCAACTAGTGCTCTGTAATTAAACTTTTCGGCAAAAAATGTTTTTTTATTATACGTTTTATGTGACAATACCTTTAAGGATGATGATAGTTTAGGGTTTAAAATTACGAAATAGCAAGTTATTCATTGGAAAAATAGTATGATACTCGCCCCGAGATGTTGTGACAATATATAAGTGGTATTTCGATCGTATTATGGAAGTAGGAGAATAAAGTGATTGAGAATTAATGGCTTGGTATCTACTACATATAACGATTCAGTACACTAATTTAATGTGCAAGTGTTAATATGCAAAACAAAAAGTCCGGTACAAACATGCTAAAGCTTCACACAATCTCTCAATTTAACTCAAGGAATACAAAGAATGGTGGAGTTACTGTTATTAATGTGGAGGCTTCAAGCCCGTGTACTGTACAAGCAACCTAAAGCTACGAAGTTAATGCAGCCTCATCATTCATAGGTCTCATCGCTGATTAAATGTAGAGTAATTGCGTGCATACAATGAATCATGTCGTTAAACTCATGTTTGCTTAATGGAGGAGATGGAAGTGCAAGGTTTGTCGGAATTGATGACATGGTATTTCACTACTAGAAAACAAGGCAACACTAGCGGATTTACTGACGGAAATAAATCCGTTAGTAATTACTGACGGATTGCCGACAGGGAGTCAGGGAGTGTTGTTGACGGAATACTGACAGATTTATGACGGATTACCGACGCACTAAAATCCGTTGGTAATCTGTCAATGAATACTGATGGATTTCTGACGCACTAATGACGGATAGGAGATTCCGTCAGTATTCTGTCACAAAGTAGTAACGGAGGAAGATCCGATGGTAATCCATCATTAACTCCCGACGGATTAGTGACACGTTAATGATGTAACGGTATCTATTTGCAATCTGCCAGTGCCACCGACAGATTATCAACAGAATTTGCGATTTTTTATATATATTTTTTGATACTACGATGTTAGTGTTAGAACCTAACCGATGTATTCTTGTTTTAGGTTGTTAGTTTTTTTAAAATTAAGTATACGAAGGCGTGATGTTAGTGTTGGTACCTACCCGAAGTATGCTTGTAAGAAGGCATTCTTTAATCATAATGAGCAATAAAAAGGTACATACGTTATAAACTCTCTTTGTTAATATTTGTGTGAAGGCGTTCTTCGTTTTCCATTCGTTTATGAACATTTTTATGCTTGATTGTTCTCTTATGTGTTTGAGCAAAGGTTTGGGGTCTAGCGGGGTTTTCGGCATGTTAGCTGATTGGTTGTTTTCTTGGACAACTTAAGGATATATCTTGGGCCGTCTTCCGTGCATCATTGTAACATATATCATTTCCTTTTTTTTTTAACGAAATTTTCCAAAATAAACCTTTTACCCAAAACAACTTTATTCAGTACAATGAACTTATTTTTTTTTATGAAATATGTTATCAAACTAACAAAATAAGATAAAACAAACACCCATTTAATCTTAATATTGTCTACACAAGACTAGGCCTGAGCATCGGTCATAAACCGACCCGACCCGAATCGAGAAAACCGCGGACCGAAAATCGTGAAAAACGCGAACCGAAACCGAACCGAATGTTGTCGGTTCGGTTCAGTTTTTTGTCGGTCTAGGTGTATTTTGGTATGTTTTTTTTTCGGTTTTGAGCTGAACCGGACCAAACGGACCCGAAACCGAAATCATGTAAAACCTGAAACCAAAATCGAACCGACGGGCTATCGCTTCGGTCGGTTTCATCGGTCCGGTTCGGTTTTGAACCTTCGGTACTCAGCCCTACACACAACTAATATAATTTACAAATGAAGTTTTCGTAGTAAATCAATTTATTGAATTTTGTGATCATACATTTCTACCTTATATTAGTTTTAAAAACCTTTCCTCGAAATTTATTCTTCCCCCAATTTTCATTATATCCCGCCCCAAATTTCCCCCAAAATCAAAATCACTTTTTTAGATCCCTCCATCTTTTTTTGTTCCCTCCAACCTTTCACTAATTCATTCACGCCCTACCATTTTCCCCAAAATCAAAATCATAGAAATACTATGGTGTGGTTTCCCAGCTTCACCAGACACTAGTCCTTAGAGTCTCGAACCCATCCTTACAATCCAAAAGCCAAAGCCATTCACCATCATTGCTTACTGTATTAAGGATATTAATATAAAATCAGGTAATTTTATATGTTATATGTTCAATTTAGAAATCAATTTAAGGTGTTCATGGTTCAATTTCTTATTTTGTTGATTTTTGAATTCAGGGGTTTTTTGTGAACCCAGATTTATTAACTTGTAACATCGTATTTAAGGTTATATTGAAATGAATTGGGTTAGTTTATGATGAAATGGGTTATTTAGAGTTGAAATGGGTTGGAGCGAGTTGAAATTAGTTTTATTTAATATAAATTAGTTATCTTGCGTATGAATGGGTTGTATTGGTTGTATTATACTCAAATAGGGTGTTTAAAGTTGAAACATGTTATGTTATGTATGAATGCATCATACAGTAATGGTTTGGTGTATGTCACGGGTTGGCATGGGCCAAAATGGGTCAGTTTGGCTTTTACTTACTAATGTTGTGTACATTTTGGTTGTATCCAGTTGCATGTATCTCCCGTGGAAGAAAGAAGTTGAGTTGCAATAAGAGTACAATTGACATGAAACAACCCAAATTACATTACTATCTTTTTTTATATGTTGTATATCAGACATCATCCATTTTGACATATTTTGTATTGAATTTGTTATTCGAATATTGAATTGGAATTGTATTTGCAGATTGTACAATATGATTTGAATCTTTTGCGTTCTTTAGTTTTACTGGATTTTACGATACGTAAATAATTTTGGCGGTAATCAACTGCCAAAAACTGGGTTAATCCCAATCGACCCATCACAATACCCAAATCGGCCCAGTCAACACCCATATGACCCGGTCAACCCAGAAGTCAAACACAGAAAAGTCAACCACAGCAGTTACAAGCAGTTACGAAATAACTGCTAAATGGCAGTTATGCCATAACCGACATACCTGTTGGTTCTTATGAACCAACATGACTTTTCATTGTACCGTTTCATATATGTATAAATAGATAGCATTTGTATCAAAACAGATTCATGACTGATAAATAAAAAGCTTTACAGATTCAACTGTTTCTTGTACTTTTGGTATATCTTGATTATAGATCCAGAAAACTGGCCAACAATTGGTATCAGAGCCACAAAATCATCATATACCAATCTATTCGTTTTAGTTTCAGAATCAAAAGAACAAGAAACTGTTTTGGAAATTTTTTTCTGCAAATAATAATTCAAACACAAAATCAAAAAGATCATCTTTTGTGTTTTTTTAATATGTATAAGGGAACAATCACAATTTGTGATTGCTCAACCGCATCGAATATCAATTTGCAAGAATTTTTTTATAACAATTTACCAAGCAGGTAACAAATCCAATAGGATCATAAACGATTAAATCATTTACCTTTTGATTCAAAACAAAAAAAATAATGAAGTCATCAATTAGGGCAGAAAATTAAACGATTCAACATAGAACAAACACACATGTTCAATTAAGGAATCAAGCCCAGAACACACGATTGAATCATCAATCGATTCAATCTTATCTCCAATCATTCAAATTCACTCTCGGATAGAAAAACCCTAATTCATTCGAAACCCTAAGTTTCGAATTGAGGGATTATAAATGCTCATGAAAAACACAACACACCGGAGAAGAAACAAGGACGGTTAACCGTCGAAATGGAGAAGGAGAAGGACGGGTATCATCCCGAAGAAAGAGACGAAGGAACAAGTCTCAAAGAAAAAATGAGAAGCTTTATTTTTACTATCTCAACTTCAGAAGAGACAAGAGGCAGATAAAAAGAGGCGCTTAATATATTTAGAGCATCTCAAAGTAAAAAAGAGGGCTACGGGTTACACTATAAACCCCCCAGGTTCTAAATTTTACAAAAGCCACCCTTTCAACTTTTATTTTCTATATAGTATATTAATTTTTATATATATTGTTTTTTGATAAGTTACTTTATTTTAAAATTAATATCTCTTCAAAATTTTACTAAGTATAATAACTTAGTTATTACACTACTTATTATACTGTTTAGGAATAATTTTTAAAGAATAATTAACCTTAGGTTTTTTGTTTTTAGAATATAAAATCTCCGAGGATAGTTTTGGATTTAAAAACTAGTCCCGTAAAGTTTTTTATAGCCTATAAGGCAAAATACAAAAAAAACTTGCTAGATATTGGAATTTCGACACACCTACTGTTAAAAAGTATTTTTTGAGATTTTTTGTCAATATCTTTAAAATATGACGAAAGGAAGTGGAAATAAGGAACCTAGCACAAATAGTACACCACAATTTGAATGCCCAATCCTAAAACCCGAGAATTACTCATTATGGGCAATTCGAATACAAATCATTCTCGAAGCGAATGGTTTATGGGAAACAATAGAGCCGACTGAATCGACTTAACCCGATAAGAAAAAGACAAAACGCTATTGCTTTCCTTTATCAAGCCTTACCCGAAGAACAATTACATCAAATAACAAAGCACAAAACCGCGAAGGACATTTGGAATGCTTTGAAAACTAGACAGTTGAAGACGAGTTCAACAAGCAAGACTACAAACACTCAAATCTGATTTTAAGATGCTACAAATGAAGGAAGACGAGACAATCGACACCTTCTTTACAAAACTAACAACACTCGTAAACAAAGCCGCTAGTCTAGGACACACAATTGAAGATCAAACCTTAGTACGGAAACTATTAAATATTGTACCCGATAGGTATGCAATAGTTGCATCAATAGAGCAATACTCCGACCTAAGTGAAATGACTGATAAATAAAAAAGCTTTTCCAGATTCAATTGTTTCTTGTACTTTTGCATCAATAGAACAATTACTTCAACTCCTGTTAGATTTTTGAAGATATTTTTTATTGTCAATATATTTAAGATATGACGATGGAAGAAGCAATTGGGAGACTTAAGACGTACGAGGAAACAATAAAGTTTAAGAAGAATAAAGACAATAACGATCAGTATAAGTTATTTTTTACACGTCACAACAATAACATTACTCACGGAAGACACTGTGAAAAATGTGGACACGATTTGTTGCGAGGCCAAGAAAATAATTCCAAGAAAGAGTCAAACAGCAACTCAAATAAATTTACTCATGATAAGAGTAAGGTGATATGTTTTAAATGCAAGGAGTATGGGCATTTTGCAAACAAATGTCCATCAAAGAAATAAGAACAGCCTAATCTCATTGAAGAAGACTTAGAACCAACATTGCTTATGGCAACGTTGGAAAAGCAACAGAAAAAATATGATCAGCCCAGAATTAAGGAAGATCACAACAATGAAGGTGGAAATAACCAGAAAAATATGATCAACCCGGAATTAAGGAAGATCACAACAATGAAGGTGGAAATAACCAGAAAAATATGATCAACCTAGACTTAAGGAAGATCACAAAGGTGGAAATAACCAGATCAACATGGACATATTGAAGATCACGTGAAAAGGTGGAAATGTAAGAAGGAAAATTGATCTACCGGACATAAGGATGATCACAAGTACTACAAGAAATTAAAAGCTCGATGGTGGATTTAACCGAAGATGAATCAAGAAGACTTAAAGACATACGTCGCGCGATTGTGATTAAGGGGAGAATATTCGGTTAATCCTCGACCCATCACAATACCCAATCGACCCAGTCAACACCCATATGACGGTCAACCTAGAAGTCAAACACGAGAAAAGTCACCACATCAGTTACAAGCGATTCTGAAATAACGCTAAATGGCGCTTATGCCATAACTGACATACGGTTCTTATGAACCAACATGGCTTTTCATTGTACCGTTTCATATATGTATAAATAGATAGCATTTGTATCAAAACAGATTCATGACTGATAAATAAAAAGCTTTTAAGTTCAATTGTTTCTTGTACTGGTATATCTTGATTATAGATCCGGAAAAACGGGCCAACAAAACCGCAATTTGTGATGGGATAGTGACGGGACACTAATTATATTTTGTCGAGATAGTGACGATTATCCGCTAAAACTCCGTCGGCATTTTCTGGCGGGTATCCGTTAGTAATACCTGTTAGGAATCCGTCACTAAAATCCGTCGTTAATCCTACCATAACCTGTTGATAATTAACAACGGATTAATAACGGAAAATTCCGTTGGTGATTTTTGAAATCCGTCAGTAAAGTCCGTCACCAAAATTACCGACGACGATATTACCGACGGAAACTTTTCGTGAGTAAACCGTCGGTAACCACTGTTACCGACGGATTAATGACGGATTTGACTGTCGGTGTTGCCCTGTTGTCTAGTAGTGTTTAGTATAGAATTAAAAGTACGTTATGGATTGAGAAGAAGTTGAAAAGGTTGCAAGAATAATTGATGATTTAACCTAATCCATGCCTATATAAACCGGTTTTGTAATTTATTTTTAGAATTGTTTCTTGGTTTCTTTCTCGTGTGCGGTGTCTACATGATGTTGGAGTTGGAAATACGTGATATTCTAAAAGGTATGTTAAACATGCTATTTCGAGTAGAGATTTAATGTTGTATGTGGTCCATGGTTGTTGTTTTAACTTTCGGTTGTAAATGAATGAGCATGGCGATATGACTTTTATTTGGCAAGAGATCGCGATTCATATCTTGATGGCTCTTAATGTGCATGTTATTATTATCCAGGACATAGGGTATTTGATTTACTAAAAATAGTATATATAAGATTATGAACGTGTATTTTAAGGACGGATGAAGCTATATCATTATAGGTTTCTTAGGCTGGTAATTTTCCTTTGCCTTTCGTGGTGCTAGAGTTAATGAATTAAAGGAGTCCTATATGATATCTCTTGGTGTGAGCAACATAAATAGATGTACACCTGAAATGTTACTAAGCTGAAAACTTTCCATGCTAACCCTATGGCGAATTGATCATCAGACTGAACTACCGGAAGTAAAATTAATGGAATAGAGATGTGGACCGGCTTCGTTGCTTATCTTTTTTCTTTTACTTAAGATCGAATTGTTTGGTGAATCACCAGTCTCAGAAAATCTGCTATTTTTACATTCCTGATTACTCATCAAGTAGTCTCATTAAAGTATAAACAAAATTAAAGATGGGTCTTCTTTATGTAAAAATAGGAATATAAAAAGTATATTATCTTCTCATCATTTATAGGTAAATATAAAACAAGATGAATTTTTTTTTGCTTACCCTTATTTTGGTTACTAATGGACATCTCAACACCATCTAGTTTAAAGATTAACCTAAGAGGAATTTTCTTTAGCTTACCCTTATTACCCTTAATAAACAAAATTCGCGCTTTTTTTTAGTGTTTTTTTTCGCTTTCATACGTTTTCGTTCGTTTTCGTCCGTTTTCATCTGTTTCGTCCGTTTTCCAACGTTTTCCTCCTTTTTCTTACGTTTTCGTCCATTTTCATACGTTTTCGTCCGTTTTTTTTACGTTTTCATGTTTTTCGTCCGTTTTCCAACGTTTTCCTCCATTTTCTTACGTTTTCGCCCGTTTTCGTTCATTTTCATATGTTTTCGTCCGTTTTTATACGTTTTAATCCGTTTTCATAGGTTTATATACGATTTCGTCCGTTTTCATATGTTTTCGTCCGGTTTTTAAATTGTCTTCCATTTTTAGACGTTTTCACCCGTTTTCTTACGTTTTCGTTCGTTTTCATACCTTTTCGTCCGTTTTCATACGTTTTCGTCTGTTTTTTTAGGTTTTCATGTATTTTCGTCCGTTTTTAGACGTTTTCGTCTCTATTTTTATGTTTTCATGTATTTTCGTCCGTTTCAGACGTTTCCCCGTTTTTCGTTTCTTCCATTTTTAGACGTTTGGTCTGTTTCGAACGTTCGTCCATTTTTATATGTTTTCGTCCGTTTTCATACGTTTTCATCCGTTTTTATACGTTTTGTCCGTTTTCTGACGTTTTTGTTCGTTTTCATACATTTTTATACGTTTTTCATTCGTTTTTATACGTTTTTTTTCCGTTTCAGACGTTTTCATTTTGATATTTGTAAGTGATACATATATATCTCTTGTGATATAACACTGTAAGAAAGATGAAGAGTATTACATTCTTTTTCATGTATGTGTTTATCAGTTGTGATACTCTCTGATGATTTTTTTTTTTTTTTTTTTTGGTTATTTGTGTTTTTGAAAATACTTAGGAAGTTTTTTGTGTTTTATAATATTATGAAATATTAAAAACTTTTACGGAAAATAGCCTAGAGAGAGAACCCTAAACTTTTTCTCTCTATCCAGCCGCCCAAACAAAACCAATCCGGTAAAATTTTTCCTATCTAATTCGTTTTCTACTAATCTCTTCATTGGGATTATTGGATTAACGACTAAGATTCATATTGGTTTGGGTTGTTAGGTCGATTCGTTTGGTTTATCTATTAAAATTGCTGGATCTACAGACGCCACCTCTGTTCCTTTTTTCGGCCAAATCGAACTAAATCCGCCTCTCTACCTAGTGTATGCAATCGGGTTTAGTGTGGTTTGTGTATATCTTGAGGTGGCGTGCAATCCAACAAATCGGCCTAATTCTTCCAATCCAATTTGTTTTTCTTTACTTCTTTTCATGGGATTATTGATTTAACGGGTAGAGAATCAGATTTGTCGGGGGTGGGTCGTTTCTCACGGTGTTATCTTTATGCTGGATCCTTGCTGCAACGTGCTGCGGTCCGTGACTTTTGAGTGGGTTATGATGTTGGTACGCAAGTATGGGGTGATTAATGACGACACAAGATGGTGGCTTGCTGTTGGTGGGTTTTAGAGAGTTTCAGTCACGTTGAGGATGGTGGCTTGCTGTTAGTGGGTTTTAGAGTGATTCAGTCACATTGAGGGTATGCAACCCTTTGTTTATCGATCTACTTTGGTATATCATTCGTATCTTTTGTTTATTGTAGATTGGTGGTTTGGAAGTTAGGGTCTTTAAACCCTATTGTTTTGATGGTGTCGATCTGTTTTACTTGGTGTTACAGCCTTGTAGTTCAGATCCATGCCTTCGTTCGTTTACTAATGACCTGGTGTTATGATGTTGATTTATATGAGGTCTAGTGATGCGTTCTTGTGGTTGTTGTACGCAAGGTAGTGATGTCATGTGTCGAATTGATATCTTGCTCACGGTATTTAATTGATTGTTTCTCGTCGATTGCTGGTATTGGGCATTATTTTGTTTATCTTGCTACAATGGATCATGGTATGTTGGAGTTTATCTTGCTTAGGAGGTTTAGGGGCTGATGGTTTGCACATGTCAAGTTGTTGTCCTTTGTCCTTGTCTTTTGGTCTTGAATATATTATTCTGACGAGGGTACACTTTATGGGCATGATATGCTGGTTTTATGGATAATTGGTGATTTCTTGGATTGGGGTATTGGAAGTTGATGCCCTTGAAACTGAATATTTGGACCTATTATTGGTCTTGTGGTAAGTTGGAGGATTCGTATGATATGGGTTTATGTACGTCTTCATGTCATATTATATGGGATTCTTCATGCAAGTTAAAAGTGGACCGCCATAATGATTTAGAAGGCTTGAGTGCTTTTACTTGAGTAGTATTCTAATGTATTCTGTTCTTTTATCATTATTGGTAGTTTCTTTTTGGTAAATTATAGGAATGGTGTGTCATTCTTATATAAGAGTGTGTAAGTTGCACATGTTGTGCATTTTTCGTCGCCGATGGGCTAAGGGCATGGGATTCACTCATGTCATTTGTACTTCAATGTTTTTTGGTGTAATCGAATTTTACCGGGGTGAATTAACCCTTTTACTAAAAAAATATTATGAAATATTAGAAAAGTTTTTCAACTGAAAACAAGAGATGTTATGATACTTTTTTTAGACTTGTGGTGGATTTTTCTATTTAATAGATACATTCTGCATGTTTCGATAGGTTTTATAGCGGGATTTGAAAAAATCTATGGTTGAATCAGCAAACTAAAAAAACTATGGTTGAAGAAAGCACACATCTTTATAAACAAACTGAGAAAACTCAAACACATGTGATATCACCTCACTTGTAATATCACATGATATCACACGTGATATCATGTGTGATAACACCGGTGATATCACCTGTGATATCATGTGTGATATCACCGGTGGTAGCATGTGTGATATCATAGTTTATATCACTTGTGATATCACCAGTGATATCACTTATGATATCATGTGATATCAAAAGCGAGGTGATATCACCTGTGATATCATGTGTGATATCACAGGTGTTTGAGTTTGCTCAGTTTGTTTATAAAGATGTGTGCTTTCTTCAACCATAGCTTCTTTAGTTTGCTGATTCAACAATAGATATTTTTAAATCCCTCTATAAAACCTATAGAAACATGCACAATGTATCTATTAAAAAGAAAATGCCACCACAAGTCTAACCAAAATATCATAACATCTCTGTTCAGTCGCTAAACACAATATTTCATATTATCATAAAATACAAAAATCTTCCTAAATATTTTCAAAAACACCAATAAAAAAATGAAGAGAATCATCACAGTAATATAATAAGTGATGTATATTATTATTTCTTTCATATATACTTGGTAAAATACTAAATTCTTATCACATTTGGTAAGAATGTAATATTTCACATTCTTAGTTGAGTATCAAAACTGATAACAAATACATGATGAAGAATGTAATATTCTTCATCTTCCTTACAGTGTTATATCATAAGAGATAAATAAGTGCCACTTAAAAATATCAAAATGAATTATGAAAATAGAGATTTGACATATTCTCAAAATCAAACAAGTGTTGCATTAAATTAGTATTTTTTTGAACAAAATAAGAATTCACCTAAAGAGACTTTAACCATTTTATTTCTACTAAGAGTATAATATCACAAGTGATAGATATCATTGGTTGCATTAAAAAAATATACGCTTGTCAAATGCGATGAAAGGTACAAAAACTATCATGTAACTGAAAATTATAAAAAAATTATAAAACACATAGGTGATAATATATAAAAATATACAGAGTGAAATATCTCAGTGATATTAAGGTTAAAAAAACATACTTGTTTGTTTATGAAATATTACAAGTGATATTAGACATTAACTTTTTTTTAATAATAAGCATGAAAACGTATGAAAATAGACGAAAACGTATAAAAAAAAAAACTACAAAATAAATAACGTATAAAACGGACGAAAACGTCATAAACGAAAAATATAAAATGAATGAAAAGCGATAAAACGGACAAAAACGTATTAAAACGAACGAAAATGTATAAAAACGTATGAAAACGGACGAAAACGTCTGAAATCAGACGAAAGCGTCTAAAAATGGACGAAAACGTAAAAAAACGGATAAAAACGTATATAAACCTATGAAAACCGATTAAAACGTATAGAAGTGGACGAAAACGTCTGAAAACGAAGAAAACGTATGGAAACGGATGAAAGTACATGAAAACGTAAAAAAACAAACGAAAATATGAAAATGCGAAAACGTATGAAAACGGAAAACGTATGAAAACGAACGACGATAAACAAACGAAAACCTAAGAAAACGTAAGAAAACGGGAAAGCGTCTAAAACGGACTAAACGTATATAAACCTATGAAATGATATAAAAACGGTGAAAAATCCGCAGACGAAACGTATAAAACGAAAATACATGAAAACGTAAGAAAATGGATGAAAACGGACGAAAACGAACGAAAAGGTAAGAAAATAGACGAAAACATATGAAAATGGACGAAAATGTAAGAAAATTGATGGCGCTTGAAAAGACGACAGATGAAACAAACCAAAACGATATAAATGAGCGATGAAAGCGAAGAAAAATGCGAAATAAAAATGAATAGCATAAATTTTAAAAAAAAAACGTTAATTTATAAAAAAAACGGAAATTAATAAAAAAGACAAAAAAAAAAAAAAAAAAAAAAAAGACAAAAAAAGGTTAATAAAAAAGAAAGACAAAAGCATAAAAAAAAAAAAACATGGACTTAGGTTTAAGTATTAAATATTAGGTTAATCTAATTAGATTAGACTAGATGGATGGTGGGGATTTATCCCTTAGTAGCATGGATTTTAAGTAAGCAAAATAAAATGCCTCAATAAAACAAATAGTTAGACGAGATATTCTTTGTAATTTGGTATGTGCTTCTCTTGAAGCTGTAATAATCCATTCAGATTGTGATTATTGTGTGATAGATTTCTTTTATAGTAATAGACAAAATAAGAGTATATGAGTACTTATATTATACCTTTGATATTTGTTGTAGCCAAATATTAAAACCAAAACATTTAGAGTACAAATGAAATGTAGCTAAAATTGTCACATTAACCTAGAAGTTGAAAAGGTTGCAAAAATAATTGATGATTTAACCTAAATCATGTCCATATAAACCGGCCATAATCACATGTACAAACACAAAAGTTCAAATATTCATTTCTCCTACTTTATTTTGTAATTAATTTTTAGAATTGTTTCTTGATTTTTTTTTTCGTGTGCAGCCGTTCAGGTAACACAACATGATTCTCTTACTCATGTTACAAGAGAAGAGAAGAGGTGAGGTATAAAAGTGAACTATCAAAGGAAATGAGTATAGTCGTATATTTTAATACATTAAAAGTGTGAGTTAGTTTTCATGTATCTATACTCTTTCTTTTCTCTGTCTCATCTGAAAATTTTTATATATATTTTATATACTCCGTAAGAATAATACAAAGAATCTTGAAATCCCAAAGTTCAAAGAAGCTTCAATGCAACTATAATTAATCTCATACACAAATCAAAAGCAGGTTCAATTTTTAGCATGCATTCTTACTTTACTATATATTTTATATAATTTTGTTGTTTGTGGAGTGAAAAATGAGTATTATGACCACTTTCACATAAAGTTGATTGCTTATTGGAACTTTATGGTGTTTATTAGATGGGTTTGGGTCAAATTGTATAAAGATTGAGTCTAAAGGGTTATGAAGTTATGATACTTTGATTATGAAGAGACCTTTATTTCAACTTTTTATTTATTTATTTATTTTTTGTTGAGGTTTTTGGATCAATTATGTAAAATCTTATGGAATATATGTGTGTATGTTAATGTTTTGCAGTGATAAAGAAACCAATAAATTCTGAGCTATTGGAAGACTACCTTGATTCAGCTATGGAAGAAGCCATGGAAGAATTTAGTTTTTTTTTTTTTTTTGAAACATCATGTCTAGGAATAGGTCCTTCTCCACACGAGAACATGACCATTACCAAATATGTAAAAAAGCTAATATGCTTTTGCTAAGGTTGAATGCGGATTATGTGAGTATTAGTAGAATATTGTTGTCTTACATCACCTGTATCTTTTAACAATTTTTTGACATTTGAAATATTATTGTAAATAACCAATGTCAACACCAAATCCATCTCACGGTTGCAACCAACGACGACCAACATCCTAGAACATAACCGCAAACTCGAACCTACAACATAATTAGTTACAATTCATTACCCAAGTCATTCGTATTCTAATTAACATATTGGTATATATGCGTGAAAGAATTATCAATTTAGCAAGAAATTTATAAAGAAGAGCAATTCAATAAAAATAACATCATATGTACGCAACAAAAATTTACCTACGACCTATTGCCTAATAAAAATGCTACAACAAAATCCATAAAACCAATCTATGCAGTGCATAGGTCCGAATGCCTCGTTCATTGTTATTTTTAGCCTTGGACTTATGATAATACCATAATCGTTAGACATTAATTGCAAAATTATGCGTTCACAAGAAGCATAAACTGCATATGACATGAAACACAGTTAATTAAGTGCTACTTTGTTCTTACGAAGTTCAAATTGTATTTCCAAACAGATAAGGGCATGAGGCTACATTTTAACTTTTTAAATGACCATGTTGATTTAGCTATTGTTACTGATGGTGCTTCATAGTTCATAATTTTCATAATCGCAACCCATATAGAATAATATCAATATATTCTCCGAATTTCCATCCATGTTTAAAGTAAAAATCCTTAAGATAAATGCAATAGAATGCACATAATCAAAAGAAATAGAACTACATTCAATTAAATTCTATTTATGTCATTGTGTATAATGTGAACATATATCATATCTTTATTAATTTATATTAACAGAGTATATAAGGGCATATATGATGCTTCTTTTTAATGCACCTTTGAGTACCATGACTTACAAATCCTTTATTCTATGTACCCTTCTAGCCTTATCAATATCCTTTTACCGAATCTCCGCCGTGGACTATTTTGTAATGAATGAGGCCACCAACACCCCTGGCGGCTTGCGTTTTGACAAGGAACTCGGCATTCCATACTCAAAAATAATAATGGGTACGATTAACGAATTCATTTGGTACACTCTCTTCCAACAAAACGACCCTTCCGATAAAAAACCCTTAGATTTTGTAGACGTTTACATTGTAGAGTTGATACCTGGTTACGAAGGAATAAGTTGGGGAAATAATAAAATTAACATTAGTTCGATTTGTTTACAAGATTTTGAAGGAGACATTAGATGGAAATTCACATCCCTAATGTACCATGAAATGACACATGTGTTTCAATGGGACGGTGAAGGTCATACACCATCGATGTTGATTGAAGGAATCACGGATTTTACAGTGTTAAAAGCAGGTTATGCGCCTCTAGAGGGATTTGCAAAGCCGGGACAAGGGGATTCGTGGGATCAAGGGTATCAAACTACAGCCCGTTTTCTTGAGTATTGTGAGGAGCTCGTCCCTGGATTTGTCGCAAACCTTAATAAGATGATGAGGTTTGATTTTGATGTCAAGTTTTTTGAGTACTTAACCGGGAAGCCTGTGGATCAACTGTGGATGGAGTATAAGGCTAAGTATGAGCAGTGATAGTTTGATATTGGTTGCTTTAGTTATATTTCTGTTTGTTGCATTATAATATACTTTAAATTAATTACGGTCAAACAAAGTTATTATTTTTCACCATATTTTTTATTTAACTATCTCACAATATACATACTAGAGATTATCTCACACATATCTTAAGCAGGACTTGAACCCGCAACCATTTGGTTATAAAGTTTTTCACACATCAAAAAGTATCATTAGAACACAGGCATTCTCTTTTTTTAGCATACTATTGAAAGATAAAATTGGTTATTGAACACAAAACTTTCTTTGACTATTAAACCTTCGTCCGTTAAAAATTCAACATATTATTGAAAGATAAAATTGGTTATTGCACACAAAACTTTCTTAGACTATTAAACCTTCATCGGTTAAAAATTCAAACAAAATGAACACGAAATTGAGATGATAGAGTTGATATTGTTTCTAGATTTATGGAATGCATATATATCCTTCCACCATAATTGCATATATATCCAAACAAAACTCATGATTGCATATATATCTTTTCAAATCCTTAAAATTTCCATATATATCCAATCGAAACTCATAATTGCATATATATCTTTAAATATCTTTTCTTGGTTTGAATTTTATATGTCATTTGATCATATATATAGAGTTTACATTTATGGACGATGGATGGTGCAGTTGATATCTATTCAAGATTCGTTGATAACTGAACACGTTGAGTCGTGAACATGGTTGCCCTTTATTTTCTTAAAAATTGTTTAATGTATTTTTTAATTGTTAAAAATAGTAATAAATAAAAAATATGTAATTTAATAAGTAAAAGGGTATAATCGTTATTTAATATATCATTCACGTGTACTCGTTATTTTATATATTAAATTATAATTGATATATAAAAATACGAGGTATGTCCTTATACTTATTAAATTATTATTATTTTATTTATTATTAATTTTAACAATTAAAAACTATTCTTAAACCATTTGTTAAGAAAAAGAAAACAACCATGTTCGTGTCTCAACCGTGTTCGATATCTACAATCTTGAATAAGAATATCAACTGCACCTCAATCCATTCCATCTATGTTCAACTCATATATATATATATATATATATATATATATATATATATATATATATATATATATATATATATATATATATATATATATATATAGAGAGAGAGAGAGAGATCAATTGATATAATAAAATTCAAACCAATAAAAAGATATTTTGTAACTGTTAAAAAAAAAGGTTATAATCGTCATTTTATATATCAATTTTAATTATTAGACATTTTTTTCTATTAAAATAATCATTTGAATATATATGACAATTTTAAAGCTTTGAAAGGATATATATGCAATTATGAGTTTTGGTTAGATATATATGACAATTTTAAAGCTTTGTAAGGATATATACGCAATTAGGAGTTTTGGTTGGATATATATGCAATTATAAGGCTTTGAAGGGATATATATGCAATTCACCCTTAGATTTATTGCAAGGGCGAAAAGACAAATATTAAAATAGATAATGAACCCAATTCCGTATAAAGGTCGTAATGAACTATTTTCTATATAACAAGAGAAAATAGTTTTGTTAATTAATTCTTTAATTTATCAATAAGAGAGCTCAATTGCAAAATGAATTTGTGCGATTGTCTAATAAAGTTAAAAATGAGAATCAATTTGGTCAAAACTTTGTAATTTCGTTCGCTAAAGAAAAAGTATGCGTCAATCTAAAAACAAAATCAATAAAAAGGAGGGCATGTTTTCATAAACTTTGGTTCGTTATAAAATTATCGAAAGAAAGAAATGCCATACGTCATTATACTTTTCACTCCCCATATTTACTAATACACGATAAAAAAAACATATATAACATAGGGCCAACAAAGCACTAAATCAACATCTCCCCGGTTTGTTTAACCAAATGCATGTTTTTCCATCAATCAAAGTTGAAGTGTTATCACTACTTGTAGTCATTTCTGAACCTATTTCGTGTTTTGTAACTTGTTCGTACACGGGCTAAAAAGTTAAAATACAGCTGAACTTAAATTATATTAATTGTGATAAAATACGGCTGAACTTAATATATGATGAGCTACATTCAAAAGAAATAGAACTACATTCAATTAAATTCTATTTATGTCATTGTGTATAATGTGAACATATATCATATCTTTATTAATTTATATTAACAGAGTATATAAGGGCATATTTGATGCTTCTTTTTAATGCACCTTTGAGTACCATGACTTACAAATAGAACTACATTCAATTAAATTCTATTTATGTCATTGTGTATAATGTGAACGGTAACCTATTCGTACACGGCAAAAAGTTTAAATACAGCTGAACTTAAATTATATTAATTGTGATAAAATACGGCTGAACTTAATATATGATATGATCAAAATATGAGATACTCTACTCGAGTTTGTTCAATTTAACTATTACGGTCAAACAAAGTTATTATTTTTCAGCATATTATTGAAAGATAAAATTGGTTATCTAGCCAAAACTTTTTGATTATTAAACTTTCATCGATTAAAATTCAAACAAAATAAATATGAAATTGAGATGATAGAGTTGATCTTGTTTTTAGATTTACTGCATGGGCTGAAAAAGACTAATATTAAAATTAAAATAAATAACAAACACTATTCCGTATAAAGATCGTCAACAACCATTTTTATATAATGAAAGGAATATGTTTTAAGTTAGTATAATCAGTTTTAATTTATCAATAAGAGAGCTCAATTGCAAATTTAAATAATCTAATTAACTAATAAAAGTAAAATTTGAGAAACAATTTGGTCAAAACTTTGTAATTAGTTTCGTTAAAGAAATTACCTACAAAAGCATATGTGACAAAAACTAAAAAATAAACACTGTAAAAAGGAGGTCATGCTATTATAAACTTTTGGGGTTAATTATAAATTTTTTAAAAGAAATATCATACGTCATTATTTATTTTCACTTTCCATATTTACTAATACACGCCGAAAACACGCGACATCTAAAAAAAACACAACGCTCAAAAAAAAGCACTAAATCAACATCTACCGGTTCAACTAATCAAATGTATGTTTTTTAATTAATCAAAGTTGAAATATTATCAATAGTTGTAGTCATTTTCCAGATATTCCATATTTTGTAACCCGTGCGTACACGGGCTAATAAGTTAAATATGGTTGAATTGAAATTATTTTGATTGTGATACAAAAATTTTTATTCGTTACGAGTTATAAATATTAAACGAAAGCACGACTCATAAGTATCGAACAAATATAGCGAAACATAACCATTAGTTTTACTTATTGTTCAACCTCGTGCGTGAAACATCGCAATTACAACACAATATTAGATGAACTTTCTATTTATATGGAAGGTCCTAGGGTTTCGTGATCACAAAGTCCATCAATGGTTTGAGGATGGTCCGTGGTGAACGTCTAATTGAGTAGAAAAGAATGACATGTGGCATATCATCCTTGGTTTAATGATCTATACAGGTTGCAGCCTACCTCTAAGCCAATGAGGTAGTGATACGTATCTGCTCGTTCAAGCACTACCTCTAACTAGTACTTATATTGGGTCAATCTAATATGGCAAGATTAGCACTTTTGTATTACTCATTCACCCCGTGAGTGGTTAGTAATAGACTAATAGATGAAAAGTACGGGCATTTACATACATCATGCATTAGAAACTTGTGTTTTGGGAAATATGTAATTTTTGAAGTTTCCTTGGGTATATATGAAATTCCCCCAAAGTAAATCCATGTTTTATGTTCTTATTGTTTATTTACGTAATTTCTTACAACCATAGAATACCTCAATCGCCCCGTGAATAGGTAATAATTGTTGTTTTGTTATTAACATAACCGCAAATGTGGATTCATATTTTATGTTTCTTGTAAGTTGCATACAATCTTAGTAGCTAATTATTACCCACAGTGGATTTGCAAATCCTGGGACGAGGATAGATGGGACCAAGGGTATGATATAACAACCCGTTTTCTCAAGTATTTCGTTGCTAAACATTAAGATGATGAGATATTCTTTCGACGTCAACTATTTTGAAGAGTTGATGGGAAAGCCGATTGCTCAACTGTGGGTGGTATATAAAGCGAAGTATGGACACTGTTTCATTAGATTCAACTGTGGGTGGAATATGTTGGAAAATGAGTTTTACAAAATGAGTTTTTGCAAATTTTGGACACTATTTAATATATGTATATGTTATATATACTTATATTTCTTGGTAGTTTTATGGTTCTCCTGACGAAAGCGCATGAAATAAAGCATGTCCAAAATGGAGTTGAAATGAATGAGATATCGTTTCTCAAAGTGAGGCACTTGAAACATAAAACTTGGAAAAAATAGGAGAATCCCACATGCCCAAACAAGAGTGGATGCTTGTTTATAAGGAAATTATAGTTTTGGCTATCAAATTCCTTTAGGATGGTTATGCTCCCACTCTCGTCGCGCATGCGAGGAATTGCAAAATGGGATTTCGGGTCAAATGAGTTCGGCTTAAGACTCATGCGAGCCCGCGACCTGCGGTTTCGAATGCACTCAGAAGCCTCGCATGGAAAATACTAATAATAATAATAAGTACCTATATGAGGATGAGAATGACATCATATAAGTGATAGTTGGATGGACCAACGTGTTAAAATGGTGTTTTGATTAATATATCGTTTGTTGACAATGGCATGCATGATATATGTCAGCGAAAGAAAGGATAAGATCCTATGATGGTGTTCTAGATAGTGAAGTTGTAAGGTGCTAGGTTAAGGAAAATCCTATATGTGGAGATGAAGACGTTTGTAAAACACATGATTCGTTTTCACTTGATAAGGTATTGGTGCGAGAAAGGTTAAACTAGTTGTGGTTTCATGAACCGGCTTTAGCTAAGTGGTGTTTACCTATGTGTTGGTATTGTAGAGTCTAAGAGACATAAATTTGACAAAAGACAATTATGTGAATGAATTTCTCTCCCCTTAATTGGTGGACATCCAACATAATGTGTAATGTATCAAATAAGGAATGACAACAAAGTGTTTAGGAGGTAATTCGGGTTAACGAAAGAGTGAGCTTAGTATGATTTTTTTGGATGATGGTTAGCATACAATGAACTTCATCCTTAAAGTCACGTACCTCTTCTCGATTAATACGATATGATCGTATGATGAGGCATGTGGTTTCCTAATAGGAAGTAAAGAGGATTAGAGTATTGTTATAACTAAATAATAATGGAGGTGATTTTTGGAAAGCGGAAGCAAAAATTAGATTTGAAAAGAGGTCGGTTGAAAGACAAAAAAATGCAAAGCCAACCCTCTAGAACTTAATTCTATATGCCTTTGAACTATATGCAAGTGTAGGGGTCCCATAAAGCATAGTACTAATCTACGTAGCAATAAAGGGGATTATGCAAAATGAGCATATAAAAGTTAGAACCAAGTGAGATAACAAATAATTTGTTATCAACCTACAAAACAAATTTATTAGTGACAAAAGATGTTAACATGATAGAAATCAAATGATAACATATTATATAAGCAAAACAACACATTGCACTTAGTAGACAAGAAATCACCACACAAGATAGCATCAAAACAATCATATTATGCAAGAATACGACTGTATTCAAGACATTTCTTTATGAGATTGTTTTGTCGTTAGACTTAGACACTTAAGCATACTTGGATATACAATAATCTATGTGATTAATTTGTAAGATAAAAGGCTTCTAAAAGTTTGTCATACCAAAAGCACTTTGACAGATTATATGTGCACACGTAGCAAACAAATAATGTGACAAGAAGCAAAAGAAACAAGATGAAGGATTCATGCAAGCCATGTTTAAGACATAGAAATTTGGAGCATGTATCATTTGGATCGTACTACACATAGATGTAATGAATGCCAACTAATAGCTTTCAAACATAAATATATCATATCAAAATTATCACATATCAAAATGGCATATTATGAGTTCATAAGTAACATGTTAATCATGCTAAAATAATTCAAAAGTAAGTATCATACAAATAAAGTTTAGGTTTAAACGTTTAGTAGCATGAAACAAGAATACATGCATTATAAAGATAAAACCGTACTAAGGTTTACACATTTGACTTGTTATCAAACACTAAGATAATGTCAAATCAACTTATCGTATTAAACAAGAACATGTAATCAACACATGTAAGTGCAATGCAAGTGGTTTTAAAAGAAAAATCATATATACTACTTGTTTGATTAGTATTCCTAAGGCGAGGCAAACTATCAATGTTTTAACACTTACGTTAGGCAAGTATAGGAATACAGATTTTCAAGTTGGAGAATGAATATGAGACTATTACTAGCGGTGCTCAATTAAGGCTAAACACGACCATTTTTACGGGTGATTCCACATACCCAACTTCTCTCCATGAAGCAATTCAACCGTTAGGTCAAATTGAGTTTCTAGTGCAATAGGTTCTCCAGTAGTCATTCTCATGTTAGAAAGATGGGAACTCCTACCTTTGCGTATTAAAGTGCATAAAAGATGATAGTTTACCAATACTTGGCTTAATGTGACTTAAATAATATGCAATATAACTAAGGTGATGAAGACGTCATGTTATACTCATGAATTTTAACAATGGTGTGTTTGATAAACAATGTGTTTGAATCTTGTGTTTAGAATCTAAAGTTGTTCTAATTACACAGCTAATTGTATTATCTAATGGATGACATCTTTTATGTTGAGTTGAAGTGTTTACTTTAAATGTGAATTGATCATTTAAGACTAGAGAATGGAATATGTTAAACTAAGAACGTTCTCAAGAGAGCTTTTTGGAATATTATTTAACAAGAATCTAAGTGAGGTTACCAACTTCAATAGATCTTGTGTATGCTCTAAAGATGTGTATTTTTAACCTTGGATGTGCACTCGGTTTGAGCAAGGTTAGGTTATGATGTACGCTTGAAAGGAAATAGATACAAATAGTATCTTTCAACAAATGAGATTATCCCATGGGATAAAGTTATCATGCTTATGAAAACAAGTATGACAAGATGAATTGGATATGCTAGTTCATAGAACTTGTAGGTGTTTGTTTCAAGATCATTTAGCCAATGAGGTGTAATGAAATCTCTTGTAACACAACTATTTATGTCGCAAGAATGATGCATAGAATATACAATATCCTTTTAACAAGATGAAAGCTTAAAGCATGAATCTTAGTCATAATGTTCTTCAAAACATCATGTTTTCCTAAATGAAGATATGAAGCCAAAGTGTTTGAATCGGATAGTCCCATCTAAATAAACTTGGTCTCAAGATTATATTCACTAGATGATGACAAAAGGAATTCACTCGAGTTTCTTATGTATACTCCTCAAAAGTCATTGTTGCTTGGGGTGTATGATGTTGGCTTTGAGATTGCATTTTAACATATGTTGTTAAAATGTTGATTTGAGTTTTGAAATTTATGCAGTTTATCGACAAAGTATTACTAATACTTTGATAATTTGTGAAGGTAGTACTACTTATACCTAGTGGATATTGACAACAATTACCAAGAGCACCATGCTTATTTGATAGTTGAGGTTCTAGCCATAATGAATTATCTAAGTCCTTATATATGGGAAAGGATGGTTGAGTTTGTTCAAACGTGCATTTGATTCAGTACAAGTGTTGGACACAAAGGCTTTTTGAGCAATATACTCAACGAATTCAAATGATGGTAAGGATGGTGGATTGGTTTATCTAGGTGCTATGTCTTCTAGTGTGTCTAAATAAGGATGTGGTGATGTAGGGGTTTGTTGTGCTATGGGAGTACTTAGGTTGATTATTTTTCCATAGATGTTGAACACAAAAAGTACGGATACTAATTCTTATGGTTCATTGGTTGCTACAAATAGTGGGTGAAGTGCTTGAAGTTTTGGTTATGTCTATGAAGCTTAGGGGCTGAGGTATAGGTTCACCTTGAAAAGGCACGCTTTATTTAAAGGATGCTCTTGGAAGTTCATGAGCAATACGCTTAATGGTGCCAAAAGATGGAAGAGGGATAGTAGGTGTTAAAGAGGGATAAGTGGCGCAGTGGGTTGTTTGTTTTGGATAAGTGTTTCAACATGTGTTGTTAAAATACTTGGGTGTTGATTTTTCGGATGTGACTTTTAATGACTACAATCGTAAGTCGCATATACTTGAATATTTCGGATGAAATACTTAAGGTGTCAATCCTAATTTGTTGAGATTATAAATCTTAGATTGAACTCAAGGATAACAAGACTTGATAGTATGTCTTTAACATACATGTGAGTTATGACTCTATGTAAATACTTATCGTCTTGAAGGATGACACATTATTTTCATGTTAACCAAGTGAGGCAATACATGTAGATACAAAACAATATCTATAGTCATATGATAGACTTGTGTATGATACCTTTGCAAATAATGAGTCCAGATTTGTTAGTCTCGGTAAGTCATCTAAGTCATCCGAAAACGGGTGAGGAGATGTTGGTGGTGTTGCACAAAGTTTGATAGAGACAAGCTTTGGAGACTTTGGTAGTGAAGATGTTTTTGGATGGTTGTGAAGTAGTCATAATGGTGGGTGATTTTGGTGGTGGAGTTTGAGTACTTAAGTTTAGAAAGTTCACATCTTGAATGGGTGATGAGATGTTGAGAGGTAATGAGTCTAAGGATGAAGAGTTCAAGTTAATGTAGCAACAAGATCAAATGCTAATCCTAGTGGTTTTCATAAGTGGCTTATTTGAGGTTAAGGATTTAGTCATTTTGACTTTGATTTAGAAATGCTAAGCGAGGAAAAGTTGATGAAGGTGTGAAAATGATCATCTTGAATGTGTCGATTTATGGAACTAAGGATTCATGGATTTGATGTTAATCCATACAAAGATGGTAGTTTCTAATGAGATGGAAGTGTCTAAAATCATGTCAAACATCCTAAGTTAATCCATTGAGGATGTGTTGAGTGAGGTATGAAAGATATGCATTAACAACTATCCTAGAAAAGAACTTTGGTAAATTAGATTGCGGGATTTAGTAAAATTCAATAACTTACCTGTAGGATTCATGACACCATTTCTTTACAGTAGGAACCCTTAAATTGGTGCCGCTTTGGTCCTGTCTGAGGGTATAGCGGTACCAAAATCCATAACGGTGGAACCAAATTAATGGTGCCGTCCGTGGAGGAGACAGAAATCTTCAGACCCATTTTTAGGTGTGAGGACTTTTCGAAACCGAATTTTTTTCAAAACATATGGCATTAACTATTTCTAGTTAGGAACAGTCAATTACACATATACAAACATAGTGGAGCATAGACTTTGACCAAGGGTTAACGATTTTCACATATAGGTGAAAATGGGTAAAATTTGATAACACACTTGTGCTATCCCCCTACATAAACCAGTTAGCATACAACATTGTTTTAAGTCATATTATCATCCTACAAAGTAAAAACAAATAAATTACATCATACAACATTGTTTTTGTCCTTGTACCAAACACTCTCTTAAAGCCTCCATTTTTCAAAGTACTTGACTAATTTACTTAGTACTCATTGCTAAGCGAGTCATGACATTTCATAAGTTATGCGAGATGTTAGTATAACCTATGCAAAGGAAGTGATCTAAGTCTATAAGTGATGGTAAAACAATTTTCCAACTAAGTGCACAAAATCTAGCAAATGTCCTGTTGTGCATAAACAAGAAGTCGTCAAGCAAGCAAATAAATAACATGGCAAGATTGACACTTATATTATGCAAACAAACAAGTGTAAACAACAATTTGAAAATAAGCAAGCACCATATATGCAAACAACATAAACAAGTATTCATTTAGCATAGCATAAAATGAAAAACACTTTTCGTCATTTAGCGTTTAAATATGACGATGTATACCAAGCTTGATTAGTTTCCTTTAAACATATTACCAAATTAATTAGTTTCAAAAGAAGTTGTATCAAAGTTCTAAGAATGCCAACTTAAATTGTTTGATTCAAAAATTTGAGTTTTTATGTTAAAGCGAAACTTAATATTTTAGATATACTGTAGTATTTGGTATATTTTACTTATTTAAAATAAGACTCAGGCCATGAAAGTATTTTTAAGTGAAAGTAGACACAATTCCCTTTAAAATGATAGGTGGCTCGACTCGTACGGATTTACGGTTAATTAGTTATGATTTTTGAAGTTGAAAAAAAAGCGCATCTTGTCTGAGGATTCCACGGAACCAAATAAAGGGATCCGCCCTTTATAAGATTTGGTGGTCCTCTGAACAATTCACCAAAACTAGTATTTGACATAGAGAAAACGTGTGACTTACTAGATTTCATAGTAAACATATAATACACATATTTAACAACATATCTACTTATGTAACTTATCTTAAACATTTACGGAGGTGATTTTTCAACTAGATTTATAGTTATCCCAAACACTCCTTTAAAATCATATTTCTTAGTAAATTTTCTATAAGCACACAATACAATACTTACTAGTTCGTTCAACAAACTTTTATATTATTTTTCAAGAAAACCTTCAAGCTTGTATACAAAGTTACATTTAACAATAAAATTTCTAAGTATAATTAGCAAAGCATTTTTCATATTATTTTTCGCTTCAATGGTAATTTGATACATGGATCGTACTCTATTTTAAAAACAATTTGTTTTGAAAATCGACTACATGGCTCGATACCAATTGTGGAAGCGTAGAGGTGAATACGTTACCGTTTAAAAACTTTAGATCTTTAGTATCAAATCGCTTATGAAGCTTGTTATAATTTGAAAGTTTCAATTAATGTTTGTGACCAATGTAAAGCATAGTAAACCATGTTGTCACACAAGCATTAACATCAAACCACATCACAAGCAATAGTATAGTGCAACTATAAAAGTAAAGAGATAAAGAAAGGAAAGTGCATACCGAACACGATGATTTATAGTGGTTCGGTCACGGATCTCCTTTCCGCCCTACTCCACTCCCCCAGTACCCAACTCGAGAGTTACTTCACTAAATCAACAAGCTCCCTTCTCGTAGGAGAAAACCTTACAATCGTCGCTTACACTTTTTCCGGTACAAAGCTAAATACCGGGTTCTAGTTCGAGGTAGAACCAACCTAACGTCGCCTATACAATATTTCCGACACTAAGCTAGATGTCGAGTTCTTTTACAAGGGTACAACCACTCCCACTATGTTTTATGGCCCAACATAACAAACCTTGTGTTTTATGGTACAAACACATAAACCATCTAATCTAGTTTGGTGAAAGTGTTGTGATGATGCAATGATGTTCTACACTAATGATCCATGACACAAATGTCTAATGGATATGAATAACTACTTCTAAATGATCTTCCATTGATAGGAAGTCTTCATGATGAAGATCACAAGTTCCCTAAACTTGTTGTTATAGATCTTCAACTTGTGGTGAGTGGGGATGGCTAGATCTCCACGCTTTCCTTGGTTGATCAAAGAGTATGCTTACAACAAAGATGAATGTTAGAAGCATTATGATCATGATCATTAGGGTGTTTAATGTATGTTACTACATTGTTAATGATTGATCTAAATGTATGCAAGAAGGTGGAGATGTGATTTGAAGTGGTGAAGAAATGGGAAAACAATGGGCTTATTTATATGCCAAATGGGCAGGAGCGTCCACGGACCACGGACCCTTAAAAGGTTCCGTCCTTTATACAATTTGGTCCGCGTGGGGGCGACGAAAATCTAAAAAATCTTACTTCAAATCTTTCCAAGATATTACCAAATCTTACTAAGATCACATTTGATATATTTAGTATCAATCTAACCAAAATATTCAAGTGATCTTCCAAGGATTTCAAAGATGATGCATGACATGATGTAACATGTATTTCCATTTTTAGATTAAAATGTTTATCAAGGTAAACTTGTAAAATGCATTATGTAACTAGTTAATAAAATGTCTAGTTACCTTTTGAAATACTTGTGAATGCAAAATGTAAAATGAGGTTCGAAATAGAATGGTTAACCTATTAAAATACTTAGTGACTCTAAATGTATTTTAAACATTCTAAATGATTTGTTAATGGGTTTGATCATAATGCCACATAACAAACATGTACGAACCTGTGTTGTAACATATGAGGACTTGAGTCATCGAGAGGTGTTGAATGTATGTTGAGACAAAGTGTGATTACAAGTAACTTGTACATTTTACGTTATGTATTACAAGTTACATGTTTGTCATCAATCAAAACAAACGAGACTGTATAGATTAAATATCATAATATTTGCACTAACAGTATCTTTCTGCACATGTCAATTGGAGTAACAAATCCTTTGTTGACTACAAGTGTTGTGGATATTGCTACATCACTCCATATAGCTTTATATACCTTATTCGGATAGCGTTTGGATTATACTTACAAAAGTGATATCCACACATAGCAGAACTTTATCTCAAGTCTAAGGATGACTTAACAAACCATTTTTAATATTTACTTATGACAAGGATCCAAAAGTAAATGTTTGAAAGTTGAGGTATCAATATGCATCCCTTGTGAATACACATGAGTTTGGCAGGAACAATCCACATTCTCATAGAATATAACCAACACTCACATTTGCCTTACATAACAATATTCCCATATTGTTAACTGACAATGAACATATTTAAATGATAAATCATTTCATGGATTAAACAAGCAAATATGGAATAACAGATTGTTTGAATGAAATAACAAATACATTGTATCTTTATTTATCGAGAAAGTAAAACGTCTTACAATTCCAAATTATTCAAATACTAATACACCGCATTTATGAGACTACTAGCGGTATCAAACCAATACCCCTAGTCAATTTAGAATGCTTAGGATACGCTAAATATTTCGTAAATGGATCAGCTAGATTGTCATATGTGTGAAGTTTTGATATCTTCACGTCACTCATTTCAATGGTCTCTCGAAGATAATGAACTTTAGCGCGGTAATGTCTAGCACCCTTGGTGATTCCACTTTCATTAGCTATAGTAATGGCTCTAGTATTATCACAATACATATTTATGGGTTCTTCAATTGTGGGAACAATGCCAAGCCCATAAATGAATTTTCGAATCCATACAACCTCTTTAGATGCATCATAAGCAGCTATATACTCAGCTTCTGTAGATGAAGTTGCGATACTCGCTTTGTGCTTTTCCATCAACAAGCACCTCCATTTAAAACGAATACATATCCAGTCTGAAATTTTAGGTCATCAGCATCTGGGATATCCAAATCGATTAGCAAGAAACCCGAGCTCTCATTTCATATCACTCCATAAACCGAAACATATCCTTAGTATTGCACAAATACTTAAGAATATTCTTAAACTATCCAGTGAAGTTCACCTAGATTCTTTAAAATCGGCTTCATGTTCTGAGCTTACGCAACTCGAAGACAAGTACATCTCACATATGAGAGCGGGTTCGGGGTCGAAAACTTTCTTTCTGAGCAAGTTTTACAACCCTCTAGTGTACCTAGGTCTATTCGTTGTAGTAGTATGGGGTAAGCCCAAGGGTTGATTCGTTCTCTAGGGAATAGAGATGCTAGGAAGAGATGTATGATGAAGGAAAGGTTGAGGAGATTCTTTTTAGTCTTTTATATTTATTAGAAAGCAAGGTAAATATCTCGGGGTATAGGAGTGGGGGTGTGGTACTTCTACCAATTTTGACTACTTTTAATTAAACTAATTAACTACTTAAACTAAGGATAGATTATGTGTGTGTTTATGATTAAAATTGTTTACTTAGATGTTCTGTTATCTTAGTGGTGCGTTGTCACATCCGTTTGGTCGTTGTAGAAATTTGCCTAATTCCCTAGTTCTATGAATTGTAACTCTCCCCTAGACTATCCGGATCGCCAAGTACCTAAGTATCTCCCCCAAATACTCTATTATCAACAAGCTATAACTCACGCAATAAACACAACGATGGCCTAGATGCACTCCTAAGCTTTTTGCTATTTAGGACATTCAAGCTCGCAACAATTAAAGAAGAAGCCGTTCCTTACTCTAATACCAATCAAGACAAGAGAGACAACCTAACAATAATTGACAACTAGGTTTCATAGATCTAAGCAAACACAAAGATAATTTAGCTACTCGTGGTAAACAAGTAAGCATACACACATACAATTAAACATGGGATAGACATAATGATAATATGGATTAACAAACTTATCTTATGATGTAAAGAAGGGTATGGAACCCTAAAATATTGTCCAAGTCGGACTAAAACTGAATTAGGGTTTGCTATCCAAAGTTCTACCTCTTTAATGCAGAAAAATTGAATTCTATATATAGATTAACAAATGCAACAGCGTCACCTTTTACTAATGACGCCGTCTGGTCGCCGTCATTAGGGTTTCGTTTGGGCCAAGTCATCGTTGGGACGGTGTCAGTTGATAAGTGTGACACCGTCAGTCTTCATGAGGGACGTCATCTGAGATTGGTTCTTGGGCGTTTGGTGTAGAAAATAAAGAAGACGCCTTCCAGAGTTTAGGTGTGACGCGTAGTCGGTTTAAACCACAATTTCACCTGAGCCGTCACGTGTAATTTGATCAAAATCTTCAAAAAGTGACGGCGTCGACCTTTGAGATGGGACCCCGTCAGGCTTTAAAATCTGCTTAAGTCTTGACTTTCTCGTTTTCTTCATGTTTTCACTCATTTTCGTCCAAATATGCTTGATTCCATTTTGCTTCAAAAGACCTAAAATGAAAAGGAAGAATTTTAAGTAGTAACGGATATAAAATGTGTCGATTTAGGGCTTAAATGACCCCCTAAAAACATATGCTTTAAATCCTTATCAGCATACATAATAGATCCTATAGCCGAAGCATACGGAACTCTTTGCATGCGCTCTTTATCAGAAGGTGTTTCAGCACCTTGTGACTTACTCAACTTAGGCTCTTCTTGCATTAGGATAGTTCCCCGTTTGGAATTGTCCATGTAAAATTGTTTCAAGATTTTCTCAATGTGAGCACTTTGACATAAATCAATTAATCATTTAGATCTATCTCTGTAGATCTTGATTCCAAGAATATATGCAGTTTCTCCTAGATCTTTCATGGCAAAACATCTTCCAAGATAGGATTTTACATCTTTTAACATTGGAATGTTGTTTCCCATGAGCAATATGTCATCAACATATAGAATTAGGAAAGTTGCATAACTCCCACTAGCTTTCTGATATATACATGGCTCATCTTGATTCTGAGTGAAACCGAATTTCTTAATCTCATCATCAAAACGTTTATTCCATTGCCTAGATGCTTGCTTAAGTCCATAAATGGAATGCTTGAGCTTGCATACTCGGTTAGGATATTTAGGACTAACAAAACCCTCAGGTTGCTCCATATAGACCTCTTCGAAAAGATGTCCATTGAGGAAGGCGGTTTTGACATCCATTTGCCAAATCTCATAATCATAGACGTAGCTATGGCTATGAGAATCCTTATAGCTCTAATGTCTGCAACAAGATAAAATGTCTCTTCATAATCAATCCCGTAGGTTTGAGTGAAGCCCTTTGCTATGAGATGAGCTTTAAAGGTGTGTACTGCACCATCCATGTCAGTCTTCTTCTTGAATAGCCACTTGTTGCCAACTGTTTTATAGTTAGGAGGAAGCTTAACTAATTCCCATAAATCATTGTCTTTCATGGATTGCATTTCCACAATCATTGCAATAAGCCATTTCTTGGATTCAGGATCCAACAATGCAACCTTATAGTTATTGGGTTCACCAAGAACCCCTAACTCATGTTCCTCAACAGAACGTATAAGCACATTCGATCTGGAGCACGGCGTGTCCTAGCAGACTTACGAATTGGAATGATATCACTTTGAGGTTCATCAATTTTTTGATCATCCTCATCATGATGTAAGCTGTGTCTATAGAAGGATTTGTATCTTCATCTTGAATAATTTCAAGATCTTCTAGACTCCCACTTGCTTCTTGATCCAAGAGATTATTCTCTGATGGAAGGTAGAAAGAATATTCCATTGTTTTCTTTGGGTATCCTACGAAGATACACTTAATAGATCTGGGTTCAAGTTTGTCAGGTTTGGTAAGTGTATCATGCTTAACAAGTGCCTCACAACCTCAGACTTTTAAGTAAGACAGCTTAGGGGCTTGTCCATGCCATACCTCGTATGGTGTCTTATCAACCTTCTTAGTTGAAACCATATTGAGAATGTGTGCAGCAACAATAACTTTGTTCTCTGATGGAAGGTAGAAAGAATATTCCATTGTTTCCTTTGGGTATCCTACGAAGATACACTTAATAGATATGGGTTCAAGTTTGTCAGGTTTGGTAAGTGTATCACGCTTAACAAGTGCCTCACAACCTTAGACTTTTAAGTAAGACAGCTTAGGGGCTTGTCCATGCCATACCTCGTATGGTGTCTTATCAACATTCTTAGTTGAAACCATATTGAGAATGTGTGCAGCAGACTCAAGGGCATAATCCCAAAAGGACTTTGGAAGAGTGGTTTGACTCATCATGGAGCGAACCATGTCAATCATGTTCAATTTCTCCGGACATACCATTATGTTGTGGAGTATAAGGAGGAGTTCGATGGGCAATAATCCCACGCTCCTTAAGATGATCCAAAAACTCTTAACTCGTATATTCACCTCCATGATCAGAATGTAGTGACTTAATGGTCTTCTCGAGTTGGTTTTCTACTTCCTTTTGAAACACCTTAAATGTTTCAAACACTTCATGTTTATGTTTCAACAAGTAAACATAACCATACTAACTATAGTCGTCAAGAAAAGTGTGAAGTAACTTGCTCCTTGTCTTGACACAGTTCTAAATGGGCCACATACATCATTGTGTAACAGTCCAAGTAGATTCTTAGCCCTTTCCACTTGGTGTGAATAGGGTTTACTTGCCATCTTATCGCATGCATGAAACACACTTTTCAAATGACTTAATGTCAGATGAGTTGAGAAGTCCATCGTGTTGCAACTTCTCCATGCGTTTCTTGCTAATGTGTCCAAGAAGACAGTGCCACAAGAGAGTAGAGTCCAAGGCAGACTTGGCTCTTTTATTGCTAACAACAAACTTAGAACTACTATTTATATTAGAACAAGACATATCAATTTTATAAATACCATCCCGTGGGATAGCGGTAAAATAAACATCGTTATTTTTAGAAATTGAAATTGCATTATTCGATTCAAAACGATTAAAAAACCATCATCATACAAAAATGAAACTGAAATAATTCCTCTAGTAACAGATGGAGCATAATGACAATTGTTCAAAACAACTACTAATCCACTAGGGAGACATAAATGAAAAACACCAATAGCTTCAACTCCTACCCGTTGACCATTTCCCACGTACAGACTTAAAGCTCCTGGCTTTAGCTTCCTACCTCCCCTGAGACCCTGAGTAGTATTATAGATGTGAGTACCACAACCCGTGTCATATACCCAAGATGTACCAGGAAAAGAATAGAGTTCTATATTGAAAATACATGAAGAGCTAGCTGCTAGAGACAACTTCTTCTTTTTCATCAACTTGGACGAGATACACGGGACAATTCCTTCTCCAATAACCAACTTCACCACATTGGTGGCAGATCGCGTCCTTGGCATGATTATCCTTCTTGGGTGGTGGAGAAATCTTAGGCTTGCGAGCATAAGGTGGTTTATGCTCAGGAGCATAAGCCAGCTTGTACTTGCCCTTCCCTTGATTCCCCTTCGCAGCCTTAAATGACTTTTTTACATGGTTTTTCTAGACCTTTCCCGCACATATATTATGAAGTGCAGATGCAACATCTTTCTTTGGTAGCGTCTGCTCATGTTGTTTAACCATAACATGTAACTCATTTACAGTCTTCCCTATGTTGTGCATATTAAAGTTCTGCACAAACGTCACGTACTCTTTAGAAAGACCAATTAAGATCAACCTAACTCCATAGTTTAGAGTCACGAGGTGACCAAGACGCTCCAAATTTTCAATATAGCTCTTCATCTTGAGAACATATGTGCTAACTGGTTGACCTTCTTCTTGCTTGCAGCGCTGAAATTCTCTCGCGGTTTGAAGAAGTTCATGTTCTGCATGTTGGGCAAACATAGACTTCAGCTCTTGTAGCATGTCATAAGCACCAAGATGAGTTAGATTTCGTTAGATATCTAACTCCATGGTCATGAGCATGAAGGAAACAATGTCCTTTGACCCCTTAACCCAAGCATTATGAGCTACAAGAGCCTCGTGAGGGAATTGGTAACCAGGAGCTACAATAGGTGCAGCAAGAATGGGATGATCCAAATAGTTTTCCTTATCTTCGGTTGATAGGATAATGCGAAGCTGGCGATACCAGTCAATGAAGTTAGGTCCAGTGAGTTTTTGTTTCTCAAAGAAACTCTTGAGTACCGAATTGTTTCCGACTAATGTAGTCATCTACAATTTAGAAAAGTTCAAATAATTAGTATTTTCGATAATTAACTTCTTAATAGAATTAAATACCCAATTAACTACTAATAAGACTAAGATCCATCTTGACCTCCCACTTATTACACCAAGGTCCGACCAATGTGTAAACAAGTAGGGCAAGAGGTAAGTGGATGAGCGTTAATTGAATAATGAAACTCTTAGACTTATGAGACTAATCAAAGCATTAGTAAACAAGTAATAATGTCAAGAGCATATTTAGTCTCATCTTATGCCTCGGGTCCAAGGTCTGACCAAGCATACTCGAAATAAGTCGATCAAGTAAAAACATGCAAATATCACCAAAAGTCTTACTAATGAGCAAAATTCGTCATGGGTTGGAATGACCCTAAGCTCTGACCAAAGAGGTCAAGCAAAATGCATGTGTTCTTAGTTGGTTGGCATAGACTTAAAATTTTACACATAGAGTATACACATAAATGTGATAAAATCGTGTACAAAGAAGCATGCAAAACAACTTTGTAACACTTATTTTAAAAACTTTTGGTAATGACACTGTAGTGATCATCATGGTTCACGGTAGCTCCAATCGAACTCGTAGGGAGGCGGAGGACCAGGTCAGCGCGAGGCAATAACCGGAAATCCTTTAGGTGTGACTGTGCGCACCTCCTTAAACCTCTTTATAGTTTGTTCTAGTGGATGAGCCGTACATCCCAAGTGTCCATAGCGTCTAGTTTTTAATCTCATGAAAAACTTGTTTCAATAGTTTAGGTCTCTTAAATTTACAAAATTTTTTTTCCACGAATCAAATAGTAGGTCACAATGAGCATGGTATTTAGGCGTGTAAATTAAGACCATTATTAATGTCATGCTTACGATATGATTATTCCATATTGCATGCAATTAGGTGTATAAAACATTTAACAATTATGCACATAAGGAATCCCAAACATATAAACACAAAACATTAATTAACACATATTGATTCGAGTTCTCTCGTGAGTCTTCCCAAAAGGAGAACCATAAGACCGTCACTAGGTGCAATACCTAGATCGCCACATACATCACAAAAAGCAATTGAGTGGGTCTTATAGCCGGAATATACACATAAAATTAATCATGGCAAACTAATTAACATTTAATTATGTAATTTTATGTATCTAATTAACCATTAATTCAATTTGTTTGTGTCTATGTATTTTTTATTAATTATTGACAAGTATTGCATTATAGTTGTAAAAACAAACAATAAAAAAAATAACTAATTAGATTTCATGCAGCCTTTTCGCGTGTTTATTAAAACGTGTAACCCATAATCACAAAAACGAGTTGACTCGTGATGCCACTATTGGGATTTTATAATCATGTTAACCATTTCACACTACGGGTACGCAGCGGAATATTGATCTAGTTTAAGCAATTAGATTAACACGTATAATAAACAAAGAGAATATAAAGGGTAACAAGAAAACTAACCCTCGTAGTCACCCATAAGTAATCAATAAGAAACCAAGTAATCAACACGATTACCTCTACGAGTGCTCACAGAAACACGTAACCCAAATACGCCCGACATGCTAGTCGTGTCACGTTTAACCAAACAACCCTTGTATGGCTCAAAAACCCTCGAACCAAACAACCCTATAACCTATCCACGTGTTGTCCGAGATCACAACAAAACCCTAGTGCAAATATGCCTGAGAACCTAGTTGCTTCGTTGTCCGATATCGGGTAAAAGTACTCGATCACAAACCTATGAATCTGCCTGTGATCAAAGCAACTAATCACAACTTTTCTGACTTCAATTCGACTAGGAATGCTCCAGAAAACAATCACTACGAACCCTAGAACAAGATTGGATCGTATAGATGCAATTAGGGTTTCGAATGTGCAAACCCTAAATCGATTTTAAAGATCCGATCGGGTAGATATAGGTGATGATAATTCGATGTATAGTTGCTGAGAAAATAAGTGTGTGTGTGTGTCATGTGCAATTGAGGTAGGGTGAGGGGTATATAAAGCCTCAAAACCCTAGTTACCTTGGGCTCTAAACTTGGTCACCAAGTCATCCCACTTTCCATATTCTAACACAACTCCCCCTAGCCCAAACCCACTTCAAACGACCCACATTGGAACCGGCCAATGGGTTTGGTAAAGGGTACAATCGGGTCTAGTTGTTAAACAGGTCAAAGTCGAGCTATAAACGATATAACGTATTCTAGTGTTTAACGTGTATGCCCCCATTAGGCTCACACACCCTTAGCGTATCGAGCCAACTCTTATTACAACGGATATAACATATGATTACTTTATTGATATTCTTTCGGATATGTACTATGTTTTCACAAATTTATTTATCTGACAGAAAGAAAGATTCTTGATGGGATATCTTTTGTTGTGCCAGCTGGGAAAATTGTGTCTATCGTTTTAACCAGTGGCAGCGGTGAGGCGTTCGTTCTGCCCAACTATTTAACTTTTTATCACTACTACCAAATTCAAAATTAAATTTGTCAATAACTTGAATCTTATGTGTAGGAAAATCAACTATACTTAGAATGATATTTCGGTTCTTTGACACCCAATCTGGCATGGTAATGGTGAAAACAAGTTTTTTAATTCATTTATTATATGGGTTGACTTCTCCGAAACAGCCACCGACCTTGATGTATTTTTTTTCTGAGCTTGGTATATAGGTTTTTAAGATTTTGATGTATGAGATTTTTAATTGTTGTGTATTAGTTGTTACAAATTCATCTTCCCACACACACCCTTTTCTCTCTCTATTTAAAAAATAAATCTGGGTGAGAAATAGTAACCGCTGTCGCAAGATCTAAATCAGGGTGGTGGTTGTGTGGTGGTAAAGGGTGATAGTGGTGGTGGTGTTGTTTGTGTGGTGTTAGAGGGTAGCGGTGTTGGTGGTTGTGTTTGTGATGTGGTGGGAAAACATTAAAGCTTCCGATAAAAAAATCAAAGTGGGTAAATTGCAAATTATGTCCCTAAAAGTGAGGAAGAAGAAGAGGGTATATTAGCCTTTTCACGTGCCTTTGACCTTAACTTAACAGGATAACTAAGGTTCGTCAGTGAACAGTACCTCTCTGTTGCCGTTTTGCAAAAA
>OU343222.1:65976026-66010548 GCA_910596185.1 Chrysanthemum makinoi | reverse complement strand
ACATAAACATGAATGGTTGTTTTGCAACAAATTTCGTTTTGGTGTAATCCTTGCATTTTCAGGAAACATTAGAGACATAATTTGCAATTTACCCTTAAAATAAATAATAAACCCTATTCCGTATAAAGGTCGTAGCGAACTATTTTTTGTATAATGTCTGTCAAAAGCAGCTATGAGCAGTAGTTGTAAGTAGTAATTGTTTGTTTTAAATAAAGACGTTTGATAACATATGTAACTGTAGTTATAAATGAGTAAAGTGATGTAAAATGATATATACATATTTAACATGATTACATGTGTAAAATGGCCCGGTGTTACTTACATACAAGACAACAACATGGTCATATTCAACCTTCATTTGTAGCCAAATGGAGTAACTACGATATACGCAAGTACTGAAACATCCATAGCAAGACAACACAGAAACTGTCTAGCTCACCGCTCTTTTGTCACAGCTTATTAAACAAGCATTTGAGAATTAGTTTTCCAAAAGTCACAGCTCACCGCTCATTTGCCAAACGTCCACTAAAAATCATAATGCTCACAGCTCCTTTGCCAAACAACCACTAAAAATCAAAATGCTCACTACTCACCGTCTCAAAATGCTCCATACCGCTCCGCGCCAAACATACCCTATTAAGAGAAAAATGTTTTGTGTCAAAATAAATAATAAACCCTATTCCATATAAAGGTCGTAATGAACTATTTTTTATATAATAAGAGAAAATTATTTTATGTCAATATAAGAGTCAATTTCAAATCAAGTCATCTGGTTGTCTAATAAAAGTAAAAATTGAGAATCAATTTGGTCGAAAGTTTCGAAGTTTGTTCGTAAAAGAAAAAACCTACAAAACTATGTGTGTCAAAAATCTATAAAATAAAAACTATAAAAAGGAGAGTATGTTTTCATAAACTTTCGAAGTTGATTATAAAATTATCGAAAAGAAACACCATACGTCATTATTTGTTTTCACTCCCCATGTTTGCTGATAGAGCCACAAAATCAAGGTTATAATAGCGTGAGGCGTGGCGGGTCGATATGATCAAGCCTCACGCTTTAACAGCTAAGGTAAAGTTTTTGTGTTTTTAAGGTGTGACATAAGGCGATACAAAATATGAAAATATTTATATCATATTTCATATAATCGAGTTTACAAAAAACGTTATACTATCCTTACATGTAATATTCTTCATTTTCTTTTAAAAAAAATTATCGGAGTTGAATAAAAAAAACCCGTCACGGCTTAGCGCGCATTTTCCCGCCTCATCTCACGCAATGCTTAAAGTCGGCGTCTTTTACAATTTTAAGGATGACTATAATTTTAGGTTTTAATTTACGAAAATAGCAAGTTATTCACTGAAAAAATAGTATGATACTTGCGCCGAGATGTTTTGACAATATATAAGCGGTAGTCGATCGTATTATGGAAGTAGGAGAATAAAGTGATTGAGAATTAATGGCTTGGTATTCATTGTTATTAAGTGCTACTCATTAGACATTAATTGCGAAAATTATGCATTCACAATAACCATAAACTGCGTATGACATAAAACACGGTTAATTAAGTGCTACTTTGTTCTTACAAAGCTCAAATTTTATTTCCAAACAGATAAGGGCATAAGGCTACATTTTAAGTGACTATGTTTATTTGGTTTAGCTATTGTTAGTAATGGTGCTTCATAGTTCATAATTCTCATAATCGCAACCCTAAATAGAATAATATCAACATATTCTCTATCCAGAATTTCCATCCAAGTTAAAAGTAAAAATCCTTGAGATAAATGCAATAGAATGCACATAATCAAAGAAATTGAATTACATTCAATTAAATTCTATTTATGTCATTGTGTATAATGTGAACATATATCATACCTTTATTAATTTATATTAACTGAGTATATAAGGGCATATATGATGCTTCTTTTTAATGCACCTTTGAGTACCATGACTTACAAATCCTTTCTTCTATGTACCCTTCTAGCCTTATCAATATCCTTTCATCGAATCTCTGCCGTGGACTATTTTGTGACGAATGAGGCCACCAACACCCCTGGCGGCATCCGTTTTGACAAGGAAATCGGCATTCCATACACACAACAAATAATGGGTACGATTAACGACTTCATTTGGTACACTCTCTTCCAACAAAACGACCCTTCCGATCAAAAACCCTTAGATAGTGTAGACGCTTACATCGTAGAGTTTGATGGAGCAGCAGGAATAAGTTGGGGAAATAACAAAGTTAACGTTAGTTCGATTTTTTTACATGGGTGCGAAGGAGACCTTAAATGGCAATTCACATCCCTAATGTACCATGAAATGACACATGTGTTTCAATGGGATGGTCAAGGTCATACACCATCGATGTTGATTGAAGGAATCGCGGATTTTACAGTGTTAAAAGCAGGTTATGCTCAAGAGGGATTTGCAAAGCCAGGACAAGGGGTTTCGTGGGATCAAGGGTATGAAACTACGGCCCGTTTTCTTGAGTATTGTGAGGAGCTCGTCCCTGGATTTGTCGCAAACCTTAATAAGATAATGAGGTTTGATTTTGATGTCAAGTTTTTTGAGTACTTAACCGGGAAGCCTGTTGATCAACTGTGGATGGAGTATAAGGCTAAGTATGAGCAATGATAGTTTGATATTGGTTGCTTTAGTTATATTTCTGTTTGTTGCATTACAATATACTTTAAATTAATTACGGTCAAACAAAGTTATTATTTTTCATCATATTTTTTTATTTAACTATCTCACAATATAAATACTAGAGATTATCTCACACATATCTTAAGCAGGACTTGAACCTGCAACCGTTTGGTTATAGAGTTTTTCACACATAAAAAAGTATCATTAGAACACAATTCTCTTTTTTTTAGCATATTATTGAAAGATAAAATTGGTTATTGCACACAAAACTTTCTTTGACTACTAAACTTCCATCGGTTAAAAATTCAAACAAAATAAATACGAAATTGAGATGATAGAGTTGATATTGTTTTTAGATTTATTGCAATGGCGAAAAGACAAATATTAAAATAAATAATGAACCTTATTCCGTATAAAGGTCGTAACAAACTATTTTCTATATAACAAGAGAAAAATATTTTTTGTCAATTAATTCTTTAATTTGTCAATAAGAGAGCTTAATTGTAAAATAAATTTGTCTGGTTGTCTAATAAAGTTAAAATTTGAGAATCAGTTTGGTCAAAAGTTTGTAATTTCGTTCGTTAAAGGAAAAAGTATGTGTGTCAAAAATTTAAAAAATCAAAACAATAAAAAGGAGGGCATGTTTTCAAAAACTTTCGGGGTTCATTACAAAGTTATCAAAAAGAAATACCATACGTCATTATTTGCTTTCACTCTTCATATTTACTAATACACGTCAGAAAACAAACGACGTATAAAATAACAGAACGGCAAAAAAAAACACTAAATCAACATCTCCCGGTTCATTTAACCAAATGTAAGTTTTTCCATCAATCAAAGTTGAAGTGTTATCACTAGTTTTAGTCATTTCTGAACCTATTCCGCATTTTGTAACCCATGTGTGCACGGGCTAAATAGTTAAAATACGGCTGAACTTAAATTGTTTTAATTGTGAAAAAAAAATGTTGATACACAAGATTATAAATATTAAAATGCAAGCACACCTTAGAAGTACTGAACAAATATATAGCTGAAATATAAGCATTGGTTGTACTTATAGTCTAAACCCTGTACGTGAATCATCGCAATTACAAAACATTATACACGGCCAAAATCTTACATGTCTGTATACCACTCTAAAATAAAGTTGATTCATGTATGAATCTCACGGGACTAATATGTATAAAAACATAAAACATGCACGAATCCACTTTTATGGTTATGTTAAGAAGAAAACAACAATTATTACCCACTCACGGGGCGAACGAGGAATTCCATGCATGGTTGTAAGAAATTAAGTAAATAAACAATAAGAACAGAAAACATGGATCTACTTTTCATCGATTACCAACCACTCACGGGGTGAATGAGCAATACTAAATGACAACAAAATAAGTTCTAGTTAAAACTAATCAAATATAAACTTGATCAATTCCAATACTAATTTATCTCTAGCCTTTGAAAAGACCGCAATACCACCTACACATAAATGAGCTAATGGCACTAATAAGTTGGAAATGCACCATACGCTATATAACAATAGAATTAGATCGAACTCTATTGACTCGGTCAGTTTGTGTTAAAGGGGAAGTTTTATCGAATCCGAGTGTGGCAAAGAGAGCAATTGCAGAATTCTTCAAAGAACACTTCAACAATTGTAGGGGCCCTTTTTAGGTCCATTAAAAGGTGCTTTTAAGTCAATATCATTCTTGCAGTTTGTTCGACTTGAAGCTCCATTTTCGGAAACAGAAATTAAAGCAGCGGCCTCGGGTTGTGGGGATGATTGGGCACCGGGTCCTGATTGGTTTGAATACCAAATTATTCAATCAAAATTGGCATGTTATAAAAGATGACATCACTCATTTCTTTGACGAAATTCATGCAAATGGTTGTTTCCCAAAAGCTTTCGGTAAGTCTTTCATTGCTCTCATTCCAAAAAAATCTTGTCCTCAAGGGTTGAACGACTTTAGACCAATTTCTTTGATAAGTAGCATGTACAAAGTTCTCTCTAAGGCATTGACGGAATGAATTAATCAGTTATGAAATCAATGATGAGCCCAGCTCAGTTTGCTTTCATGAAGAATAGACAAATAACATATTGTATTTTGATTGCTAATGAGGTTATTCACTCGTTAAAAAAATCGAAGAATGGCGGGTTGATTCTAAAGCTTGATTTCGATAAGGCTTACGATAAAAGTGAGTGGACATTTTTAGATACGGTTTTTGAAGAGATGAGCTTTGGTTTCAAATGGATAAAATGGATTCACTTTTGTTTATCTTCTGCAACAGTCGCGATTCGTGTCAATGGTTCACCAATAGAGTTCTTTCTGATGAAGAGAGGCTTAAGACAAGGCGACCCTTTATCGCCTTTCCTTTTCAATATCGTTAGCGAAGTCATTTTCAATTTCCCACCTTCAATTAGCCGACGATACTCTTATTTTTTGTGGTGCTAGTAATGAGAATCTGTTAAATGTTAAAAGAGTTCTTCGATGCTTTCAATTATCAGTTGATCTAAAGATTATATTCTTAAAGAGTATGTTATATGGGTAGGGATTGATGATCGTTTAGTTCGTGTGTGGGGTGACGATCTTGGATGCTCTGTCGGTTTCATCCCTTTTCAATACCTTGGGTTGCCTATCGGTGCTAATCCTGTCTTTAAATCATTATGGGATCCTGTCATTGAGAGTTTCAAATATCGCCTATCTAAGTGGAAAACTAAGTTTATTTCTCGATCAGGTCAAGTGGTTCTTTTAAAATCGGTTTTAAATAGTCTTTCTCAATATTTCATGTTGTGATTTCAAGTACCTGTGTGTGTGATGAAGGAAATTGAAAAGATACATAGAAGGTTCTTTTGGGGAAAAGACACATGTGAGCATAAACTATGTATCATGAATTGGGGTACAATCGCTAGAAGCAAGCCAAATGAGGGCCTCGGCTTGTGGATTCTTCGGGTTAGGAATGAAGCTCTTCTATGCAAATGGATATTTGAGATATGGAAACGAAAAAGAGGCGCTATGAAGGAAGCTTATAGATGCTAAGTATGGTAGAACCGAATATAGCCTATCTCTAGCAATTCCGAGCAAAGCTTCGGTTTCTTCAGTTTGGAAAAAGATTGCATATTTTCTCCATTCGAGGTCTCCATCACGAGTTGTTGCTAATAAAGGGTTGGTGCATTATGTTGATAAAGGCGATTATACAAGATTTTGGGATGACCATTGGGTGGAAGGCCACATACTAAAGACTTCATTCCCGAGAATCTTTGCTCTAGCATTATGTTGATAAAGGCGTTTGTGATTTCGGGCTGTGGGAAAATGGCCAATGGAAATGAAATGTGAATCTAAGGATAAATATATTTGATTAGGAGGTGGAACAATTTGAATCATTCATGTTAATTCTTAATTCAGTCTTGATGATGGCAACAAGGAATGACAAAGTTGTCTGGTCGTTTGACTCATTGGGGAAGTTTTCCTCGAGGTCATTCGGTAAAGAGATGGAGAGTTATAGTTACAGTGATCCAATTCTTCACTCGGTGTGGAAGTTTTTAGATCCCCTAAAAGCTCATCTTTTATGTTGGCAAAGTATCGTTGGCAAACTTCCGACAAGAGAGATGCTTTTAAGATTTGATATCATTGCTGAGAATAAATCCTCTTTGTAACTCATGTATCGAATCAGTTGATCATATTTTTATTCATTGTAAGTTCACTCTGTCTATCTAGTTTGCATTGATTGGTGGTTGGGATTGTGATTGGGTTATTACTAGAAATATGAGAACCTTATTTTTTTGGTGGATGGATATTGAAAAAGTAGTGAAATGTAAAGAGGTATGACAGACGATGTTCTTCTCGGTTCTATGGCATGTGTAACAAGGCAATTTTTGCGGACGATGTATCTTCTTATTGGCAGGTTTTATACTTGGTAAAATTTCGAACCGGTTGTTGGGTTAAGGCTTTCTATCCAACATGTTTATATTCATTACTTGATTTTCATGTGAACTTATTTTTAATTACATCGTGCGGCAGTACTATGGAAAAGAACGTTCACAATAAACAATGGTGTCCTCCCGTTGTGGGTTCTTTAAAGTTCAATGTTGATGGTGCTGCTAGAGGCAAACCGGGGCCCGCAGGTATCAGTGGGTTGTTAAGAAACGACTATGGTGTTGTATTGGCCTTGTTTTCAATTTCTCTTGGTGTTTTAGACTCAAATGTTGTGGAAGTAATGGCAATAAAAGAAGCTTACAGGATGTTAAATGAGAAGCTAGATTTGTCATCGTCCAATATTATTGTTGAAAGTGATTCCCTAAATGCAGTTTCTTAGGTTCGGCATCCTCTTGAGAGACCATGGCGGTTGTTGTCTCACTTTCAAGAGATTGATCTTTTCCTTTCAACTAACGAAAACCGATCGATAGCTCATATCAAGCGTGAACGTAATTGTGATGCTGATAAGTTGGCTAAAGAATGATTCCTCCATTCTGCCCCTCTTAGCATCTGGAATTTATGATCCAGTGCAGCAAATGAAGCTTGTTTTGTGAGCTGTTTTGGGCTTTTGATTTGCGGGGTTTGATTGTCGTTTTTTATTTCTATGCCTATATGTTGGTGTCTTTCTTTTTATCCCATGTACACTATTTTGTCTATCAAAAGCTAGTTTTTGTATAGGTAGCTATGGAGTTTATTATGACTACATTTTGTAAGCTCTTTTTGTGGTTGGACTATGGACAACATAATCTATCATATTGTCATACTGATTGTCGGTTAACCATTGTGAACGGTGTTGGAAACATAGTAGGTCATGACCATAGACGAAACTTGACAAGTTTAATTGGAGGTCGTGGTGAATATTGCAGACTAGCGGATCTGATGGTCGACATTCGTTCGGACATGGTAAAGGTTATGGCGGCACCTATAGTAGGACAGAGGACTTATCGCGATGCCCACATACCAATATACGATGTCTCCGTCGCTGACGTTCGTCAAGCAGGCCACCCTGTGTAAAGTGGATCGTTTAACACCTACGGCACAAATCCATTTTTGACCTATTAGTCCTAGTATCATAGGCGACCGAACAGCCGCACCCTAATTACTAGATCGGCATGCTCTAATAATTCCGTAAACACCTAGCGAAGATATGGAAAACATATAAAGTAGCTCTATGTTTGGATCTGACAATATCATACCATAATCAAAAGGTACAACAACCTGGGCGACCAGAGTTAACAGAAATGTAGCCACTTGAGCTATTTTAAAAAGGGAGAAATTTGCACTACTTGGTGAAATAAGTTCTTTTTATAATCAATTTAAAACCATCTATCAAATTCTTTCTCGATACATTCTTCAAAAAATCCGATTCGGTGATTCTTCCCCAACTAACGAAGAGATCTTGGTGGAATTGCCACATATGAAATTGAGCACAATTTTGCAAAGAAAAAGCCCACTTGTTTCTCGAGAAGATATGAGAAACATGCTCAATATCATCTGATTGAATAGTTGACCCAACCCTTGTTGTTTGAAAAAACCCTCCACTTCTATTGGTATTTTTTCACGTAAAGCAAACATGAGATAACAAAACCATTGTTTCAATAAGATTTTGAATAGTAGGCCCGAATTCAAGTTGACTCTATTTTGCCTCTTCCTCGGAGAAAGATGATCAAACAATACCCAATCATGGTCCTTGCGGATCGAATCATCCTTATAATATACAAAGAAAAACTTTAGATATTTGAGATTTTTCTCTTTGAATAATATCTCAATTCCAGGTGCCAAACTGTGACGTATTTATTTTAGAGGAGCCAATTACATTTTCATTTAAATTTCGTACTAATAATAGCCACCATTACAAAATACGAGGGTTAAAATATACGTGTGGCGAATTTTTTTGAAAGCAACGACCCATCCCGATCCCCACAAAGTCCCGTCCTGATTATGACAACTCGCTAATATAATGCATCTACTAATGATGGCAAGAAGTAACATGGATCCAAAAGTTAAGGTCCAAATAAAGATTTCCTTCTCCACAACTTTCAAACACAATGAAAATATGGTAACAAAGATTTTTAATAACACAAAAAATGTCATCAAATTTAACCTTTAGTAATAACGAGTGTGGAAACTCGCGCAATGCAGCGGGATTAGCTTCAAAGGACTTACTTTGTAGCGACACTTAAACCTTAGGGACTAATTTTGCCAAGTTGCTATAGTTAGCAATTAATTCTACAGGACTTACCTTGCAACGCCCTTTAAACTTTAGGGACTGTTTTTGCCAGATTGCTATAGTTAGCAATTAATGATGCAGGACTTGTTTTGCAGCGCCACTTGAACCTCAGGGACTATTTCTGCCAAGTTGTGAAACTTTGCATTTAATGCTTGCTTGTTACTGTTTTCTTCCCCGGTAATTAGTATATATATATAATTTTTAGAAAGTGTGAGCAAAAATCTAAAATTATGAGATTTAATGACACTTTTTATAAATAAAATACGTCATAAAATGCAAAAACTATGTATTCACACTTTGTTTGTGTCATCTAAAAATATAGGGTTTTGCTAATATGTGCCCATTGGATATACTAAACACCTATAAAAAGATATTTCAAGCAGGGGCGGAGCCACCATGTAGGAAGTGGGGGGAAAGGCCCCCAATAAAGCTTCACCGGAATAGCTAAATTAGTAGAGAAAATGGTTAAATTAGTTGCAAAAATAGATTGTGCCCTCATCATAGAAATTAAAGTGCCCTCTACAAGAGAAAATAAATTAAATTGAATCTTTAAATTATTTCACCGGAATCGTAAAATGGCAGAGGGAGGCTGTTAAAGTAGGTTGAAGCAAAAGAAAAGAGAAGATTATTAGGAAGTGGGTTACATTAAATATATTATCTAGCTAATTCATATTTTGTTTTAATATGTTATTTAACTTTTGATATAGTAATAAATGCTTTACTTTTACTCCGAAGTTTAGAATTGTACTCGCCGTTTCGACTGTGGAATGCGTTTAGTCTTTACTTTTGTCCGTCACTATTTTGTCCAATCGCCCAACATGTTATAAAATAGGTGTTTTTGTTTTAGTTCAAAAACTAAGTTAGAAATTTCAAGTATATAAGTTCCGCCCTTCATAAAAAATTCATGTTAACAATCCAAAAAAAAAAAAAAAACATATCATACAAGTTTAGAAATCTAATTTCCATAAGAAATTTATGAAGATCTTATTAATTTGATACCACAAGTTTAGCAGCTTTTAGCTTTACGTTTATATTTAGATACATTTTGTATCTAATAAGTGATAATAAACTACAGGTAAGTTAACAAAATTGCATTATGAATATGGTCTCATTTTGGATACATCATATCACATCTTTAGTTAATGTTAGTTGCATAAAGGAAGCACTCTATTATTTTGTGTTTAATTAAACCGGCCCGACCCGGTCCATTTTGAATTTATCTATAATCTTTGTAACCTTTATCGAGTCATTCTTGTCGCTCGTTGCCCCCTTCGAGTTGATTTCCTGGCTCCGCCACTGATTTCAAGTTGATTAAGTTATAAAATTCATATAATTAAGGTAACTTTTTTCTATAATTAATGTTCGATAATTGCATCTTTTTTATATAAAAAGGATAGATGTGTTCATTTAATGCACCCGGGCACATGTTAGCGAAACCCAAAAATATATACTACGTAGTTTAGATGGGGGAACATGAAGAGAATGGGGATAATTGGTATGATCTTACCTCGTATTAATTTTAACACAGTGCATGCATCAGTATTATCAGTTTAAGCTTTAAGGTACGAACTCATTAGATTCGCCAAATTACTTCAAACAAATGGCCACGGACACAATGGTTGAAGGAATTGAGTGAATTTCAAAAGCGAAGGCATGAGTATCAGTGTATCTCATTCACAAAAAATGAACGAAAAAAAACTTTTCAAAAGGATAAACAACATATATAATACTCATTTCAAGAAAAATGTAACTTACAAACATAGAAAGGATTGTTCAAGAAAACATGAAAAGGAATTGAAGGAGTGTTCCAATAGTATTGTTAATTTGTTACCTATACCTTTCTCCGACCAACACACATGAAGGTAAGAGAGACATGAAAACAAAACCAAAGAGTCACAGTAACGCGATTAAAAGCAGTTTAAGCACTCGTTTAAGCGGTTCTTTCTTCTAGTTAATCTATACGAAGCGATGTTTTTACCATATATTTAAAATAAGAAACGTAAAATGTATTGCTTTAAAATTTAAATTGCCCTATTTAAAATGTTAGGATCTATGGTTACCATAACCCCAGTGGCCTGGAAAGGACTACACTTCATTTTCAAACTTACATTAGTGTTGGTAATAGATGTTGATATTTCACAATAATCTGATATCCACCCATATGTTAAAATATAACAAATTCTGGATTTTGAAAATACATTGTCACATTTAGATATATCCAATCTACATATTTAGCAAGCCCTTGTAAAGAATGCAACAGAATTTACAAAAATAAAATCATTGCAAGATGTGTCTACAATTGCTTGTGTATAATTGTCTATATATAAGTGAATGTTGGGTATTCATAGTTCATGCACCTTAAGTCACTAGCTAGTCGATCAAGCCAGCCATGGCGCCCTATACCATTTTCATGTGTACCCTCTTAACCTTCTTGTTATCTTTTCATGGCATCGATGCCAACGTCGTAAAGTACAATGTGTATCACATTGCCGAAAAACATCCTGGTGGAATCAAATTCACAAAAATAATTGGAATTCCATACACAAAGCAGATAATGGCCAAGATCAACAGCTACATTTGGGCAACCATTTTCCAACAAAATACAGATGCTGACCGAAAGATTGTCGATTCTGTTGATCTTTACCTCAAGGACTTCGATGGAGCCGAAGGTATCACTTGGGGTAGCAACAGGATTAATGTTAGTGTGATTTATTTAAATGGGTACCAAGGGGACTTGAAATGGGAATTCACGTCCCTCTTGTACCATGAAATGACACACGTTTTCCAATGGAATGGAGAGGGTAAAGCCCCGTCAGGTTTAGTAGAAGGGATCGCAGATTATACTATTCTGAAAGCTAATTACTTCCCTCCGGCTTTTGCAAAGCCTGGGACTGGGGACAAGTGGGATCAAGGTTATGATTTCACGGCTCGTTTTCTTGAGTATTGTGACAGTCTTGTCCCAAACTTTACTGCAAAGCTTAACAAAAGAATAAGGAAAACTTACGATGTCTCGTTTTTTAAGGAGTTAACAGGGAAGCCTGTGGAACAACTATGGAAGGATTACAAAGCTAAATATGCTGGGAAGAACTAAATAATATGTGTGATGTTTAGTGAACTATATGAATATGATAATTATTAAATAAGCTTTCTTCTATAATTGGTGTAATCCGATATTTGTTAAGGTAATCAAGGTTTTGTTAGTTATGAAAACTATAAATGTATCCGATCGAGCTTTAGTTCAACCAGATATGTTGGTTTAATTTCATTGACACATACGTTTGAACTGAGCAAGGCTCTTCCAAGATTGACATAAGCCATGTTCGATATCGATGATCCAATCAAAATTGACACCAAAAATTCATATAGTTAGTAGTTATAGACCCAAACAATAAAATGATGAATAAGCTGTTAACCTTGTGAGTTGTGACTATCACCACCACTACATAATTAATGACATACCGCAAGTTATCGATTAAGCATATGTCTATATCTGCTGTATACCATATCAGATGGTTCAAAGCTAAAATAAAACCTTAATTACACCTCCATTGGGTTCAATTGAACCCGCTCGACTACATGTAGCTCCGCCCTGGTTGTACCAAAAAAAATGCGAGATAAACAATTTTATAAGCAAACCAAACAACAACATACACCACAATAAACAAAGGGTCTATCTTATCATCTACAACTGATCATCATTGTAGTATTATTTGTTATTGTAATCAAAGAAACCCCGAATGAAATTATCTTTAATAACATGGTTAGCCCGCGTACATCTGATTTGAATACACGCCGTGTCTAGGTAACCAGAAAACCTTGCTCGTATACATGTTTATTAAACGAAACAATAACATATCCAACAACATTACAACATTTTAAAACCAGACTCTTTGCGGCATTTCATCAAACACCTTACACGCAACTACAAAAAGACATCAAACCGCGCCACATATCTCCTTCAACTTACTCGCCGCGCCTTGATCAACCTTATACTGCACGAAAACACAAAAATTTCAACAAAATGTCAGTTCATAAATTCATGGGTAGTGATTAAATGAATGTAAACTGTAAAAAACTGACCTTTTGAAGAACCCATAAAGAGTGTTTGTAAGCACGATGAAAAACCTCCTCGAGAGCTGCGGGGTCGTTCGCGTCGAGTTCTCGATAGTTGACGAAGTTTTCACGGGCGTATTTGGCGTAGTATGAGCGGGAGTCTGCTGGGAGATGACGGACTAGCCGTAGGACTTCACCGTATATGCGCAAAGCTGTCAGCATTTTGAATTTTGGTTGTAAGTTGTTTGGATGAAATTTGGGTTTTGTTAATGTTTTTGGTGTTTTAAGGCTGATATATGTTTTTGGGTTGGGCCTAGTTTAGTCATAGTACTCTTATGAATTGATTGGCATTTGACTTTTGGAATTTTTAGAAAGGCAAATTTCATAAAATTGTATGCTTTAATCTATTGTAAAACTTTAGGGGGAATCGTATATATATCAATTAAAACTTAAAAATTTGCATATTTTTTTGTAATGTAAGTTTTTAATGCATGATGTACAATGCAATTTAAGCATGATTTGAGTATATATGCAAATATACAAGTTTTAGTGAATATATATGCAATTGCCTTAAAACTTTAAATCAACTTTACTTCAACGTCACGTTAGTTTTTTAACTCATCAAAAGCATCTCCAATGATAAAAATTGGTTAGAAATTTCCATCTATCATTAACCTCATCACTCCAATGCTAACAACCTATTCAATTATATCTCAACTTATCTTCGCCTCTCACATAATAAATTAATAATAGAGGCTGAGCAATATCAATTTATTGATCCATTAAGTCATTCTCAACTTTTAACTCCAATGTATTAACCTATTCTTAACTCATTTTCACCCCTTTTCCTACCCTCTCCATTAGAGATGCTCTAACCCACCAACGAACAACTTATTGCTCCATTAAGTCGGTTCAATTTCGATTTTTCGGTTAATTTGCTAAGCACTACCCTACAGACACTCAATTTGGTTGAATATTGGCTAGCTATTTTTATTTCTTTTTGAACGACAATATGCTATAAACACTCAATTTGTTTGTTTTGTTAAGATGTTTTTTGTATGAATTTGACTATCACATTTTACTGTTAAAAGGTGATTGGAAAGTTTGAATATGATATAACGTTGTTTGTTTTCTGATCTGGTAAAATGATTGAATATTGTCAAATATAGCAATTTAAATATGAAAAACGTTACATTTATTTTTAAAAACTCGCTAAATGTTTCAACAATGTTAATCGTATATTTATGTCAAATCAATAAATGTGTGTAAATGTTTATTATACATATATACGTGTGTTGAAGTCACAAATTTGTAACACATTTTTAATTACATTTTTGTAAGAAAGAAAAAAAAAGTCTATGTACATGTATATCTAAGAAAAAGAAAGAAAAAAAGTATAAAAAAAAATTAAAAAAAAAAAAGGTCATTTAGATGCAATAAGATCTATCCTTCATCTCTTAACAAGTAAGAGCGTATTTACTTTTTGCTTGTATCCTCACTTGGTCCCACTAAGAGGCATTTATATATATATCTTCACATACATACTCATATTTACATATTTTTCCAAACAGTGTTTTAACATGCTTGTACATCATACATAAAAAACTTGTATTTAGGAAAATATGTAAATATGGGGATATATGAAAATCCCCCCACTAATAATTTTTAGACTAAAATACACCGTTGGTCCCTAAACTTGTCAGTATGCTTCGTGTTGGGACAAAACTGGGCGTTATCATCGTGGGGAGTCCAAACCTTGGCATTTAAATGCCAAATCAGTCCCTTTGACCAATTCTCTGTTAGTCAAAGTCTGCTAGTTTCCCCCATGTGCCTTGCACATGAGGGTAAAATCGTCATTTCATTGTTTTGGTTTATCACCCTTCATCTTCATCTTCCTCATGCTTAAACCCAGATTCCGGCGACCTTAAACCTAGAATCCGGCGACCAAGAATATCATTTGGTCGTACTTCTCAGTAGGATCTTCAAAGACACTTGTGGGTGGGGTGGGCGGATTGATAAAACACGCTAGTCATGCCAAGAAGTCCAAGAAATGTAAAAGTGTGTTAACAAAAATCCCGAGCCTTAAAAGTGGGAAAAATGGTGGTGGAAAAGTGGGAAAGAAAATGCAATGGTGGGATATGCTGCGCCGCCAGAGAAAAAAAAAAGAGGATTGAGAAGTCACGTGGTAAAATCCCTAAGAGCATGTTCAATCATAACACCATAACACCAATAACACTGTCCACATCAGCTTTAACATTTCACCTTAACATCCTCAAAAAACACCCACAACAATAACATCCCAATAACATCAATAACATTTCATATTTTCAATTTCAACCCCTAAACTAAAACAAACACTTCATTTATTAAACTAAACATAACATTAAATTTGAAAACATATTACAATACGAAATTAAAAAAATACATCGAAAAAAAAATTACAACAAATAAAAAAATACATCGAAATTAAAAAAACACACCGCAAATTAAACGTTACAACATAAAGGAAATGACAACGAAAAAAAAACAAAACATAGCAAATACTTATTCATCATCGTCGCTCTCTTGTTGTTGTCCATGTCGTTCAAGATTCTTCAGCCAAACATGCTCCATAAGGTCCTGTTGGAGTTGGGTATGCGTTTGTCGGTCGTGTATTTCTTTTGCCTTACGACTGTGAGTATCACATCTTTCGACCCATCTTCGTTGCCTCAAATTTGCTGACGGATCCACCCACAGTTCGTTATAGTCACGTAATGCAAATTTTTGATCTTTTATAATCATGTTATGCAAAATAATGCAACAATACATGATTCTACGTATCGTGGCAATTTCCCATTGACGTGCCGGTTGTTGTAGTATACCCCAACGGCCTTGAAGAACACCAACAACACGTTCAATATCCTTTCGGGCCCTTTCTTGTCTCCTTTTAGAGTACGCATGTTTTTCATCAGTTATTGCCGTGAATGATTTGACGAAAGTTACCCACTGTGGATAAATTCCATCAGCCAAGTAATACCCTTGTTCATACCTAGTTCCGTTGACCATATAAGGTGCTTTTGGGGCATTATCAGCAAGAATATCGTCGAATAACGGAGAGTTATCTAAAACATTAATATCGTTATTTGCCCTCCAACATCTCAAAAAATGCATGCCAGATCCATAAATCTTGAGAAGCAGCAGCTTCAAGCATAATTATTGGGTATTTTTTATCACCCCTGGCAAAATGCCCTTGCCAAGCCACTGGACAATTTTTCCATTCCCAATGCATACAGTCAATGCTACCAAGCATTCCCGGAAAACCATGTTTTTCTTCATGTTGTTGATAAATTTTTTGAATGTCGGCCCATGTTGGTTTTCTTAAATACTCCGGCATAAACAAATCAATAATACATTTGTTAAAATTATCAAGACATACTTTTGAAGTACTCGCACCCATTTGCAAGTATTCATCAAATGCATCGGGTGAGGTGTCGTACGCCAATTGGCGTATGGCAGACGTACACTTCATTAGAGCACTTATACTCATTCGACCCGTAGCATCGGGTGTTTGCCTAAAGAAAGTAAAATGATCTGGAATATTATCGGAAGTATAAGATTCAATACCTTCAACTATTTGCAGGAATAGTTTCCGGCTCATACGAAATCTTCTACGAAAATTCCGGTTTGAATACTTACAACCTTCTACGAAATAATCGTTGCGCAGACGTTCTTCTGCAAGCTCACGTTCACGATATATATGGCTACGAGAACGACTAGGATGTTGAGATTCAATACCTTCTTCTTGTTCCAACTGAAGGTGATACTCGTACGCGGACGCCATAAATTGAAAGTCTTCTTGGTCTTCTCTGTCTGACCAAGACAGAGGAATATCACCAAATTCATTTGGATCCATTGTGAACGAACTTGATTCTTGAATTATCAAAGTGTGACAGGAAGTATATAAATTGTGAATTTGAATTATGAAAGTGTGAAAAAAATGGAGTTTTAGTTGGGTATTTATAGTGGTAAAAAAATGTTTTTGATTTTTTTTTTTTTTTTTTTTTTTGTTAAAACTAGCCATTAGGGACTAGTTTTGAAAATTTTTTGAATTTTTTTTGAAATCTAACGGCTACTAGCCGTTGCAGGGACTAGTTTTGAAAATTTTTTGAATTTTTTTTTTTTAAAGCCACTAACTGGCGTTAGTGGAGCAACGCGCAGGGACCAACGGCGAAATAACGCCACACCCACAACAGCTAACGCCACTAACGGGCGTTATTTTGCCCTCTAACGCCGTTGGGGCGTTATGATTGGGTATGCTCTAAGTAAGACATTACTTTTATGTTATATCTAGTTTGCGACAAGTAAAAATACTAAGGTCAATATATATTCCATTTAGTGTACAGTTTATCAGATTATGTCATATGATGTAAATGTGAAACTTTTATGCAAAATGTAAATTCGAGTTGTGGAGGTTCATCCTGATTTGACAATAGGACCTTTATTCATCTAGCTAGTTCTTTAGTTCATCATACTTCTTAGATGCTAAATGTTTTTACTTTGTATGATTTATGAATAACCAATGTCCAACACGCTTAAGAAAATCTATTCATGCCATGGAAATATTTCAAATTAAATGGTTAGGTTTCTTCGGTCGAATATATCAAGCAGAATCTACACATAAGTTTCTGTTTGTACCAAGAAATGCTAGGCCAAAAACAATAATGCAGTGGTTTGCTGGAAAAAAAGCATATTAGTAGTAATCAAGTCATGTATAAAACAGCTAAAGCATCAGTATTCTCCAAGCATATATAGTAGTAATCCAACCAACTTGTTTTTCATCCAACCAAGGTTGAAGATCCTACTGAGAAGTACGACCAAATCGTATTCTTGGTCGCCGGATTCTGGGTTTAAGGTCGGCGGAATCTAGGTTTAAACATGAGGAAGATGAAGATGAAGGGTGATAAACCAAAACAATGAAATGACGATTTTACCCTCATGTGCAAGGCACATGGGGAAACTAACAGACTTTGACTAATAGAGAATTGGTCAAATGGACTGATTTGGCATTTAAAGGCCAAGGTTTGGACTCCCCACGATGATAACACTCAATTTTGTCCCAACACGAAGCATACTGACAAGTTTAGGGACCAACGGTGTATTTTAGTCTAATTTTTATCTGAGGCCACTAAATTTCCCTTTTATCCTCAAAATAACACTCCTCTGATTCGGTGGCTTTAAGAGAAGAGGACCCACTACTTTTTATAAACCTCTTAATTCAAAAAAACCCAACACATCTTACCACCTCTTAGTGAAAATGAAAAAACAAACACCGTGATCTTTTACCACATCGTAGTCCTTTTATACATCATTAATTAAGTACAAGGTTCTAAAAGGCGTGAGGCGTGGCAAGGCGGCATAGCCACGCCTCAAGCTTTACAAGCCTTTGCGAAGCCTTTGCGTTTCATAAGGCGTGCTTAAGGCGGCAAAAAAATATTTATAGATTTATGTATTTATAATTTTGTATCATTTTTTAAGAGCAATTTCAATAACTAAAGCCCCAATCCCAAATAACCAGGCCCAAATATGAGGCCAAAATAGGAATTAAGTTTTGAAATAACGAGGCCCAAGAAGGAAATAGCCCAAATACTAGAAAAAATTAAATTAATAATTAATAGGCCCAAATACAAAATAGCCCAAAAAGTGAAAAAATCTCTAAACGCTTCAAAAAATGGCGCCACGCTTTGCGCCTTTGCCCGCTATTTCACGCTATTTCCACGCCACGCCTAAAGCCAACGCTAAGGTCTGTTTCGTAACGTAGAGGCCACGCCTCACGCCTAGGCGACGCCTTTGCGGCGCCAAGGCGCGCCTTTTAGAACACTGATTAAGTATAACGTTTTAGTTTAAGACAAACCATCTACAAGTGTGAGCTTTGTGGTCCAAAATAGAACTTGGTATCCATATAAACTACTGTAACATTTATCTGCCCATTTGTGCCAGTCATTAAGAGACGATGTCGTTGTTGATGTTAATTAATGTCGATGTTGATATATAGATACAGCTCGATAGAGTTACAATACTCACCACGTGTATCCTTTTCTTACCTTACGTATCCATGCATGCCTCAAGATTCCACGTCCCTACATGCATATACTTTCTTATAACCCATTTATTCAATACTTCGTCGTCTAACTAAATAAAATGTCATAAGACCATATAAAAATTGCATTCCATAAAATAAACTATTCAAAATCTAGTTTATATGTACGTATTTGTATGTAAACACTAAAAAAAAAGTTGAATTCTCCACACTTATTTTTCCACGGTATAGTTAACTGTGGATTTTTTTTTATATGAATCATAATTTTACTACATTTTTAGGTGTCACAAATTTATTAAAAAATATTTCACGTATATAAGCGTGAACAATTACAATAACGCTACACTTATAATTGAAGTAAAACAAATTCTTAAAATGTCACACTTATAAGTGTAAAAAAACACTTTAAAAATGCTACACTTATAAATGTAATAAAAAATAACTAAAAAAAACTACACTTATATAAAAAGGCACACTTGTTAGAGAATTATCCACATAAAAAAAAGGCTCACTTATCCATCCTTATAAAATAAAATTAGTAGCTTACACTTACAAATTTATTAGTAGCTCACGAGCCTGTAAAATAAAATATCTTCTCCACACTTATTCCCACTCAAAATAAATAAAATTAAAATAACAAACTTATCCATCTCTTATCCATCGCTTATTGTTACAATCAGAAAATCATCGCTGTGGATCTGTAATCGTTGCCGTGGTTTCATAATCATCGCTGTGTTTCGTAATCAACGTTGTCGTGGTTTCGTAATCATCAGGTCAATCGTTGCCGTGATTTCGTAATCATCGATGTGGATCTGTAATCGCTGTGGTTTTGCAATCGTCTCCGTGGATCTGTAATTGCCGTTTATTATTGTTCCGATCATCAGGTCATTAATGCGTTTTGGTTGCTTAAGCTTACAGTACATGTTATGAATTAAGATATGTTGGGAAAATAGCTTCTTAGGTCATTAATCCATTTTATTTATAAAGTTTTGATACTTTGCTTATTATTATGTTTGCTGTTTGAAACGTGCTATTTTTATATGATTACAGTTAAGTGTATGATTATTGCTGTTTAAACTGTGTTTGTTTTAGTTTACAGGTAAAAATTAGTTTAAGTTGTTGATGATGATGTGTTTCGTGTTTGCTTTGATATAGTTCACATTTTTAGATTTAAATCCTTATTGTTTTGCAACAGAATTTGATGAATTAGTCCACTCTGGAAATGTTTATATGTATTGTGTTTGTTGTGTTGATGATGCTTTGTGGTTTAACGTCTCGCTGGATAGTAAGATATCATAGCTTATTCATGTTTAGATGGTGTTAATTTGTTTATATATTTTTGTGTTTTACTGAACCAGGCTTTTGCTTATTCAAACTTGCTAAAACAACTAGATTAGTCATATTTTTATTGCGTGAAGATGTCATATGAATAGTAGGGAATAAGACTTCACTCTGTTTCCATGTTAGCATTCTTGTTTTGGCACGTGAAAAACTTTGTTTCGTTAGTATACTTTTGTGAGTCGGTTAAGGTCAAGCTTGAAACAGTGTTGCTTTGAGTTCAATTTGAGATTAAGCAAGTTACGATGTTTGTGGAAATCTATGGCTTTAGACTTGAAGCTCATTGGCATAATTGTTTTGGCAAACGTTACACTAAGACCAGACACGTAGATGAGGAATAAGAATGTGCATTGAATATGTTCATTTTGACACTCTAAAATCAGACAATTTGGTAAGTGAATAATAATGGAGGTAAGTGAATAATAATGGGTTGGTGCATATGCTATGAGTTAGGAGTTGTATATTATCTTGTTGTCATACTTGTGCTTTGTCTGCATCTTCAGTTCGTTATTTGCTGTCAGTCAGATAGAATTCTATATGAGTTATACTTTAGTAAATTAACTTGTTGTAATAATAATGGAGGTAAGTGAATAAATTAGCCTGTTGTTGTAGATGATTTGTTTGTGTAGCATGTTTATGATAGGTTGCTAATAATGAGTTAGAAGTGCATTCTTAGCTCGACAAGGACTAAGCGTTTCATTAGATCTTTAAGTTTTGCAAAGCATTTGTATCGTATATTAACTTAATGGTATGTTATTAACATTTATTACTTGTTTAGGTAAATCAATATGATGGACAAAAGTTGGATCAACGCACACATAAAAAGCATTACTTATAGAAAAGGAGTCGAGTCTTTTATTAATTTTGCTCGTGCTAGAGACATAAGAGGATCAATTATATGTCCTTGCCTTAGATGTTGTAATGATGAATTATTGGAAGTAGACGAGGTTCATGAACACTTATTGCGTTATGGTTTTTTACCGGGGTACACAATATGGACTATTCATGGGGGGCTTGCTACTCCCCCAACATCTCCGTCTACTAGCGTTCATGAAACTTCGTTTCTTGAAGACGAAATGATAGGGTTGGTCTGGGATGCCTTTGGTTTAAGTTCTTTTCCTTTGAATCATGAAAACATGGAGGAAGTAGTACTTGATGGCGAAGTAGATGAATCTGCCAAAACAAGTGATCACAATGTAGAGGATATTCCTTATAAAAAATTGCTAGAACAGTGTGACAAAGAATTGTATCCCGGCTGCAAGTTTTCTAGTTTGTTTTTTACTTTACGCTTATATCACATTAAATGTATCGGTGGCATATCCAACAAGACTTTTGGTATGTTGCTAGAGCTTTTACGAGATGCCTTTCCTCACATCACATCATTACCATCATCTGTTAACCAAACCAAAAAATTAACTAATGATTTGGGGCTTGGATACAAAAAAATCCATGCATGTCCTAATGACTGCATGCTATATTGGGATAAGAGCGAGGGTGAACAATCATGTCATACTTGTAAAGCTTCCCGATATAGAAATGATGTTGGTGATCAATCGGGGGAAAGTTCAAAATCACACAAGTCAAAAAAGCCAGCAAAAGTCTTGCGTTATTTTCCTTTAATTCCGAGACTAAAAAGGCTATACATGTGTGAGAAAACTGTGAAGGACATGAGGTGGCATGACACGGGTCGAACAAAAGATGGGAAGTTAAGGCACCCGGCAGATGGTCTTGCTTGGAAGGCGTTTAATGATCGATATGAACAATTTGCCTCAGATCCTCGTAGTGTAAGGCTTGGGCTTGCTAGTGACAGATGTAATCCGTTTCGTACAATGAATACAACACATAGTACCTAGCCAGTGCTATTGATTCCCTATAATTTACCTCCGTGGATATGCATGAAGCAACAATCTTTTATTCTTTCAGCGATAATTGAAGGGCAAAAAGGTCTGGGCAATGATATAGACGTTTATGTAAAACCTTTAATTAAAGAACTTAATCTTTTATGGAAAGGGGTTGATGCTTATGATGCTTTCTCGAAAGAAAGGTTCAAGTTAAGAGCTTCTCTTTTGTGGACTGTGAATGATTTTCCTGCCTATGCTAACTTATCAGGTTGGAGCACTAAGGGACGTGTGGCATGCCCCACTTGCGTGAAGTCAACTCGCTCATTGTGGTTAAAGCATGGAAAGAAATTTTGCTACATGGGACATCGTAGATGGCTAGAGGAAAATCATCCTTATCGATTTCAAAAGGATAGATTTGATGGCACGATCGAGAGAGATGGTCCTCCCACCATAATGTCGGGGTCTGATATTTTGAAACAATTAAGAGGTTCAAGGTTCAATTATGGAAAGTCAATTAAATCGAATAACAAAAGGACAAGAGATGATGTTAGTTGTTCAACAATTAGTCATCTTCATGTAACAAATGACGATTCGAGTGCATTTGATGATTTAGAGAGTTTCATAGAAGAAGATATTGATGGTGATAACCAAGTGTGGAAAAAGAGGAGTATTTTTTTGATTTGCCATATTGGGAGTTCAATCTTATTAGGCATAACTTAGATGTGATGCATATCGAAAAAAATGTTTGTGATAACGTGATCGGGACTTTATTAAATTTGGATGGGAAGACTAAAGACAACGAAAATGCTCGCAAGGATCTTATGGAAATGGGAATAAGGCATGACCTCCACCTTATAAACCGTCCTAACAAAAATTCATATGTACCCTTGGCATGTTACACTATGTCTACGGTGGAGAAGTCGAACTTTTCACAAGTCTTAAAAGATCTAAAAGTTCCTGATGGTTATGCTTCAAATATTTCAAGGTGTGTAAGCTTGAAGGATCGTAAGCTCTCCAACCTCAAGAGTCATGATAACCATATTCTAATGCAAGACATTTTGCCTATTGCTCTAAAGGCTTCCATGCATTCAAGAGCACAAACTAGAGTAGTCAGAGCAGTGTGTGACTTATGCTCCTTTTCAAAGGGTTATGTGCTAAAGTTCTTGATCTTAGTGAATTAGAGAAAATGGAGTATCAAGTGGTGCAGACTTTGTGTGAATTGGAGCAGTTATTTCCTCCGAGTTTCTTCACAATCATGGTTCATTTGACTATTCATTTGATATTAGAGGCCAAACTTGGTGGACATGTTCATTATAGATGGATGTATCCAATTGAGCAGTAATTTTCTTTGTTCTAAAAATATATTTATATACACTTTTTACTCGTTAATAACTTTATTTTTTAATTATTTTAAATAAAATAAAAGGTACTTGATGCCATTGAAATCATATGTTCGCAATAAGGCTCAACCAGAAGGCTCAATGGCATAAGGTTATGTAAAAGACAAGTGTCTTACTTTTTGTTCAAGATACTTTGAAGGTATAGAGACTCCATTTAATCGCCCTCCTAGAAATGATGAAACTATTGACGGAAAGGAGATGTACATGCTTAATTCTGCGGGGCGTAAATTAGGAAAGGTTGACATTCTCGAACTTGATTACAAATCACTAGCTCAAGCACATCGTTATGTGTTACTTAACCATAGAAAAATTCAACCTTTTCGCGAGTAAGTATCCTTTTTTAAGATATTGAACATATTATAAAATGATGTGTTATAGAGTCTAAGATTATAATATATTTCGTGTAGCCATTTTTTGGCTGAATTACAAGCTCTTAGGAAGGAACCGGTAAACTTAAAGACAATAGAGAAGTTTGTCGTTGAGGAGTTTTTAGGATGACTTCAACAGCAGGTGACAAAACTATTTATTTCTTATGAAAGATTATTAATCATTTGGGTGCATAATATAACAGTGGTATGAAATAATGGTAGGTTCCGTACTTAGAAAAGAACAATTTTGATAAAGAAGTGTTATCCCTTGCTATTGGCCCAAGCAATGTTGCTAAGCAATGCAATGGTTTTATCACGAATGGATTTAGATTCCTTACTAAGAGTCATGAAGAGTTTAAGAAGTGTCAAAATTCAGGAATCATGGTGGAAGTTGAAGGAGGAAATTACTATGGAAAGCTTACGAGCATCATTGAGCTGGAATATGTTTTTGGATATAAAGTCGTGCTTTTCCGTTGTGATTGGGTTGATATTCGACCTTCAAGGGGGCTAAAGAAAGATAAATATGGGTTTCCACTTGTAAACTTTTCCAGGCCGTTAGTCCATACCGGTATTGAATTGAAAGATGATCCTTTGATAGTATCATCCCAAGCGAGACAAGTTTTCTACATAGAGGATGTAAAAGATGTTGGATGGTTGCATGTTATTGCAAATTATCCAAGAGATACATATGACATGGGAAAAAAGGCCAGTGAAGATGATGAGGACTCATACACCCAATGTATTCCTTGTAATCTTCCACATCTTGATGATGTTAATGAGCGACCCATTTGGCATAGACGAGACATCCAAGGATGAGTGTTTTAATGGCTCTGTGAAGTTGCGCCATTTGGCAGTACTATTATGAGTGATATTTTTACCAACAAAGCTTTCTATTAATACAGATTTTTACTTTTAACTTTTTACTTTTTACTTTTACAAGCATTTGCAGTTTCTAGTTCTCATAAATCTGTTTATTGTACAAGGAGTTGCATCTCATGCTTTTATTATTGTTCTTAGAGATAAAACGTGATGTGTTTCTGGTTTTTACACTTCTTTGTTAAGCTGTTTAGTTTCTGTTAATATTGAAAAGCGTGAGTAGGTTTAAGACGACGTTAGGAATTTGGTGTGTGGTGTAGTTGAGTCTCCAATATCGTAGTTTGGACCACTTACATTCTCATCTTGTTCTTTTCTTGGCTCGTTTTTCTTTCTGTTTTTGGTTGTTCTCCTGGTATGGCTTGGACCACCGTCAACCTCCTTCACGCTCTGGTATTTTTATTTCCTTTGATCTCTAATTATTTCTACTTATTTAGGGTTTCGATTTTACCAATTTTGTACGCCTACTAATAAGAGACATTAGGAGGCTGCATATTTCTTTTCAAAGGTTTTTAGGTTAGATTTTAGGGTAAAAAGTCACTCATTGGCGGACCAAGTACCAAAAGCTGTAAGGTTCGTTTTATTAGAACTAACGAATACTTGAAATCGGTATTTTTGACAAGTTTTACACTATGCTGTGGTTCACATACTTCCTCAATTCGGCCTTGAAGTCACTTTTATCCCAAAATATAACGAAAATAAGCAGTTTACACTATAATAAGCAGATAATCAGAAGCAGTTTGGTTATCCAAACACTCCAAAGTGTTTATCTTCTTATTTTGGGGTATAATAAGCAACTTAGAAAAAAGCAGCTTGGAACATGCTTATTTCAATCACTTTTAGACTCTCGTAGCTGGCCTAAAAACAATCAGATACGAGTATATGGAATAGAGTTATCTGATTCTTTTTATCCACTTTGTTAATTTTCTTACATCCAAACACTGTTTTCTATTGTTTTTATTTTAAAGTAGTTTATAAGGACTTATTCATAAGCATAAGCATAAAACTAAGGAATCCCAAACGCACTCTTTGTACGAAATAGCATCACAAGTTTATGTGTTAGCTTGTATCACGGGCAAACAGAGTAAAGTGGATATGAATGTAACTATCAATACTTTTGAATAATCAACCTAAAACTTTCAGCGTCATGTCTTTACAAAAATAGTTCATACGTCATAAAGAACTTTTGATACCAGTGACTGCTTAGTGCCTGGTACACAAGGTAATAATGCTCAAATTAGATATTGAGGTGAACTGGAATTGGGGGGTTGTAGCCCAATATTGCAATCTGATGTAGCATAGGACAACTGGTACACAGGGTAATAATGCTCAAATTAGATATTGAGGTGAACTGGAATTGGGGGGTTGTAGCCCAATATTGCAATCTGATGTAGCATAGGACAATGACTATGAATGAGCATGAGATCCTACAAGGATAAGAATACCTATTAATTTAGGATCCTACAAGGTAATAATGTGTTATTGTAGGTTTAGTCCATAAATATGTATATTGTAGCAAAAGCATCTCTATGTTGGACCATATAATATCAGTAATTATTGATAGTATACATGTCTACACGCCTAAACATTTAATGTGCTATTGCAGGTTGAGCTAAAACAGCTAATTGGAAGATGTTTTGGTCTAAAGCAACAATGGAACAACATTCAAAAAGGTATAAACAGAACAAGAATAATTCCACACTCATGGAATCACATATGAAAACTGTTGGTAACTTACATGATGACTTACATCGCCCATCATCTTTTACTCCCAAACTTTTCCGCCCCCCTTTTTGTTCTACTATCCAACAAAACCCCTTTTCATCGTCATCTTCTGCTGATTTTCAATCCGTACAATCCAATCCAACCACTTATAATCCAAATTTGTATGATTCTATGATGCACCATTCCACATCGTCATCATATTCTAAACCACCATCATATCTCAAACCACCAGCGTCCGAGCCTATGCTGCACCAGTCTACATCTTCATCATATTCTAAACAACCAGCATCCGAGCCTAAGTTGCACCAGTCCACATCGTCTAATCAACCTTCATCTTCTAGGAGTAGTTTACATCAGTCCTCCTCGTCTTTTTACTCGGGCCAAGATGATGAAGATGAAGATCAAATTGATGAGGACGAGGCAAAGGAGGTAGAAATGGTAGGTAAGAATATAAACATACTAGTAATTAGTTATTATTTCGCAAATTTCATCCTAACAGTGGGTGGTGATTTTTTTGTAGATGAGTATGGGAGTATTCTTAGGACACAAAAGATGACAGCAAAAGATGTGTATAAGCTAAGACAGGGTGAAAAAGTTCTTGTTCATGTTAATGATACTTTTCAACTAATCAAGGGTGCAACCACCGTGTGCACAAGGTTCATGACCTTACTTCTGAGACAACCCAATCTGTGTCCACCAGAAGCTAAAGATTGGAGAGAAATAAAAGCTCGTTGTGGTGTATTGCTTTTGGGAGAACTTCGGGTAATTTATTCTAAGACACTTATATTTTATTGTTCATAACAATGAAGGTCCTAGATATCTCCTCTTTATTGCATTTTTTTGGCAGCGGAAATTCAGCTTGCCTCAACTTAGTGGTGTTGGCGATGTACTTTTTGCTATGTTTGATGTAAAAGTCAGATACACAAAATATAGATTTAAAATGAAGTTGTTTCGGTTACCTTCCAAAAACTAGATGAAGCTAACAATGTTGGTATTAATGGTGCACAAGAAGGAACATATACCGAAGATGAGCTTCTGCAAGCACTTGATCTTATTGATGCACCGCCAAACTTTCTTCATCACCAGTGGGAGTTATATAAAAGTAATCTTAGAACACCTATGGCAAAGGTACCGGTTTGTTTTCCTCATATTAACAAACTATTTTTACCAAGTGTTTTGTACTGACTTTTTCTATACTGAACTGAATTGTAGAAACTATCACAACAGGGGAAGAAAGCAAAATATGCGCAAGTTCATACTCACAGAACGGATGCAACTAGTTTTGCGCGAAAACGTGACCGATTTGTGAGTGCTCTGAAAACATTCTCGTTTAAATTGTTCTTTAAGTTGATATGTATGGTTAAGTTTATACATATTTAAGTGATTACTTAAGTTTACACATTGCAATTTAGATAAGTTTATACATATTTAGTGGTTAGGAGTGTTCGTCTCTATGCTAATCCTATATATGAAGCACTTTCAGTGATAATAATTGTCTAGTTGAGCACTTTCAGTGATAATAATAAGTTTATACATAGTAAACTGTAGCCCATAATTAAGGGGTATTTGGACTTGTTTATTGAAATTGCTTGCTACTTACTGTTTTTTTTTAGTATAGTAGTATGGAAGCAATTTCAATCTGCTTGATCAAAAGAACATATTTTACCAACATATAAGCAGTTTAAATAAGCTCGAGGTCGAGCTCAACTTGGCTCTTTTGCAGCCCTGATTATCAAACTAGTATCTGTCAAATAAGTTAGCTTAGACCGCCCCTGAAAAATAAGCTGCGTATCTGCCCAAATAAATTGGCTTATGAAGTATAAGTTGAAATCATATATGCTCATAAGCATACTTATAAGCTTAAACAAACACCCCCTAAACTCATAAGACACTGAAGAAAAGGGATAACTTCATTCAGTAACCTCCATACTATCAAAGAACTTGCCTGGTCAAACTAAATGTTGAGTAGAGAATCAGATGTGACAGTAGACTTCTTATAGGTTCTTCTGGAAGTGATCACAAATATCAAATGTAGAATGTTTACTTGCATTAGTTCTGAAATCAGACAGCAATCAGATTTCTAGTTATGACTTCCAAGCCTATATCTAGGTTAGCTGACTCAAAAGTAACCTGTAATAAGTAAAATTATACTATTAATGTGTCCCTCTCTTTAGACTATTCTATTTACCTGTTGAAAGTTCGTTGCCTATAAGACTACTTTGTTTCATGTTCCACTTTAGTGCACTTGCAATGTCTAAAGCTTGACCGAATACTTCATGCAGTATCTATTTGTGTGAATGAATGGTATCTAGTAGCATAGGTATTCTATTTTAGTCTTCTATGCATAAACTTTATCTATGTCCAGTATATTTTCTGAGTTTCTGACTTCTGAGGTATAATCATGCTCCATTGAGAGCCTTGAATTCATTCAGAAGACATCGTCTAAATTCATTAAACAGAGTTGAAACAATAAACCCAGTTATCGCATCATACTTATAGGCACGGCACATGATATTCTTCACTATAGAATGACCAGCAATAGTAGCAAGAGAGACAACCAAACGATCATATAATCAACAATCATAACTGCTTCTAGGACTTGCAAGCAATATTGGATACTAATTTATCTAATCTATGAAGGTCAAACATGAAAGTCAAAGTCAAACACAAAAAGTCAAATATATGTATATGTATAAAAAGTATAGGGTCTAAGAATGACAAGAACAAAGTTAGTAACCGTTTATTCGGTTATGTTAGTTTAGAAACGTTGTGTCTATTTATTGTGTCGGTTCATGGGCTATAAATACCCATAAAACCAAGTCTGTAAATTAACGATTGATCATAATAAAAACTTAGTATATTTCATAACCGATTGTTCATAGAAGATTAGACTAACAGTTGGCATCAGAGCCAAAGGATTCGAACCAGAGAGACAGAAACCGATTGATTAAGGGAATCAATCAAGAGTAGAAATAGACCGTGCGCATACCGGTCAATCAAGAAGAAGAGAGACCGATTGATTCTGGGAATCAATCAAGAGAAAGAGAGAGAAAGACATACCAGTTGTGCAAAGAAGAGAGACCGCCGCCGTATTGTTTGCCGGAGAAGAAAAAACAACCGCCGCCGTGTATGGTTGCCGGAAAAGAAAAAGAAACCGATTAACCACCATCACCATTTTGATTAGAACAAAACCAGAAAAGGACCAGCATCATTTACAAGGCTTTGCCCTAATTTTTGTAGAAGGAAGAAGGAAGAGGAAGCGTACTGTTTTTTTTTTGAACAAAGTAGCAGTATTTATTAAAAGATAAAGGAGCAGTGGAACGTCTATATTGTTTGGAAAAGGGAGCCCACAAAAAAAGTCAAGTACCAGGTTTTACTCCTTCAAATACTTAGTTGTTTTTTTTAGAAAAGTTAGAGAATTTGCATATTAGTATTGTAGAATTGTAGAATAGATTTCTTCCATTATAATTCGCGTTAGAAACCGTTAGAATTGATTGAGAATTATTGTGATTAGGCAGAAAATTTAAGTTCGACTGTTTATTAAGATTATATTGGTTTTAGAAGTTGCATATTACTATTGTGGATTAGAAAGAAGAATTTAAGGTCGACTATTATTAGAAGTATATTGGTGTTAGTAAAAAAATTAAATTGAAAGATATGACGGGAGATAAAAACGAAAACAGAGTTGTTTTCACCACATCGTTACCATCATATCAATGCAGCAACACAAATTATACATTATGGGCATTAAGAATGAAGAAGATATTAACGGCAAATGGAGTATGGGATTTAGTAGAAGGAGTAAGTACATCAAAAGAGATTGATGTAAAAAAGGATAGTTCGGCATCAGCATACCTATTTCAAGGGTTACCAGAGGATTTGCAAATGCAAGTTGCGGGATGTGAAACAACAAAAGAAATTTGAGACTCTCTAAAGTCCAGATTTATTGGAACAGAAGATGTACAACATGCACACTCGCAACAACTTAAATCAGAATTTGAAAGACTTGTGATGAAAGAAGATGAATCAATAGATTCATTTGCTGGGAGGTTGATGAGTATTATTACAAAGGCTGCTACATGTGGATTGACGTTTGATGAACAAACAAAAGTACGAAAATTACTGAATGCAGTGCCAGATAAGTTTGTACCAGTAGTAGCAACCATTGAAATGGTTGTTGATTTTAAGAAAGCAAAATTAGAGGAGATTATTGGGAAACTTAAGACTTATGAAGAAAGGCTTAAGTTTAGAAAAGGGAGTGAGGAAGATAATAGCGAGAAATTGTTGTTCACACGTCAAGGGAATAATAGAAATTATGAACGCAACTATGGAAATGATAGACGAGGAGGTGGTAATTAGACACGAGTAAGAGGCCAAGGAAGATTCACAAGAGATAGTAAGAATGGAGATAGTTATGATAGAAACAAGAGAAACCATGGAGATCAAAACTACCATAGGAGAGACTTTAGAGAAATAGAGTGTTATAATTGTCATGAGTTTGGACACTTTGCTGCAAATTGTCCAAAACCAAACCGTAGAGAAGAAAAAGCAAACCTTGTGTTCGAAGATGATGAACCAGCACTATTAATGGTTACTAGTAAAGATGAAAAGGAGATAACATCCTTAAAGGAAGAACCGAGAGGGAAAGGAATTATCATTGAGAAGGATGAAATTCCAAAAGAAAAGTTAGAAGATATGCGGTCAGAGATAGAAATTGATTTGAAGAGTAAATTAGAGTTTTGGAAGTTCGAAATGCTTCAAGAGTTAGAGATTGAAAAACAAGAGTTTGAGAAGAAAATAAGAAATAAAGAAATGGAATTTGAGAAACAAATGCAGATAGAGTTAGAGAACCTCAAGAAGTTGAGAGATTGCACAAGCAAAGAGATGAAAGAGTTAAAGACAGTAAGAGAATTGTTTGAGAAAGAGAACCATAAAGTTGTTTCAAATGAGAAACATCTAGAAGAAGAAAGAGTTGACAAAGGCGAATGCAAGAAGCATCAAGAGACGCCATCAAGAGTTCCAAAGGAAAGCCAGATTGAGAAAGACATTAAATCATGCAACAAGAAAGTTGAATCAGAAGATCGTGATACGAGAAACAGATTATTGGAGACGCAAGATTATGAAATGATACAAATGAAGGAAGATAGTGACAAAGGAGACAAAGATGATCGAGATGAGATTGAAGACAAGGAAGAAAGAAGTCAAATCAAGGAGGAAATTCAAAACATAGTTCGCGTTGAAGATCAAGACAAAGAAAGTGGAAACAAGCCAAAGTTCAAAGATAAAGATGACGGAGCTTGAAGATATCGAAGACATGGATTAATAAATTAGGGAGGAGTATTGGATACTAATTTATCTAATCCATGAAGGTCAAACATGAAAGTCAAAGTCAAACACGAAAAGTCAAATATATGTATATGTATAAAGTATAGGGTCTAAGAATGACAAGAACAAAGTTAGTAACCGTTTATTCGGTTATGTTAGTTTAGAAACGTTGTGTCTATTTGTTGTGTCGGTTCACGGGCTATAAATACCCATAAAACCAAGTCTGAAATTAACGATTGATCATAATAAAAACTTAGTATATATCATAACTGTTAGGAATTGGAAATTCCATGTTAAAGTGTCGGTCACCCCAATTATAGTCTAGCATATGTTAGCTCATAGATTTGTAGTTTGTTACGTTATTTAGTAGTTAATTAGTTAGTTTGTAGCGTAGTTTAGTTTAGAGCAACACCGTGGAGGAAGGACGGGTCTTTACCCACTGTATACCTGATCCACAGGCCGATAGGAGGTCGTATTTCATGTAACTATAAATACCCCTTCCATCCATGGAAGGGGTGGAGCTTTTCTTAATCTAACCTTACAACTTTTGTGAACCAAGTCTCTACCAAGAAATCTCCCTCTCTCTACTTTCTCTCTCTAAAATGTTTAACATGTATTTTGATCATCCAAGACCACCCGAATCATCAAACACATAATTATAGGATCCTAACAATTGGTATCAGAGCCAGGTTATGGTGTTTTGTTGATTTGTGTGGTTTTTGTATCATGGTTATGGTGGTTTTTGGTTCATATTGTTAACTGTTTTTATGTACTTTGTTATGGTCGAAAAATAGTGCTTCTAATTTTTTTTGGTTAACAAAGTTTTAACTTTCATTGGGTATCTCATTTTGGGTCAAAATAATCATCTGGTATATTTGTGTATATCTGTCTTGTGTCAAGTTTTGTCCAAGTCATGATATTCAGTTTTCTTATGATTTATTTTGTACCTAATATGTGATCATATCTTGTGGTCAAACAGTCATATTAGTGGTCATATTCATGGGTCAAAAGATGCAATCTTTGTCACTTTTCCTGGGTAACGATGAACGGAAAACATAAAAAACGCTGGAAAAAGTCTTATGTTCTAGCTAGCGACTTGTATGTATAAGCTAGCGATTTAAGATGTTAGCGACTAGTCTTTACTAGTTAGCAACTTGTGTTTGAAAAACTGAAGTTAGCGACTTGTGACTGTCAAAAGTAGCGACTTGTGATAAAATTTTAAGATGTAGCAACTTATATTTATAAGTAGCGACTTGTAAGCCTTTTTTTTAAAGTAGCGACTTGTTTTGATAAAAGATTTGCAACCTGACACAAGAATTTGGTTAGCAAATTGACACTAGACCTAGCGACTTAAAGACAGAAATGATGAATGAGAGGACCACGACCACATTAACATGTTACCAAGACTCACTCGACCTAAGTAACAATACCATTTACCAAAATAACATCATCGACCTCAGTCAAGATCATCATCAGTCGATATAGCACAAGCAGAATATTGACATCAAAACTCTACTAAATCCAAAACCATTCGAATACAAGACCACATCTAGACTCACTAATTGACCCTCACAATCACTCCCCAACTCACATCTAATCACTCGACACGATGCTAAAATGATAAACAAATGAATCTCAGAATTATTTTCGTGCATATTTAGAGATATAATCAAAACCACTAATGGTTCACAAGAAATATATATCATCATCGACTCCTTTTTGAAGCATAGCTTCATGTATTTATCCGAAAATATAACAAAGGAGTGACAACATAAGTGTTATTTCCTTGGTTTCATTCGTTCGACAACTATGACAAATACAACTGAAGTAAAACCTACCCGAGACCCCTTTAGGATCTTGAAGACCTCTTCTGTTTTCTTGATTCGATTCGAGCAGCAATTGATGATAAAGGTGAAGGTTTGTGATGTTGTTTGGGTAGGATTATTGTGTGACTTGAGATTAACGAAATGGTTTATTAATCTTGATGATGATATAATGAGATTAGATGATCTTGTGGTGATAAATTTTTTTCCAGATCTATTCTTTTTGGAGAGATAGTGTAAATGGGAGGCGTTTGATTATTGTATTAGGGTTGCCATTATGTGTGAATTGGGTATTAAATACCCGAATGATTAGGGTGTGTGGTGATTTAATCTGGTATGGATTTTGGGATGGGCCGAATGTCATGAGCCTTGTGTTGTGATGATATATCTATCATGGGCTAGTGATAACATGATAACAAATATTGATACGTGGGCCTCTTTGTTCTCGAATGGTGATTTGGCATATCTCAATGTCTTAATATTAACAATTTGGCCTCATTAATCACAATTGGCGAGGGTTAATCTTTGCAATCTAATCGGGTATGTTGTATTTGTGATTGAATGGACTTGAACTTTTGATTGAATTGAAATGGGCTTAATGGATTATTGGATCGAATGCTTATTTTTGATAATGAGATTTGAAACATGAGATTTGATGTTTTTGAGTTGTTGTTGAGATTTGATGGGTTGTGCGGATTGATACTGTGGTATATCCATTTTCATGGATAATATCTCGTCACGGCTTTAAAGTGTTTATTTGAACAAAGTTGACTGCGGGGTTGTTTGGACGGTATTTCTTATTTGGATTTGAAGTGAGATTTTCCGGGCGCGTTTACTTATTTCATCTTC
>OU343222.1:65876869-65975926 GCA_910596185.1 Chrysanthemum makinoi | reverse complement strand
AAAAACATTTTTCCACGAATCAAATAGTAGGTCACAATGAGCATGGTATTTAGGCGTGTAAATTAAGACCATTATTAATGTCATGCTTACGATATGATTATTCCATATTGCATGCAATTAGGTGTATAAAACATTTAACAATTATGCACATAAGGAATCCCAAACATATAAACACAAAACATTAATTAACACATATTGATTCGAGTTCTCTCGTGAGTCTTCCCCAAAAGGAGAACCATAAGACCGTCACTAGGTGCAATACCTAGATCGCCACATACATCACAAAAAGCAATTGAGTGGGTCTTATAGCCGGAATATACACATAAAATTAATCATGGAAAACTAATTAACATTTAATTATGTAATTTTATGTATCTAATTAACCATTAATTCAATTTGTTTGTGTCTATGTATTTTTTATTAATTATTGACAAGTATTGCATTATAGTTGTAAAAACAAACAATAAAAAAAATAACTAATTAGATTTCATGCAGCCTTTTCGCGTGTTTATTAAAACGTGTAACCCATAATCACAAAAACGAGTTGACTCGTAATGCCACTATTGGGATTTTATAATCATGTTAACCATTTCACACTACGGGTACGCAGCGAAATATTGATCTAGTTTAAGCAATTAGATTAACACGTATAATAAACAAAGAGAATATAAAGGGAAACAAGAAAACTAACCCTCGTAGTCACCCACAAGTAATCAATAAGAAACCAAGTAATCAACACGATTACCTCTACGAGTGCTCACAGAAACACGTAACCCAAATACGCCCGACATGCTAGTCGTGTCACGTTTAACCAAACAACCCTTGTATGGCTCAAAAACCCTCGAACCAAACAACCCTATAACCTATCCACGTGTTGTCCGAGATCACAACAAAACCCTAGTGCAAATATGCCTGAGAACCTAGTTGCTTCGTTGTCCGATATCGGGTAAAAGTACTCGATCACAAACCTATGAATCTGCCTGTGATCAAAGCAACTAATCACAACTTTTCTGACTTCAATTCGACTAGGAATGCTCCAGAAAACAATCACTACGAACCCTAGAACAAGATTGGATCGTATAGATGCAATTAGGGTTTCGAATGTACAAACCCTAAATCAATTTTAAAGATCCGATCGGGTAGATATAGGTGATGATAATTCGATGTATAGTTGCTGAGAAAATAAGTGTGTGTGTGTCATGTGCAAATGAGGTAGGGTGAGGGGTATATAAAGCCTCAAAACCCTAGTTACCTTGGGCTCTAAACTTGGTCACCAAGTCATCCCACTTTCCATATTCTAACACAACTCCCCCTAGCCCAAACCCACTTCAAACGACCCACATTGGAACCGGCCAATGGGTTTGGTAAAGGGTACAATCGGGTCTAGTTGTTAAACAGGTCAAAGTCGAGCTATAAACGATATAACGTATTCTAGTGTTTAACGTGTATGCCCCCATTAGGCTCACACACCCTTAGCGTATCGAGCCAACTCTTATTACAACGGATATAACATATGATTACTTTATTGATATTCTTTCGGATATGTACTATGTTTTCACAAATTTATTTATCTGACAGAAAGAAAGATTCTTGATGGGATATCTTTTGTTGTGCCAGCTGGGAAAATTGTGTCTATCGTTTTAACCAGTGGCAGCGGTGAGGCGTTCGTTCTGCCCAACTATTTAACTTTTTATCACTACTACCAAATTCAAAATTAAATTTGTCAATAACTTGAATCTTATGTGTAGGAAAATCAACTATACTTAGAATGATATTTCGGTTCTTTGACACCCAATCTGGCATGGTAATGGTGAAAACAAGTTTTTTAATTCATTTATTATATGGGTTGACTTCTCCGAAACAGCCACCGACCTTGATGTATTTTTTTTCTGAGCTTGGTATATAGGTTTTTAAGATTTTGATGTATGAGATTTTTAATTGTTGTGTATTAGTTGTTACAAATCTCATCTTCCCCACACACACCCTTTTCTCTCTCTATTTAAAAAATAAATCTGGGTGAGAAATAGTAACCGCTGTCGCAAGATCTAAATCAGGGTGGTGGTTGTGTGGTGGTAAAGGGTGATAGTGGTGGTGGTGGTGGTGTTGGTTGTGTGGTGTTAGAGGGTAGCGGTGTTGGTGGTTGTGTTTGTGATGTGGTGGGAAAACATTAAAGCTTCCGATAAAAAAATCAAAATGGGTAAATTGCAAATTATGTCCCTAAAAGTGAGGAAGAAGAAGAGGGTATATTAGTCTTTTCACGTGCCTTTGACCTTAACTTAACAGGATAACTAAGGTTCGTCAGTGAACAGTACCTCTCTGTTGCCGTTTTGCAAAAAACATAAACATGAATGGTTGTTTTGCAACAAATTTCGTTTTGGTGTAATCCTTGCATTTTTCAGGAAACATTAGAGACATAATTTGCAATTTACCCTTAAAATAAATAATAAAACCTATTCCGTATAAAGGTCGTAGCGAACTATTTTTTGTATAATGTCTGTCAAAAGCAGCTATGAGCAGTAGTTGTAAGTAGTAATTGTTTGTTTTAAATAAAGACGTTTGATAACATATGTAACTGTAGTTATAAATGAGTAAAGTGATGTAAAATGATATATACATATTTAACATGATTACATGTGTAAAATGGCCCGGTGTTACTTACATACAAGACAACAACATGGTCATATTCAACCTTCATTTGTAGCCAAATGGAGTAACTACGATATACGCAACTACTGAAACATCCATAGCAAGACAACACAGAAACTGTCTAGCTCACCGCTCTTTTGTCACAGCTTATTAAACAAGCATTTGAGAATTAGTTTTCCAAAAGTCACAGCTCACCGCTCATTTGCCAAACGTCCACTAAAAATCATAATGCTCATAGCTCCTTTGCCAAACAACCACTAAAAATCAAAATGCTCACTACTCACCGTCTCAAAATGCTCCATACCGCTCCGCGCCAAACATACCCATTAAGAGAAAAATGTTTTGTGTCAAAATAAATAATAAACCCTATTCCATATAAAGGTCGTAATGAACTATTTTTTATATAATAAGAGAAAAATAAATTATGTCAATATAAGAGTCAATTTCAAATCAAGTCATCTGGTTGTCTAATAAAAGTAAAAATTGAGAATCAATTTGGTCGAAAGTTTCGAAGTTTGTTCGTAAAAGAAAAAACCTACAAAACTATGTGTGTCAAAAATCTATAAAATAAAAACTATAAAAAGGAGAGTATGTTTTCATAAACTTTCGAAGTTGATTATAAAATTATCGAAAAGAAACACCATACGTCATTATTTGTTTTCACTCCCCATGTTTGCTGATAGAGCCACAAAATCAAGGTTATAATAGCGTGAGGCGTGGCGGGTCGATATGATCAAGCCTCACGCTTTAACAGCTAAGGTAAAGTTTTTGTGTTTTTAAGGTGTGACATAAGGCGATACAAAATATGAAAATATTTATATCATATTTCATATAATCGAGTTTACAAAAAACGTTATACTATCCTTACATGTAATATTCTTCATTTTCTTTTAAAAAAAATTATCGGAGTTGAATAAAAAAAACCCGTCACGGCTTAGCGCGCATTTTCCCGCCTCATCTCACGCAATGCTTAAAGTCGGCGTCTTTTACAATTTTAAGGATGACTATAATTTTAGGTTTTAATTTACGAAAATAGCAAGTTATTCACTGAAAAAATAGTATGATACTTGCGCCGAGATGTTTTGACAATATATAAGCGGTAGTCGATGGTATTATGGAAGTAGGAGAATAAAGTGATTGAGAATTAATGGCTTGGTATTCATTGTTATTAAGTGCTACTCATTAGACATTAATTGCGAAAATTATGCATTCACAATAACCATAAACTGCGTATGACATAAAACACGGTTAATTAAGTGCTACTTTGTTCTTACAAAGCTCAAATTTTATTTCCAAACAGATAAGGGCATAAGGCTACATTTTAAGTGACTATGTTTATTTGGTTTAGCTATTGTTAGTAATGGTGCTTCATAGTTCATAATTCTCATAATCGCAACCCTAAATAGAATAATATCAACATATTCTCTATCCAGAATTTCCATCCAAGTTAAAAGTAAAAATCCTTGAGATAAATACAATAGAATGCACATAATCAAAGAAATTGAATTACATTTAATTAAATTCTATTTATGTCATTGTGTATAATGTGAACATATATCATACCTTTATTAATTTATATTAACTGAGTATATAAGGGCATATATGATGCTTCTTTTTAATGCACCTTTGAGTACCATGACTTACAAATCCTTTCTTCTATGTACCCTTCTAGCCTTATCAATATCCTTTCATCGAATCTCTGCCGTGGACTATTTTGTGACGAATGAGGCCACCAACACCCCTGGCGGCATCCGTTTTGACAAGGAAATCGGCATTCCATACACACAACAAATAATGGGTACGATTAACGACTTCATTTGGTACACTCTCTTCCAACAAAACGACCCTTCCGATCAAAAACCCTTAGATAGTGTAGACGCTTACATCGTAGAGTTTGATGGAGCAGCAGGAATAAGTTGGGGAAATAACAAAGTTAACGTTAGTTCAATTTTTTTACATGGGTGCGAAGGAGACCTTAAATGGCAATTCACATCCCTAATGTACCATGAAATGACACATATGTTCCAATGGGATGGTCAAGGTCATACACCATCGATGTTGATTGAAGGAATCGCGGATTTTACAGTGTTAAAAGCAGGTTATGCTCAAGAGGGATTTGCAAAGTCGGACAAGGGATTCGTGGGATCAAGGGTATCAAACTACAGCCCGTTTTCTTGAGTATTGTGAGGAGCTCGTCCCTGGATTTGTCGCAAACCTTAATAAGATAATGAGGTTTGATTTTGATGTCAAGTTTTTTGAGTACTTAACCGGGAAGCCTGTTGATCAACTGTGGATGGAGTATAAGGCTAAGTATGAGCAATGATAGTTTGATATTGGTTGCTTTAGTTATATTTCTGTTTGTTGCATTACAATATACTTTAAATTAATTACGGTCAAACAAAGTTATTATTTTTCATCATATTTTTTTATTTAACTATCTCACAATATAAATACTAGAGATTATCTCACACATATCTTAAGCAGGACTTGAACCTGCAACCGTTTGGTTATAGAGTTTTTCACACATAAAAAAGTATCATTAGAACACAATTCTCTTTTTTTTAGCATATTATTGAAAGATAAAATTGGTTATTGCACACAAAACTTTCTTTGACTACTAAACTTCCATCGGTTAAAAATTCAAACAAAATAAATACGAAATTGAGATGATAGAGTTGATATTGTTTTTAGATTTATTGCAATGGCGAAAAGACAAATATTAAAATAAATAATGAACCTTATTCCGTATAAAGGTCGTAACAAACTATTTTCTATATAACAAGAGAAAAATATTTTTTGTCAATTAATTCTTTAATTTGTCAATAAGAGAGCTTAATTGTAAAATAAATTTGTCTGGTTGTCTAATAAAGTTAAAATTTGAGAATCAGTTTGGTCAAAAGTTTGTAATTTCGTTCGTTAAAGGAAAAAGTATGTGTGTCAAAAATTTTAAAAATCAAAACAATAAAAAGGAGGGCATGTTTTCAAAAACTTTCGGGGTTCATTACAAAGTTATCAAAAAGAAATACCATACGTCATTATTTGCTTTCACTCTTCATATTTACTAATACACGTCAGAAAACAAACGACGTATAAAATAACAGAACGGCAAAAAAAAACACTAAATCAACATCTCCCGGTTCATTTAACCAAATGTAAGTTTTTCCATCAATCAAAGTGGAAGTGTTATCACTAGTTTTAGTCATTTCTGAACCTATTCCGCATTTTGTAACCCATGTGTGCACGGGCTAAATAGTTAAAATACGGCTGAACTTAAATTGTTTTAATTGTGAAAAAAAAATGTTGATACACAAGATTATAAATATTAAAATGCAAGCACACCTTATAAGTACCGAACAAATATATAGCTGAAATATAAGCATTGGTTGTACTTATAGTCTAAACCCTGTACGTGAATCATCGCAATTACAAAACATTATACACGGCCAAAATCTTACATGTCTGTATATTAGACTACCACTCTAAAATAAAGTTGATTCATGTATGAATCTCACGGGACTAATATGTATAAAAACATAAAACATGCATGAATCCACTTTTATGGTTATGTTAAGAAGAAAACAACAATTATTACCCACTCACGGGGCGAACGAGGAATTCCATGCATGGTTGTAAGAAATTAAGTAAATAAACAATACTAAATGGATCTACTTTTCATCGATTACCAACCACTCACGGGGTGAATGAGCAATACTAAATGACAACAAAATAAGTTCTAGTTAAAACTAATCAAATATAAACTTGATCAATTCCAATACTAATTTATCTCTAGCCTTTGAAAAGACCGCAATACCACCTACACATAAATGAGCTAATGGCACTAATAAGTTGGAAATGCACCATACGCTATATAACAATAGAATTAGATCGAACTCTATTGACTCGGTCAGTTTGTGTTAAAGGGGAAGTTTTATAGAATCCGAGTGTGGCAAAGAGAGCAATTGCAGAATTCTTCAAAGAACACTTCAACAATTGTAGGGGCCCTTTTTAGGTCCATTAAAAGGTGCTTTTAAGTCAATATCATTCTTGCAGTTTGTTCGACTTGAAGCTCCATTTTCGGAAACAGAAATTAAAGCAGCGGCCTCGGGTTGTGGGGATGATTGGGCACCGGGTCCTGATTGGTTTGAATACCAAATTATTCAATCAAAATTGGCATGTTATAAAAGATGACATCACTCATTTCTTTGACGAAATTCATGCAAATGGTTGTTTCCCAAAAGCTTTCGGTAAGTCTTTCATTGCTCTCATTCCAAAAAAATCTTGTCCTCAAGGGTTGAACGACTTTAGACCAATTTCTTTGATAAGTAGCATGTACAAAGTTCTCTCTAAGGCATTGACGGAATGAATTAATCAGTTATGAAATCAATGATGAGCCCAGCTCAGTTTGCTTTCATGAAGAATAGACAAATAACATATTGTATTTTGATTGCTAATGAGGTTATTCACTTGTTAAAAAAATCGAAGAATGGCGGGTTGATTCTAAAGCTTGATTTCGATAAGGCTTACGATAAAAGTGAGTGGACATTTTTAGATACGGTTTTTGAAGAGATGAGCTTTGGTTTCAAATGGAGAAAATGGATTCACTTTTGTTTATCTTCTGCAACAGTCGCGATTCGTGTCAATGGTTCACCAATAGAGTTCTTTCTGTTGAAGAGAGGCTTAAGACAAGGCGACCCTTTATCGCCTTTCCTTTTCAATATCGTTAGCGAAGTCATTTTCAATTTCCCACCTTCAATTAGCCGACGATACTCTTATTTTTTGTGGTGCTAGTAATGAGAATCTGTTAAATGTTAAAAGAGTTCTTCGATGCTTTCAATTATCAGTTGATCTAAAGATTATATTCTTAAAGAGTATGTTATATGGGTAGGGATTGATGATCGTTTAGTTCGTGTGTGGGGTGACGATCTTGGATGCTCTGTCGGTTTCATCCCTTTTCAATACCTTGGGTTGCCTATCGGTGCTAATCCTGTCTTTAAATCATTATGGGATCCTGTCATTGAGAGTTTCAAATATCGCCTATCTAAGTGGAAAACTAAGTTTATTTCTCGATCAGGTCAAGTGGTTCTTTTAAAATCGGTTTTAAATAGTCTTTCTCAATATTTCATGTTGTGATTTCAAGTACCTGTGTGTGTGATGAAGGAAATTGAAAAGATACATAGAAGGTTCTTTTGGGGAAAAGACACATGTGAGCATAAACTATGTATCATGGATTGGGGTACAATCGCTAGAAGCAAGCCAAATGAGGGCCTCGGCTTGTGGATTCTTCGGGTTAGGAATGAAGCTCTTCTATGCAAATGGATATTTGAGATATGGAAACGAAAAAGAGGCTTATGAAGGAAGCTTATAGATGCTAAGTATGGTAGAACCGAATATAGCCTATCTCTAGCAATTTCGAGCAAAGCTTCGGTTTCTTCAGTTTGGAAAAAGATTGCATATTTTCTCCATTCGAGGTCTCCATCACGAGTTGTTGCTAATAAAGGGTTGGTGCATTATGTTGATAAAGGCGATTATACAAGATTTTGGGATGACCATTGGGTGGAAGGCCACATACTAAAGACTTCATTCCCCGAATCTTTGCTCTAGCATTATGTTGATAAAGGCGTTTGTGATTTCGGGCTGTGGGAAAATGGCCAATGGAAATGAAATGTGAATCTAAGGATTAATATATTTGATTAGGAGGTGGAACAATTTGAATCATTCATGTTAATTCTTAATTCAGTCTTGATGATGGCAACAAGGAATGACAAAGTTGTCTGGTCGTTTGACTCATTGGGGAAGTTTTCCTCGAGGTCATTCGGTAAAGAGATGGAGAGTTATAGTTACAGTGATCCAATTCTTCACTCGGTGTGGAAGTTTTTAGATCCCCTAAAAGCTCATCTTTTATGTTGGCAAAGTATCGTTGGCAAACTTCCGACAAGAGAGATGCTTTTAAGATTTGATATCATTGCTGAGAATAAATCCTCTTTGTAACTCATGTATCGAATCAGTTGATCATATTTTTATTCATTGTAAGTTCACTCTGTCTATCTAGTTTGCATTGATTGGTGGTTGGGATTGTGATTGGGTTATTACTAGAAATATGAGAACCTTATTTTTTTGGTGGATGGATATTGAAAAAGTAGTGAAATGTAAAGAGGTATGACAGACGATGTTCTTCTCGGTTCTATGGCATGTGTAACAAGGCAATTTTTGCGGACGATGTATCTTCTTATTGGCAGGTTTTATACTTGGTAAAATTTCGAACCGGTTGTTGGGTTAAGGCTTTCTATCCAACATGTTTATATTCATTACTTGATTTTCATGTGAACTTATTTTTAATTACATCGTGCGGCAGTACTATGGAAAAGAACGTTCACAATAAACAATGGTGTCCTCCCGTTGTGGGTTCTTTAAAGTTCAATGTTGATGGTGCTGCTAGAGGCAAACCGGGGCCCGCAGGTATCAGTGGGTTGTTAAGAAACGACTATGGTGTTGTATTGGCCTTGTTTTCAATTTCTCTTGGTGTTTTAGACTCAAATGTTGTGGAAGTAATGGCAATAAAAGAAGCTTACAGGATGTTAAATGAGAAGCTAGATTTGTCATCGTCCAATATTATTGTTGAAAGTGATTCCCTAAATGCAGTTTCTTAGGTTCGGCATCCTCTTGAGAGACCATGGCGGTTGTTGTCTCACTTTCAAGAGATTGATCTTTTCCTTTCAACTAACGAAAACCGATCGATAGCTCATATCAAGCGTGAACGTAATTGTGATGCTGATAAGTTGGCTAAAGAATGATTCCTCCATTCTGCCCCTCTTAGCATCTGGAATTTATGATCCAGTGCAGCAAATGAAGCTTGTTTTGTGAGCTGTTTTGGGCTTTTGATTTGCGGGGTTTGATTGTCGTTTTTTATTTCTATGCCTATATGTTGGTGTCTTTCTTTTTATCCCATGTACACTATTTTGTCTATCAAAAGCTAGTTTTTGTATAGGTAGCTATGGAGTTTATTATGACTACATTTTGTAAGCTCTTTTTGTGGTTGGACTATGGACAACATAATCTATCATATTGTCATACTGATTGTCGGTTAACCATTGTGAACGGTGTTGGAAACATAGTAGGTCATGACCATAGACGAAACTTGACAAGTTTAATTGGAGGTCGTGGTGAATATTGCAGACTAGCGGATCTGATGGTCGACATTCGTTCGGACATGGTAAAGGTTATGGCGGCACCTATAGTAGGACAAAGGACTTATCGCGATGCCCACATACCAATATACGATGTCTCCGTCGCTGACGTTCGTCAAGCAGGCCACCCTGTGTAAAGTGGATCGTTTAACACCTACGGCACAAATCCATTTTTGACCTATTAGTCCTAGTATCATAGGCGACCGAACAGCCGCACCCTAATTACTAGATCGGCATGCGAAGATATGGAAAACATATAAAGTAGCTCTATGTTTGGATCTGACAATATCATACCATAATCAAAAGGTACAACAACATGGGCGACCAGAGTTAACAGAAATGTAGCCACTGGAGCTATTTTAAAAAGGGAGAAATTTGCACTACTTGGTGAAATAAGTTCTTTTTATAATCAATTTAAAACCATCTATCAAATTCTTTCTCGATACATTCTTCAAAAAATCCGATTCGGGCAGATTCTTCCCCCAACTAACGAAGAGATCTTGGTGGAATTGCCACATATGAAATTGAGCACAATTTTGCAAAGAAAAAGCCCACTTGTTTCTCGAGAAGATATGAGAAACATGCTCAATATCATCTGATTGAATAGTTGACCCAACCCTTGTTGTTTGAAAAAACCCTCCACTTCTATTGGTATTTTTTCACGTAAAGCAAACATGAGATAACAAAACCATTGTTTCAATAAGATTTTGAATAGTAGGCCCGAATTCAAGTTGACTCTATTTTGCCTCTTCCTCGGAGAAAGACGATCAAACAATACCCAATCATGGTCCTTGCGGATCGAATCATCCTTATAATATACAAAGAAAAACTTTAGATATTTGAGATTTTTCTCTTTGAATAATATCTCAATTCCAGGTGCCAAACTGTGACGTATTTATTTTAGAGGAGCCAATTACATTTTCATTTAAATTTCGTACTAATAATAGCCACCATTACAAAATACGAGGGTTAAAATATACGTGTGGCGAATTTTTTTGAAAGCAACGACCCATCCCGATCCCCACAAAGTCCCGTCCTGATTATGACAACTCGCTAATATAATGCATCTACTAATGATGGCAAGAAGTAACATGGATCCAAAAGTTAAGGTCCAAATAAAGATTTCCTTCTCCACAACTTTCAAACACAATGAAAATATGGTAACAAAGATTTTTAATAACACAAAAAATGTCATCAAATTTAACCTTTAGTAATAACGAGTGTGGAAACTCGCGCAATGCAGCGGGATTAGCTTCAAAGGACTTACTTTGTAGCGACACTTAAACCTTAGGGACTAATTTTGCCAAGTTGCTATAGTTAGCAATTAATTCTACAGGACTTACCTTGCAACGCCCTTTAAACTTTAGGGACTGTTTTTGCCAGATTGCTATAGTTAGCAATTAATGATGCAGGACTTGTTTTGCAGCGCCACTTGAACCTCAGGGACTATTTCTGCCAAGTTGTGAAACTTTGCATTTAATGTTTGCTTGTTACTGTTTTCTTCCCCGGTAATTAGTATATATATATAATTTTTAGAAAGTGTGAGCAAAAATCTAAAATTATGAGATTTAATGACACTTTTTATAAATAAAATACGTCATAAAATGCAAAAACTATGTATTCACACTTTGTTTGTGTCATCTAAAAATATAGGGTTTTGCTAATATGTGCCCATTGGATATACTAAACACCTATAAAAAGATATTTCAAGCAGGGGCGGAGCCACCATGTAGGAAGTGGGGGGAAAGGCCCCCAATAAAGCTTCACCGGAATAGCTAAATTAGTAGAGAAAATGGTTAAATTAGTTGCAAAAATAGATTGTGCCCTCATCATAGAAATTAAAGTGCCCTCTACAAGAGAAAATAAATTAAATTGAATCTTTAAATTATTTCACCGGAATCGTAAAATGGCAGAGGGAGGCTGTTAAAGTAGGTTGAAGCAAAAGAAAAGAGAAGATTATTAGGAAGTGGGTTACATTAAATATATTATCTAGCTAATTCATATTTTGTTTTAATATGTTATTTAACTTTTGATATAGTAATAAATGCTTTACTTTTACTCCGAAGTTTAGAATTGTACTCGCCGTTTCGACTGTGGAATGCGTTTAGTCTTTACTTTTGTCCGTCACTATTTTGTCCAATCGCCCAACATGTTATAAAATAGGTGTTTTTGTTTTAGTTCAAAAACTAAGTTAGAAATTTCAAGTATATAAGTTCCGCCCTTCATAAAAAATTCATGTTAACAATCCAAAAAAAAAAAAAAAACATATCATACAAGTTTAGAAATCTAATTTCCATAAGAAATTTATGAAGATCTTATTAATTTGATACCACAAGTTTAGCAGCTTTTAGCTTTACGTTTATATTTAGATACATTTTTGTATCTAATAAGTGATACATAACTACAGGTAAGTTAACAAAATTGCATTATGAATATGGTCTCATTTTGGATACATCATATCACATCTTTAGTTAATGTTAGTTGCATAAAGGAAGCACTCTATTATTTTGTGTTTAATTAAACCGGCCCGACCCGGTCCATTTTGAATTTATCTATAATCTTTGTAACCTTTATCGAGTCATTCTTGTCGCTCGTTGCCCCCTTCGAGTTGATTTCCTGGCTCCGCCACTGATTTCAAGTTGATTAAGTTATAAAATTCATATAATTAAGGTAACTTTTTTCTATAATTAATGTTCGATAATTGCATCTTTTTTATATAAAAAGGATAGATGTGTTCATTTAATGCACCCGGGCACATGTTAGCGAAACCCAAAAATATATACTACGTAGTTTAGATGGGGGAACATGAAGAGAATGGGGATAATTGGTATGATCTTACCTCGTATTAATTTTAACACAGTGCATGCATCAGTATTATCAGTTTAAGCTTTAAGGTACGAACTCATTAGATTCGCCAAATTACTTCAAACAAATGGCCACGGACACAATGGTTGAAGGAATTGAGTGAATTTCAAAAGCGAAGGCATGAGTATCAGTGTATCTCATTCACAAAAAATGAACGAAAAAAAACTTTTCAAAAGGATAAACAACATATATAATACTCATTTCAAGAAAAATGTAACTTACAAACATAGAAAGGATTGTTCAAGAAAACATGAAAAGGAATTGAAGGAGTGTTCCAATGGTATTGTTAATTTGTTACCTATACCTTTCTCCGACCAACACACATGAAGGTAAGAGAGACATGAAAACAAAACCAAAGAGTCACAGTAACGCGATTAAAAGCAGTTTAAGCACTCGTTTAAGCGGTTCTTTCTTCTAGTTAATCTATACGAAGCGATGTTTTTACCATATATTTAAAATAAGAAACGTAAAATGTATTGCTTTAAAATTTAAATTGCCCTATTTAAAATGTTAGGATCTATGGTTACCATAACCCCAGTGGCCTGGAAAGGACTACACTTCATTTTCAAACTTACATTAGTGTTGGTAATAGATGTTGATATTTCACAATAATCTGATATCCACCCATATGTTAAAATATAACAAATTCTGGATTTTGAAAATACATTGTCACATTTAGATATATCCAATCTACATATTTAGCAAGCCCTTGTAAAGAATGCAACAGAATTTACAAAAATAAAATCATTGCAAGATGTGTCTACAATTGCTTGTGTATAATTGTCTATATATAAGTGAATGTTGGGTATTCATAGTTCATGCACCTTAAGTCACTAGCTAGTCGATCAAGCCAGCCATGGCGCCCTATACCATTTTCATGTGTACCCTCTTAACCTTCTTGTTATCTTTTCATGGCATCGATGCCAACGTCGTAAAGTACAATGTGTATCACATTGCCGAAAAACATCCTGGTGGAATCAAATTCACAAAAATAATTGGAATTCCATACACAAAGCAGATAATGGCCAAGATCAACAGCTACATTTGGGCAACCATTTTCCAACAAAATACAGATGCTGACCGAAAGATTGTCGATTCTGTTGATCTTTACCTCAAGGACTTCGATGGAGCCGAAGGTATCACTTGGGGTAGCAACAGGATTAATGTTAGTGTGATTTATTTAAATGGGTACCAAGGGGACTTGAAATGGGAATTCACGTCCCTCTTGTACCATGAAATGACACACGTTTTCCAATGGAATGGAGAGGGTAAAGCCCCGTCAGGTTTAGTAGAAGGGATCGCAGATTATACTATTCTGAAAGCTAATTACTTCCCTCCGGCTTTTGCAAAGCCTGGGACTGGGGACAAGTGGGATCAAGGTTATGATTTCACGGCTCGTTTTCTTGAGTATTGTGACAGTCTTGTCCCAAACTTTACTGCAAAGCTTAACAAAAGAATAAGGAAAACTTACGATGTCTCGTTTTTTAAGGAGTTAACAGGGAAGCCTGTGGAACAACTATGGAAGGATTACAAAGCTAAATATGCTGGGAAGAACTAAATAATATGTGTGATGTTTAGTGAACTATATGAATATGATAATTATTAAATAAGCTTTCTTCTATAATTGGTGTAATCCGATATTTGTTAAGGTAATCAAGGTTTTGTTAGTTATGAAAACTATAAATGTATCCGATCGAGCTTTAGTTCAACCAGATATGTTGGTTTAATTTCATTGACACATACGTTTGAACTGAGCAAGGCTCTTCCAAGATTGACATAAGCCATGTTCGATATCGATGATCCAATCAAAATTGACACCAAAAATTCATATAGTTAGTAGTTATAGACCCAAACAATAAAATGATGAATAAGCTGTTAACCTTGTGAGTTGTGACTATCACCACCACTACATAATTAATGACATACCGCAAGTTATCGATTAAGCATATGTCTATATCTGCTGTATACCATATCAGATGGTTCAAAGCTAAAATAAAACCTTAATTACACCTCCATTGGGTTCAATTGAACCCTTCGACTACATGTAGCTCCGCCCTGGTTGTACCAAAAAAAATGCGAGATAAACAATTTTATAAGCAAACCAAACAACAACATACACCACAATAAACAAAGGGTCTATCTTATCATCTACAACTGATCATCATTGTAGTATTATTTGTTATTGTAATCAAAGAAACCCCGAATGAAATTATCTTTAATAACATGGTTAGCCCGCGTACATCTGATTTGAATACACGCCGTGTCTAGGTAACCAGAAAACCTTGCTCGTATACATGTTTATTAAACGAAACAATAACATATCCAACAACATTACAACATTTTAAAACCAGACTTTATGCGGCATTTCATCAAACACCTTACTCGCAACTACAAAAAGACATCAAACCGCGCCACATATCTCCTTCAACTTACTCGCAAGGCCTTGATCAACCTTATACTGCACGAAAACACAAAAATTTCAACAAAATGTCAGTTCATAAATTCATGGGTAGTGATTAAATGAATGTAAACTGTAAAAAACTGACCTTTTGAAGAACCCATAAAGAGTGTTTGTAAGCACGATGAAAACCTCCCGAGCTGCGGGTCGTTCGCGCCGAGTTCTCGATAGTTGACGAAGTTTTCACGGGCGTATTTGGCGTAGTATGAGCGGGAGTCTGCTGGGAGATGACGGACTAGCCGTAGGACTTCACCGTATATGCGCAAAGCTGTCAGCATTTTGAATTTTGGTTGTAAGTTGTTTGGATGAAATTTGGGTTTTGTTAATGTTTTTGGTGTTTTAAGGCTGATATATGTTTTTGGGTTGGGCCTAGTTTAGTCATAGTACTCTTATGAATTGATTGGCATTTGACTTTTGGAATTTTTAGAAAGGCAAATTTCATAAAATTGTATGCTTTAATCTATTGTAAAACTTTAGGTGGAATCGTATATATATCAATTAAAACTTAAAATTTTGCATATTTTTTTGTAATGTAAGTTTTTAATGCATGATGTACAATGCAATTTAAGCATGATTTGGGTATATATGCAAATATACAAGTTTTTAAGTAATATATATGCAATCGCTGCCTTAAAACTTTAAATCAACTTTACTTCAACGTCAATGTTAGCTTTTAACTCATCAAAAGCATCTCCAATGATAAAAATTGGTTAGAAATTTCCATCTATCATTAACCTCATCACTCCAATGCTAACAACCTATTCAATTATATCTCAACTTATTCTCTCACATAATAAATTAATAATAGAGGCTGAGCAATATCAATTTATTGCTCCATTAAGTCATTCTCAACTTTTAACTCCAATGTATTAACCTATTCTTAACTCATTTTCACCCCTTTTCCTACCCTCTCCATTAGAGATGCTCTAACCCACCAACGAACAACTTATTGCTCCATTAAGTCGGTTCAATTTCGATTTTTCGGTTAATTTGCTAAGCACTACCCTACAGACACTCAATTTGGTTGAATATTGGCTAGCTATTTTTATTTCTTTTTGAACGACAATATGCTATAAACACTCAATTTGTTTGTTTTGTTAAGATGTTTTTTGTATGAATTTGACTATCACATTTTACCGGTGATTGAAAGTTTGAATATGATATAACGTTGTTTGTTTTCTCGACTGGTAAAATGATTGAATATTGTCAAATATAGCAATTTAAATATGAAAAACGTTACATTTATTTTTAAAAACTCGCTAAATGTTTCAACAATGTTAATCGTATATTTATGTCAAATCAATAAATGTGTGTAAATGTTTATTATACATATATACGTGTGTTGAAGTCACAAATTTGTAACACATTTTTAATTACATTTTTGTAAGAAAGAAAAAAAAAGTCTATGTACATGTATATCTAAGAAAAAGAAAGAAAAAAAGTATAAAAAAAAATTAAAAAAAAAAAAAAAAAAAAAAAAAAAAAAAGGTCATTTAGATGAAATAAGATATATCCTTCATCTCTTAACAAGTAAGAGCGTATTTACTTTTTGCTTGTATCCTCACTTGGTCCCACTAAGAGGCATTTATATATATATCTTCATATATTTCATATTTACATATTTTTTCCAAACTGTTTTAAATACAGCATCATACATAAAAAACTTGTATTTAGGAAAATATGTAAATACGGGATATATGAAAATCCCCCACTAATAATTTTAGACTAAAATACACCGTTGGTCCCTAAACTTGTCGCAAGATGTGTTGGGACAAAACGGGCGTTATATCGTGGGAGTCCAAACCTTGGCCTTTAATTGCCAAATCAGTCCCTTTGACCAATTCTCTGTTAGTCAAAGTTCTAGTTTCCCCATGTGCCTTGCACATGAGGGTAAAATCGTCATTTCATTGTTTTGGTTTATCACCCTTCATCTTCATCTTCCTCATGCTTAAACCCAGATTCCGGCGACCTTAAACCTAGAATCCGACGACCAAGAATATCATTTGGTCGTACTTCTCAGTAGGATCTTCAAAGACACTTGTGGTGGGGTGGGCGATTGATAAAACACGCTAGTCATGCCAAGAAGTCCAAGAAATGTAAAAGTGTGTTAACAAAAATCCGAGCTTAAAAGTGGAAAAATGGTGGTGGAAAAGTGGGAAAGAAAATGCAATGGTGGGATATGTCGCCGCCAGAAAAAAAATAAAGAGGATTGAGAAGTCACGTGGTAAAATCCCTAAGAGCATGTTCAATCATAACACCATAACACCAATAACACCGCCCACGCCTCTGCCACATCGCCTTTAACATTTCACCTTAACATCCCCAAAAACACCCATAACATAATATCCCATAACATCAATAACATTGCATATTTTCAATTTCAACCCCTAAACTAAAACAAACACTTCATTTATTAAACTAAACATAACATTAAATTTGAAAACATATTACATTATGAAATTTAAAAAATACATCGAAAAAAATTAACAAATAAAAAAATACATCGAAATTAAAAAAACACACAGCAAATTAAACGTTACAACATAAAGGAAATGACAACGAAAAAAAAAACAAAACATAGCAAATACTTATTCATCATCGCCGCTTCTTTGTTGTTGTCCATGTCGTTCAAGATTCTTCACCAAACATGCTCCATAAGGTCCTTTGGAGTTGGGTATGCTGCCTTTGTGTGGTATTCTTTTGCCTTACGACCGTGGAGTATCACATCTTTCGACCCATTCGTTGCTCAAATTTGTGACGGATCCACCCACACGTCGTTATAGTCACGTAATGCAAATTTTTGATCTTTTATAATCATGTTATGCAAAATAATGCAACAATACATGATTCTAACGATCGTGCAATTTCCATTAACGTGCCGTTGTTGTAGTATACCCCAACGCCTTGAAGAACACCAAAAGCACGTTCAATATCCTTTCCGGGCCCTTCTCTCCTTTTAATGCATGTTTTTCATCGCTATTGCCGTGAATGATTTGACGAAAGTTACCCACTGTGGATAAATTCCATCAACCAAGTAATACCCCTGTTCATACCTAGTTCCGTTGACCATATAATGTGCTTTTGGGGCATTATCAGCAAGAAGATCGTCGAATAACGGAGAGTTATCTAAAACATTAATATCGTTATTTGCCCCCACCATCCCAAAAAATGCATGCCAGATCCATAAATCTTGAGAAGCGCAGCCTTCAAGCATAATTATTGGGTATTTTTATCACCCTGGCAATGCCCTTGCCAATCGACAATTTTTCCATTCCCAATGCATACAAATAATGCTACCAAGCATTCCCGGAAAACCATGTTTTTCTTCATGTTGTTGATAAATTTTTGAATGTCGGCCCATGTTGGTTTTCTTAAATACTCCGGCATAAACAAATCAATAATACATTTGTTAAAATTATCAAGACATACTTTTGAAGTACTCGCACCCATTTGCAAGTATTCATCAAATGCATCGTGAGGTGTCGTGACGCCAATTGGCGTATAGCAGACGTACACTTCATTAGAGCACTTATACTCATTCGACCCGTAGCATCGAGTGTTTGCCTAAAGAAAGTAAAATGATCTGGAATATTATCTGAAGTATAAGATTCAATACCTTCAACTATTTGCAGGAATAGTTTCCGGCTCATACTAAATCTTCTACTTAAAATTTCGGTTTGAATACTTACAACCTTCTACGAAATAATCGTTGCTGCAGACGCTCTTCCTCGCAGCTCACGTTCACGATATATATGGCTACGAGAACGACTAGGATGTTGAGATTCAATACCTTCTTCTTGTTCCAACCTGAAGTGATACTCGTGCGGACGCCATAAATTAAGTCTTCTTGGTCTTCTCTGCTCCCACCAATACAGAGGAATATCATCAAATTCATTCGATCCATTTTGAACGAATGATTCTTGAATTATCAAAGTGTGACAGAAGTATATAAATTGTGAATTTGAATTATGAAAAGTGTGAAAAAATGGAGTTTTAGTTGAGTATTTATAGTGGTAAAAAAATGTTTTTGATTTTTTGTTAAAACTAGCCATTAGGGACTAGTTTTGAAAATTTTTTGAAATTTTTGAAATCTAACGGCTACTAGCCGCTTGCAGGGACTAGTTTTGAAAATTTTTGAATTTTTTTTTTAAAGCCACTAACCGTTAGTGGAGCAACGCAGGGACCAACGGCGAAATAACGCCACACCCACAACAACTAACGCCACTAACGGGCTATTTTTGCCCTCTAACGCCGTAGGCTATGATTGGGTATGCTCTAAGTAAGACATTACTTTTATGTTATATCTAGTTTGCGACAAGTAAAATACTAAGGTCAATATATATTCCATTTAGTGTACAGTTTATCAGATTATGTCATATGATGTAAATGTGAAACTTTTATGCAAAATGTAAATTCGAGTTGTGGAGGTTCATCCTGATTTGACAATAGGACCTTTATTCATCTAGCTAGTTCTTTAGTTCATCATACTTCTTAGATGCTAAATGTTTTTACTTTGTATGATTTATGAATAACCAATGTCCAACACGCTTAAGAAAATCTATTCATGCCATGGAAATATTTCAAATTAAATGGTTAGGTTTCTTCGGTCGAATATATCAAGCAGAATCTACACATAAGTTTCTGTTTGTACCAAGAAATGCTAGGCCAAAAACAATAATGCAGTGGTTTGCTGGAAAAAAGCATATTAGTAGTAATCAAGTCATGTATAAAACAGCTAAAGCATCAGTATTCTCCAAGCATATATAGTAGTAATCCAACCAACTTGTTTTTCATCCAACCAAGGTTGAAGATCCTATTGAGAAGTAACGACCAAATCATATTCTTGGCCGGATTCCGGGTTTAAGGTGGCCGAATCTGGTTAAAATACGATAGATTTAAGCACGGGCCACGATAAAACCAAAACAACGAATGACGATTTTACCCTCATGTGCAAAGGCACATTGTGAAAACTAATAGACTGACTAACAGAGACCTACCACCTAATCGATTTGGCATTTAAAGGCCAAGATTCGACTCCCTAATGCATTTATACCAATTTCGTCCCAACACGAAAGATAGTCGGTTGTGCTTTAAGTACCACCCAATGCTTTTAGCCTAATTTTTTATCTGGAGGCCACTAAATTTCCCTTTTATCCTCAAAATAACACTCCTCTGATTCTACAGCAATATAATCCACTACTTTTTATAAACCTTTTAATTCAAAAAAAAAATAAAAATAAAAATAAAAAAAAAAACCCCAACACATCTTACCACCTCTTAGTGAAAATGAAAAAACAAACACCGTGATCTTTTACCACATCGTAGTCCTTTTATACATCATTAATTAAGTATAACGTTAGTTTAAGACAAACCATCTACAAGTGTGAGCTTTGTGGTCCAAAATAGAACTTGGTATCCATATAAACTACTGTAACATTTATCTGCCCATTTGTGCCAGTCATTAAGAGACGATGTCGTTGTTGATGTTAATTAATGTCGATGTTGATATATAGATACAGCTCGATAGAGTTACAATACTCACCACGTGTATCCTTTTCTTACCTTACGTATCCATGCATGCCTCAAGATTCCACGTCCCTACATGCATATACTTTCTTATAACCCATTTATTCAATACTTCGTCGTCTAACTAAATAAAATGTCATAAGACCATATAAAAATTGCATTCCATAAAATAAACTATTCAAAATCTAGTTTATATGTACGTATTTGTATGTAAACAACAAAAAAAGTTGAATTCTCACATGACTTATTTTTCGGTATAGTTAGCTGTGAACTTTATATAGATGTAATTTTCATATACTACGTTTTAGGTGTCATGAAATTTATTAAAAAATATTTCCGCATTATATAGCGTGGCTTGATGCAAATGACCTTCACTTATAATTGAAGTAAAGCAAATTCTTAAAATGTCACACTTATAAGTGTAAAAAACACTTTAAAATGCTACACTTATAAATGTAATAAAAATAACTAAAAAACTACACTTATATAAAAGGCACATTTGTTAGAAATTATCACATAAAAAGGCTCACTTATCCATCCTATAAAAATAAAATTAGTAGCTTACACTTACAAATTTATTAGTAGCTCACGACTTTATAAATAAAATATCTTCTCCACTTATTCACATCAAAATAAATAAATTAAAATAACAAACTTATCCATCTGTTATCCATAAACTTATTTACAATGAGAAAATCATCGTGGATGTAATGGATTCTTGCGTGGTTTTAGTATAATCATCGTGTGTTTAAATAATCAGCGTTGTCGTGGTTTCGTAATCATCCAATTCAATCGTTCTTAGTGATTTAAGTAATCATCGATGTGGATCTGTCGGCGTGGTTTTGCAATGCGTCTCCAGATGGATCAGTAATTGCCGTTTATTATTGTTCCGATCATCGAGGTCGATATCGCGTTTTGGTTGCTTAAGCTTACGGTACATGTGTTATGAATTAAGATATGTTGGGAAAATAGCTTCTTAGGTCATTAATCCATTTTATTTATAAAGTTTTGATACTTTGCTTATTATTATGTTTCTTTGTTTGAAGCGTGCTATTTTTATATGATTACATGTTAAGTGTATGATTATTCGCTGTTTAAAGCTGTGTTTGTTTTAGTTCTGAGGTAAAATTAGTTTAAGTTGTTGATGATGATGTGTTTCGTGTTTGCTTTGATATAGTTCACATTTTTAGATTTAAATCCTTATTGTTTTGCAACAGAATTTGATGAATTAGTCCACTCTGGAAATGTTTATATGTATTGTGTTTGTTGTGTTGATGATGCTTTGTGGTTTTAACGTCTACTTGGATAGTAAGATATCATAGCTTATTCATGTTTAGATGGTGTTAATTTGTTTATATATTTTTTGTGTTTTCTTGAACGAGCTTTTACTTATTCAAACTTGCTAAAACAACTAGATTAGTCATATTTTTTATTAGCGTGAAGATGTCATATGAATAGTAGGGAATAAGACTTCACTCTGTTTCCATGTTAGCATTCTTGTTTTGGCGTGAAAACTTTGTTTCGTAGTATACTTTTGTGGAGTGGGTTAAGGTCAAGCTTGAAGCAGTGTTGCTTTGAGTTCAATTTGAGATTAAGCAAGTTCACGATGTTGTGGAAATCTATGGCTTTAGACTTGAAGCTCATTGGCATAATTGTTTTGTAAGCGTTACACTAAGACGGAACCGTAGATGAGGAATAAGAATGTGCATTGAATATGTTCATTTTGACACTCTAAAATCAGACAATTTGGTAAGTGAATAATAATGGAGGTAAGTGAATAATAATGGGTTGGTGCATATGCTATGAGTTAGGAGTTGTATATTATCTTGTTGTCATACTTGTGCTTTATGCATCTTGATTCGTTATTTCTTTGTCGTCGGATAGAATTCTATATAGGTTATACTTTAGTAAATTAACTTGTTGTAATAATAATGGAGGTAAGTGAATAAATTAGCACTTTGTTGTAGATGATTTGTTTGTGTAGCATGTTTATGATAGGTTGCTAATAATGAGTTAGAAGTGCATTCTTAGCTTCGACAAGGACTAAAAGCGTTCATTAGATCTTTAAGTTTTGCAAAGCATTTGTATCGTATATTAACTTAATGGTATGTTATTAACATTTATTACTTGTTTAGGTAAATCAATATGATGGACAAAAGTTGGATCAACGCCGCATAAAAGCATTACTTATAGAAAAGAGTGATCTTTTATTAATTTTGCTGCGTGCTTAGAGACATAAGAGGATCAAGTATATGTCCTTGCCTTAGATGTTGTAATGATGAATTATTGGAAGTAGGCGAGGTTCATGAACACTTATTGCGTTATGGTTTTTATAGAAATTTACAATATGGACTATTCATGGGGGCTTGCTACTCCAACATCTCGAATCTACTAAGCGTTCATGAAACCCGTTTCTTGAGACGAAATGATAGGGTTGGTAGGGATGCCTTTGGTTTAAGTTCTTTTCCTTTGAATCATGAAACATGGAGAGCGGTGCTTGATGGCGAAGTAGATGAATCGAGAGCAAGAAGTGATCACAATGTAGAGGATATTCCTATAAAAAATTGCTAGAAACGAGTGTGACAAAGAATTGTATCATTTACTTGAAGTTTTCTAGTTTGTTTTTACTTTCACGCTTATATATCACATTAAATGTATCGGTGGCATATCCAACAAGACTTTTTGGTATGTTGCTAGAGCTTTACGAGATGCCTTTCCTCATCACATCATTACCATCATCACATTAACCAAACCAAAAAATTAACTAATGATTTGGGGCTTGGATACAAAAAATCCATGCATGTCCTAATATTACCATGCTATATTGGGATAAGGCGAGTGAACAATCATGTCTTACTTGTAAAGCTTCCCGATATAGAAATGATGTTGGTGATCAATCGGGGAAAGTTCAAAATCACACAAGTCAAAAAGCGGCAAAAAGTCTTGCGTTATTTTCCTTTAATTCAGGGACTAAAAGGAAGGCTATACATGTGTGAGAGCGTGAAGGACATGAGGTGGCATGACGGGTCGAACAAAAGATGGGAAGTTAAGGCACCGGCGGATGGTCTCTTGGAAAGGCGTTTAATGATGCGACATGAGACAATTTGCCTCCGGATCCTCGTAGTGTAAGGCTGGGCTTGCTAGTGACCGGTGTGTCCGTTTGTACAATGAATACAACACATAGTACCTAGCCAGTGCTATTGATTCCCTATAATTTACCTCCGTGGATATGCATGAAGCAACAATCTTTTATTCTTTTAATGCGATAATTGAAGGGCAAAAGGTGCGGGCAATGATATAGGCGTTTATGTAAAACTTCTTTAATTAAAGAACTTAATCTTTTATGGAAAGGGTTGATGCTTATGATGCTTTCTCGAAAGAAGGTTCAAGTTAAGAGCTTACTTGTGATTGTGAATGATTTTCCTGCCTATGCTACCTTATCGGGTTGGAGCACTAAGGGGCGTGTGGCATGCTTGCTAGCGTGAAGTCAACTAAGCTCACCGTGGTTTAAAGCATGGAAAGAAATTTTTCTTTACAGGGACATCTAGATGGCTAAGAGGAAAATCATCCTTATCGAATTCAAAAGGATAGATTTTATAGCACGTCGAGAGAGAGATGGTCCTCCCACCATAATGTCGAGGTGCGATATTTTGAAACAATTAAGAGGTTCAGGTTCAATTATGGAAAGTCAATGTCGAATAACAAAAGGGAGAGATGATGTTAGTTGTTCAACAATTAGTCATCTTCATGTAACAAATGACGATTGAGTGTATTTGATGATTTAGAGAGTTTCATAGAAGAAGATATTGATGGGTGATAACCAAAATGTAGAAAGGAAGTATTTTTTGATTTGCCATATTGGGAGTTCAATCTTATTAGGCATAGCAGATGTGATGCATGCTCGAAAAAATGTTTGTGATAGCGTGTCGGGACTTTATTAAATTTGGATGGGAAGACTAAGACAAGAAAATGCTGCAAGGATCTTATGGAAATGGGAATAAGGCATGACCTCCACATATAAAAGCGTCCTAACAAAAATCATATATGTACCCTTGGCATGTTACACTATGTCTAAATTGGAGAAGTCGAACTTTCACAAGTCTTAAAAGAGATCTAAAAGTTCACGATGGTTTATGCTTCAAATATTTCAAGGTGTGTAAGCGAAGGATCGTAAAGCTCTCGACCTCAAGAAGTCATGATAACCATATTCTAATGCAAGACATTTTGCCTATTGCTCAAAGGCTTCCATGCATTGAGCACAAACTAGAGTAGTCAAAGCGAGGTGTGACTTATGCTCCTTTTTCAAAGGGTTATGTGCTAAAGTTCTTGATCTTAGTGAATTAGAGAAAATGGAGTATAAGTAGTGCAGAACTTTGTGTGAATTAGGATTATTTCCTCAGAGTTTCTTCACAATCATGGTTCATTTGACTATTCATTTGATATTAGAGGCCAAACTTGGTGGACATGTTCATTATAGATGGATGTATCCATTGAGCGATAATTTTCTTTGTTCTAAAATATATTTATATACACTTTTACTTTCGTTAATAACATTTTTTAATTATTTTAAATATAAAATAAAAGGTACTTGATGCCATTGAAATCATATGTTCTAATAAGGCTCAACGAGAGGAGGCTCAATGGCATAAGGTTATGTAAGGCAGAGTGTCTTACTTTTTGTTCAAGATACTCACGAAGGTATAGAGACTCCATTTAATCGCCCTCCTAGAAATGATGAAACTATTGACGGAAAGGAGATGTACATGCTTAATTGCGAGTAAATTAGGAAAGGTTGACATTCTCGAACTTGATTACAAATCACTAGCTCAAGCACATTGTTATGTGTTACTTAACCATAGAAAAATTCAACCTTTTTTAAGTAAGTATCCTTTTTTAAGATATTGAACATATTATAAAATGAAGTGTTTATAGAGAGTCTAAGATTATAATATATTTAGGTGCTTAGCCATTTTGAATTATGGAAGGAGGCAGGTAAACTTAAAGAACAATAGAAGTTTGTCGTTGGGGAGTTTTTAGGATGACTTCAACGGCGGTGACAAAACTATTTATTTCTTATGAAAGATTATTTCATTTTGGGTGCATAATATACTTGATGGTATTATTAATAATGGTAGGTTCCGTACTTAGAAAAGAACAATTTTGATAAAGAAGTGTTATCCCTTTCTATTGGCCCAAGCAATGTTGCTAAGCAATGCAATGGTTTTATCACGAATGGATTTAGATTCCTTACTAAGAGTCATGAAGAGTTTAAGAAGTGTCAAAATTCAGGAATCATGGTGGAAGTTGAAGGAGGAAATTACTATGGAAAGCTTACGAGCATCATTGAGCTGGAATATGTTTTTGGATATAAAGTTGGTGCTTTTCCATTATGATTGGTTGATATTCGGCCTTGAAGCGGGCTAAAAGAAAGATAAATATGGGTTTCCTTGTAAACTTTTCCGTGTTAGTCCATACAGTATTGAATTGAAAGATGATCCTTTCATAAGAGTATCATCCCATGAGACAAGTTTTCTACATAGAGGGATGTAAAGATGTTGGATGGTTGCATGTTATTAAATTATCCAAGAATACATATGACATGGGAAAAAGGCCGATGAAGATGATGAGACCATACACTGATATTCCTTGTAATCTTCCACATCTTGATGATGTTAATGAAGCATTACATTTAGCATAGGCGAGACATCCAATGATGAGTGTTTTAATGGCTCTGTGATGTTGCGCCATTTGGCGATACTATTATGAGTGATATTTTTACCAACAAAGCTTTCTATTATCTGATTTTTACTTTTTACTTTTTACTTTTTACTTTTACAAGCATTTGGAGTTTAGTTCACATAAATCTTTTATTGTACGCGAGGTTGCATCTCATGCTTTATTATTGTTCTTAGAGATAAAACGTGATGTGTTTCGGTTTTAACACTTCTTTGTTGTTAAGTAGTTTAGTTTCTGTTAATATTGAAAGCGTGAGTAGGTGCAAGGCGGCGTTAGGATTTGGTGTGTGGTGTAGTTGAGTCTCGATATAGTAGTTTGGACCACTTACATTCTCATCTTGTTCTTTTTCTTGGCTCGTTTTTCTTTTCTGTTTTGGTTGTTCTCACGGTATGGCTTGGACCCGCAGTCAACCTCCTTAGCTCACGGTATTTTTATTTCCTTTGATCTCTAATTATTTCTACTTATTTAGGGTTTGATTTTACACAATTTTATGCGCTAATAAGAGACATTAGGAGAAGTCGCATATTTCTTTTCTTTTCAAAGGTTTTAGGTTAGATTTTAGGGTAAAAGTCACTCATTAGCGGACCAAGTACCAAAGGCTGTAGGTTCGTTTTATTAGAACTATGAATACTTGAAATGTTATTTTGACAAGTTTACACATCTTTGTGGTTACATACTTCCTCGTTGACCTTGAAGTCACTTTTATCCCAAAATATACTTGAAAATAAGCGGTTTACACTATAATAAGCTGAATGTCGAGGCGATTTGGTTATCAAACACTCCAAAGTGTTTATCTTCTTATTTTGGGGTATAATAAGCAACTTAAACGACTTGGAACATGCTTATTTCAATCACTTTTAGACTCTCGTAGGCTGGCCTAAAACAATCGATCACGAGTATATGGAATAGAGTTATCATTCTTTTTATCCCACTTTGTTAATTTTCTTACATCCAACAACATTTTTCTATTGTTTTATTTTAAAGTAGTTTATAAGGACTTATTCATAAGCATAAGCATAAAACTAAAAAATCCCAAGCGCACTCTTTATGCGAAATAGCATCACAAGTTTATGTGTTAGCTTGTATCACGGGGACAAAGCCAGTAAAGTGGATATGAATGTAACTATCAATACTTTTGAATAATCAACCTAAAACTTTTCAGTAAGTCATGTCTTTACAAAAATAGTTCATCGTCATAAAGAACTTTTGATACCGTGAAATGCTTAGTGCCGGTACACAAGGTAATAATGCTCAAATTAGATATTGGTGAAATTGAATTGGGGGTTGTAGCCCAATATTGCAATCTGATGTAGCATAGGACAAATTGGTACCTGAGGGGTAATAATGCTCAAATTAGATATTGAGGTGAAGCTGGAATTGGGGGTTGTAGCCCAATATTGCAATCTGATGTAGCATAGGACAATGACTATGAATGAGCATGAGATCCTACAAGGATAAGAATACCTATTAATTTAGGATCCTACAAGGTAATAATGTGTTATTGTAGGTTTAGTCCATAAATATGTATATTGTAGCAAAAGCATCTCTATGTTGGACCATATAATATGTCGATAGTATTGATAGTATACATGTCTACACGCCTAAACATTTAATGTGCTATTGCAGGTTGAGCTAAAACAGCTAATTGGAAGATGTTTTGGTCTAAAGCAACAATGGAACAACATTCAAAAGGTATATGGAGAACAAGAATAATTCCACACTCATGGAATCACATATGGCCCATTGGTAACTTACATGATGACTTACATCGCCCATCATAACTTACTCCCAAACTTTCGCCCACCTTTTTGTTCTACTATCCAACAAAACCCCCTTTTCATCGTCATCTTCTGCGTTTTCAATCCGTACAATCCAATCCAACCACTTATAATCAAGTATGATTCTATGATGCACCATTCCACATCGTCATCATATTCTAAACCACCATCATATCTCAAACCACCGTCAGAGCTTATCTTTTGCAGTCTACATCTTCATCATATTCTAAACACGACATCCAGAGCTAAGTTGCACCATCCACATCGTCCTAATCAACCTTCATCTTCTAGGAGTAGTTTACATGATCCTCCTCCGTCTTTTTACCGGGCAAGATGATGAAGATGAAGATCAAATTGATGAGGACGAGGCAAAGGAGGTAGAAATGGTAGGTAAGAATATAAACATACTTAGTAATTATTATTATTCGCCAAATTTCATCTGCGAGTGGGTGGTGATTTTTTGTAGATGAGTATGGGAGTATTCTTAGGACACAAAGATGACGACAAAAAAGATGTGTATAAGCTAAGGCAGGTGAAAAAGTTCTTGTTCATGTTAATGATACTTTTCAACTAATCAAGGTGCAACCACCGTATTGCACAAGGTTCATGACCTTGCTTACTTAGAGACAACTTAATCATGTCCACGGAAAGCTAAGATTGGAAAGAAGAAATAAAAAGCTTCGTTGTGGTGTACTTTTTTGGGAGAACTTGGGTAATTTATTCTAAAACACTTATATTTTATTGTTCATAACAATGAAGGTCATTGATATCTCCTCTTTATTCCATTTTTTTGGCAGCGGAAATTCAGCTTGCCTCAACTTAGTGGTGTTGGCGATGTACTTTTTTCTATGTTTGATGTAAAAGTCAGATACACAAAATATAGATTTAAAATGAAGTTGTTTTGGTTGGTTGCCCAAAACTAGATGAAGCTAACAATGTTGGTATTAATGGTGCATTTAAGAAGAACATATACGAAGATGAGTTCTGCAAACATGATCTTATTGATGCACCGCCAAACTTTCTTCATCACCAGTGGGAGTTATATAAAAGTAATCTTAAGACTATGGCAAAGTACCAGTTTGTTTTCCTCATATTAACAAACTATTTTTACCAAGTGTTTTTATGCTGACTTTTTCTATCTTGGCCGAATTGTAGAAACTATCACATGAGGAAGAAAGCAAAATATGCGCCAAGTTCATACTCACCGAGCGGATGCAACTAGTTTTGCTTGGCGTGACGATTTGTGAGTGCTCTGAAAACATTCTCGTTTAAATTGTTCTTTAAGTTGATATGTATGGTTAAGTTTATACATATTTAAGTGATTACTAAGTTTTACATTGCAATTTAGATAAGTTTATACATATTTAGTGGTTAGAGTGTTAGTCTCTATGCTAATCCTATATATGAAGCACTTTTCATTGATAATAATTGTCTAGTTGAGCACTTTCGGTGATAATAATAAGTTTATACAGTAATTTGTAGCCCATAATTAAGGTATTTGGACTTGTTTATTGAAATTGCTTGCTACTTACTTTGTTTTTTGTATAGTAGTATGGAAGCAATTTCAATCTGCTTGATCAAAAGAACATATTTTACCAACATATAAAAGTTTAAATAAGGGTGAGCTTTCAACTAGCTCTTTTATTTGAGATTATCAAACTAGTATCATCCAAATAAGATTGGCTAACCTTTGAAAAATAAGGCAGCGTATACGCCAAATAAATTGGCTTATGAGTATAAGTTGAAATCATATAATCATAAGCATACTTATAAGCTTAAACAAACACTAAACTCATAAGACATATACTTTGAAGAAAGGGATAACTTTCGGTAACCTCCATACTATCAAAGAACTTTGGTCAAACTAAATGTTGAGTAGAGAATCGGATGTATTGATGTAGACTTCTTATAGGTTCTTACTGGAAGTGATCACAAATATCAAATGTAGAATGTTTACTTGCATTGGATTAATCGGTGATGATGATTTCTAGTTATGACTTCCAAGCCTATATCTAGGTTAAATGACTCAAAAGTAACACGTAATAAAAAAATTATACTATTAATGTGTCCCTCTCTTTAGACTATTCTATTTACATTTGAAAAGTTAGAATGCCTATAAGACTACTTTGTTTCATGTTCACACTTTTAATTGCACTTGCAATGTCTAAAGCTTAGAATACTTCAAAATGCATTATCTATTGTGTGAATGAATGGTATCTAGTAGCATAGGTATTCTATTTTAGTCTTCTATGCATAAACTTTATCTATGTCCATATATTTTAGGAGTTTCGACTTACGAGGTATAATCATGCTCCATTGAGCCTTGAATTCATTCGAGAAGACATCGTCTAAATTCATTAAAGAGTTGAAACAATAAACTTGATTATACATCATACTTATAGGCCGCGTACATGATATTCTTCACTATAGGGTGACCGGTAGAGGAGACAACCAAACGATCATTATAATCAACAATCATAAGCACTTCTAGGACTTGCAAACGTATTGGATACTAATTTATCTAATCCATGAAGGTCAAACATGAAAGTCAAAGTCAAACACAAAAAGTCAAATATATGTATATGTTAGGAATTAGAAATTCCCGGTATTAAAGAGTCGGTCACCTCAAGTATATGTAATCGTTAGAAAGCTCGTAGTCATAGTAATATTTAGTTAAGTAGTATTTAGTTAAGTAACACCGGAGGACCAGGATGGACGGTCTTTACCCAATCGTATGCCCGATCCACGGCCGTGTGTGGCGATTTATATAAGGACTATAAATACTCTCTACCTCCCAAGGTAGAGAGTTGGAGCTCATAATAATATCTTTCACTTTCTCTCACTAAGTTCCCTAAACCTCTAACTTTCTCTCTTTAGAATTCCATCTATATGTTACTTTGTGTTATGGTTTGATGTGTATGTGAAAAGTTATATCCTACAATTGGTATCAAGAGCCATGGTTAGATCATATCTTGCACATCTTTGGATTTCTAGTGGTTTTTAGGTGGTTTTTAGTTTGAAAAAGTTTAGTGGTTTTTGCATCATTTGGTTGATTTCTAGTGTTAAAGTTTGATTTTGATTGTACTTTTGTGTTTAGAATCATCACAAGTGTTTAGGTTTTGATCTAGAAGGTTTGAATCATCTTGGTTGGGTTGTTTTTGGATTGAAAAGTGGTGTTTATGTGTTTTTCATGCTAGCGACTTGAGCCACGGAAAAGTTTCTTCAGAGCTTAACTTGCTTCACATTTTGTAGCGAAGTTACGGAGTGTTTGTAGCTAGCGATACCTAGCGATTTACTGATAGACAAGTAGTGGACTCTCCACTACGTAGCTTACTTGGTGGTAGCGACTTGGTCTCAGAGCGAGTTGCTCTTTAGCGTTCTTACTTACTTTTGTATTCCTAGCGACTTGAGTGTTAATTGCTCGCCAAAATTTAGCTAGCGACTTGAGGTTAGCGAGTTACTACTTAGCGACTTGCATTTGTCTAGCGACTTAGGAATCTAGCGACTTAGTGGTGTAGCGAATTAAGCGTTAGCGACTTAGTGCATTATCTTCTAGCGACTTAGTGCATTATCTTCTAGCGACTTAGTGCATTATCTTCTAGCGACTTAGTGCATTATCTTCTAGCGACTTAGTGTATTATCTTAGCGACGAGTGATTGTTTACGGTTTTCTCTTGATTTAGTAAAATCCGTGAAAGAATCTATTTCCCGGTTTAATCATAGAGTTATAAAATCCGTATAAAGCTGTAAACATGTCTACCAACGCGTTCCTACTATCATCTCCTCGTTAGCGTCGAGGATGTTCAAGCGGTGGCTCGGATACTTTCGTCCACCCATGCTTGATAGAAGCTGACTACGATTCTTGGGCTCAACGAATCAGTTATGCTTGCCTTGGAAAGGAATATGGTGTCAACATTCTCAAATCCATTGATGAAGGACCATATCGAGTTGAGACGACTAGAGACATACTTGATACTAATGAAGATGGTACTCACGTTTACGGAATGGACCGGACCTAAAATGTATGATGAGCTTGATGGATAAGGAGAAAAAGAGATTCGATCACGGATATCGTGGGCTTCAAACATTGTTCTTCAAGGTCTTCCTAAAGACATCTACAAGCTGATCAATCATAACACCGATGCAAAGGCAGTATGGGATAATGTTAAGATGCTTCTCGTGGTTGAATTAACTATGGAAGACCGAGAATCCCAACTCTATGACGAATTTGAACACTTCAAGATGAAACCGGATGAGAGTGTCTATGAGTACTATGTGAGATTTCATAAGTTAGTGAATGACATGAGGAACATCGGAATGACTATGCCTAACATTCAGCTGAACTCAAAATTTGTGAACAACATGAATCGCGAATGGCACAAGTTTGTCACCGCTGTGAAGCTCACTAAAGGATTGAAGAATACAAACTATGAGCAACTCTATGCCTTCCTCCTTCAGAATGAGAGACATGCTATGTTTGAAAAATTGATTCTCAATCAGTTCAAAACCAACGTGGAGAGACAAGCTCATCTAATGACTCAACTGCCTTCTACTCAAACATCGGAATCACAACCAAAGCATCACAAGTCATACCCTTGGGTAATGGTAATCACAAACTCATTCCGGATCCTATGTTCAAACAAGCTGATGCTGATCCACACGTGGGTAACTTCATTAATCAACTAGCTCTTCCGATTAGTCAAAACATGAATTCTCTCCCACAAACCAACAACAACCTCGAGCGACATCTAACCCACACAATCAAGCCACTGTTAAAGATGGAAGGATCGTGGTGCAACCAGTTCAGAAAGACAAGATATGATCGGGGAAGAGGTGGAGCTGGTAGAGGTTATGTTGGTAACCCGAATCGAGGAAGGAATGGTAACCAAGGTCAAGCTAAGCCAATCAAATGTTATAACCGTGGTGGTGAGGGACACATTGCAAGGAACCGCACATCTCCAAAGCGTCCCACGAATGCCGATTACTTCAGAGATAAGATGATCTTTCGGTACAAGCTCGGACAATGGTGCTACTTTGGATGAAGAGGAATTGTTGTTTCTTGCTGAGGGCAATGCCAAGACCTATGATGCGGATGTGGATGAGCGACCTATTCAGGAGATAGGTCACAATCATCAATGCCTTTCAAGTTGATTGTGATGCATACGACTCGATGTGGATGATGGACCTCAAGCACACACAATTTTCATGGCTAGCATCTCTCCAATGGTTTCTCCCAAGGTCTCTTCTTCACCACTAGCTGGCCCATCCAAAGACAAACTCATCTCAGAGGTATTAAAACTATACGATAATCTTGATGCCGATGCAAAGATGCATGACAACGTACATTCAACTGAAACTATTGAATCAAATGTTGAAAATATGGGTAATATCAATATTATCCCATATGATCAATATGTGAAACAAAGTGAAAGTGATGGTGTACCAAGTGATGCATCTTCTGCAGTCAACAATGACTATGTTTTTGATGAATACACCGCATGTGCCCCTCGATGATTCGTAATTTCGAACTAAATGCCTATACAGAACGTGTTGCTATTTATGAACAACGTGCTAAATTTGAGTTGACCACTTTCGTGAGCGTGAAATGGATGACCAAGTGCGTCACAATCATTAGAAAAAGTAAGTTTAGAGAAGAAGTATTGAAACAAGAATTAAATTCCTTGCAAGAAAAACTTTCTAAAACAGCTAAGCAAAAACAAGAACTTCAAGAAAATGTGAAAATGCTTAAGCAAGAATTTAATGCAAAGGAATCAAAACTCTTGAGAGATTTTTCTAATCTGAAAACTTTGAAAAACAAACTTGAAAACAAGTTGTACATACAAGGAAACACCATTCATCGCTCACATGGTCACTACACATAGAGTTCTAAGCGATAAGCATAGTGTTCCCATTATAGATAAACCCAACCACGAGGTAATTAAAAAGATAGCAAAAGCTCAAAGGTGATCTATGATGGTAATGAGATTCTTAAACCTAGACAGAAACCTAGTTGCGTTGAGTGCGCTGAGGAAGATAAGAAATCAGATGAAGTCACTAGGGAAAGGATGAACAAAAATTAGATGATCCTAAATGCAAAGAGAAAAAAATAATTATCACTCCCATGACTACAAAAAGGAAAACTGGATTTCCTTGAACATGTTTAAGCCTCGGACATTGTTGACTCCCGAACAAGTTTTCTGGAAAAAGGATTTAGATAAGCAAAAGTCGAAAATATTGTTGAAACAAACCCTCCCCTATGGAAAATGCCTAGAAGCGATGTGTATCCTCCTAATACACCAATGCATCTTGTTCCTAGCAAAATTGCCACTAAAAGCAAGACCTTAATTAGCCAATATGTTATATTTCAACTATTTGTTGATTTTGAGAAAACTTGCAAGAAAAGGATCACACCCACCGGTATAACGGAAGGAGAAAGGGGTTTTGAGCAAATGAAAGAATGTTATTTAACCGAGGTCATGCCTTTCTTTAAACTTCTAAAAGATCACTTTGAGAGTCTTAAAAAGGGATAGAAACAGATATCAAGGGAATGGAAAAGGAATTTGATGCAATGGTAGTTGAAGTTAGTGATTATGAGCGTGCACTAAAATATAATGAGATTGAGAGGAAGAACTTGCATACATTAAATGAGACTCTTATTACTCAATGTGTTGCTCAAGATATCTTTTTCACTGCTTCAAATTGCTCTATTAATGCTTCCAAATTTCATGAACTATCTGTGGCCCTGAAAGTCTCCCATGATCGTGTCATTGAGCTTGAAAAACTAATTCTAAACTAAACGAGAAAATTGAACTGGATGATCACGACAATTTGGTTAAACATTTTTCTAAACTAGAAGTTGAGCATTTTAATTTACAACTAAAATATCAACATCTTAAAGAAAATGTCAAAACTTCAAATATCAAGACATCTTCGATGCTCCGAGTTTGATGCGCTTTTCAAATTAACAAACGCGGATGAACGATTCAAGCTCGCAACACGATCGAAAAGTTGAAAGCCCATATCTCTCAATTAAAGGGTCAAACGAACAATATGACAGGCTCCCAAATGCCTCCTCCTTTAGATTCTCGAAATTCTCAAACTTTTCATCTTCAAAACTTAGTTGATGCTTTACAAAAGGAAAACGAGAGTTTTCTAGAAGAAAATGAAAAGTTAAACGACATTTTAAAGAGTTATATGATTCAATAAAAGTCACCCGTGACCAAAACAACGAAAAAATAACGTCTTTACAAAAGGAAATTGAGAATCGAGAAGTCGTGGAAATGGGAAACCGCCACTTGTTTTCAATAAGAATGTTGTCTCAAAGTCACCCTTAGATTGCAAATACACTGTGATGGTTAAATATATTCCTCCTCATCTTAGGAATAATGAACATGCTTTTCATGACTATTGTGCTCACCTTAAGGATAGTCTAGAATGTCTCCGTGAGATTGTCGAAGAGGATTTCATTAACAAACCTCTTGATAGTGAAATTAGGTTTGCTTGCCTCCGGGCCAAACGATCTCAAGAGTTGCTAGAATGTGTAATTGCAACATGTCCAAAACCCTTAGGTGAAAAAGGCAAAGCTGTGAAGCCTTGTTCTATGCCTAGTGCCAAGCAGAAATCCGCTTCTATGCCTAAAGCCATGCATGTGACCCTTGATATGTCTTGTTCCATATCTAAATTCAAGCAAGCAACCTGTGATGTGCCTCCTAGAATTTCGGATCCCAAAGACTTCTAGACCGTGAATGCAAAGTAGTGAAGCCATGTAATGTTCCCATCGTTACTTCTACAGATGTTAAGATTGACACTAAAGTTAGCGGTCAAAACCTCAAGACTATGCAAGAATGGATAGGATTACGCAAACTAAAAGTGTTCATGATAAGGAAGTGAAAGAACACCATAAGGACAAGAAGTTTGATTTGAACAAAAAGAATCGTGTTAGTTCTAGTATTAGCTCTAAGCTTACTAAAATTAATTGAGGCCTTATGCTATCTTGCAAAACATGCAAATAATGTTTAATTTCTGGTAATCATGATAAATGTGATGTGTTATTTCTGAGGTCTAAGATTCATAACCCGGTTAAGAAAGTTTGGAGAGCGAAACAGATTAAGCAATCCTGGAAACCTACAGGGAAGGTTTTACCAATGTAGGATTTCGGAAGCCAACAATTCGAATATTCACGTAATGGAAACCTTGCCCCTTAACTAGATCCACTATGCCTAGAGTAGTGCCTGTTAAAAATGGAAGCCAACCGGTAGAACAATCCCACTAAGCACAAAATGTCCCTCGACTAAGTCTGATGCTTCTACTAGTTTAGCTCCTAGTGACAATGACATTGCACCTAGGGTTTCTGGTGATTCAAAGATTGTTTGTGCTAACCAAAAGGACCCCATGAGCACGTGGGGATCCAATGTTTCCAATTCTTTCTGTCTCATGTCCAAAGCAGTCGCATAAATCGCCCCTTGGTATTTGGATTCGGGCGCTCTAAACATATGACCGGCTCTAAACAATGACGCCTGCTCACATCGCCTTCGTTTTTCATCATTATGGCCTCACATCGTCGTTCATCATTATGGTGTCTGAGATAACACTTCAGCCCCGTTCTTCAAAGAAAAGAAAAGTGTACGCTTCTTGCGGCGCTTTATCTTCAGTTAATGAGAAATTCTCTCATGAATGGCCATACTCATCTACATTCTTCATCAACAAGCTTCATGTTTTTCCACGCCATTCAATCAAGTGGATCTATGTTCATTGGTGTATACTCTTATTCACTTGTTAAATCAAAATGGCAACTTCGTGATGCAATTTTTGAGTGGGAGAAGAGTGAATATACTACATGATGATGGATGTTTGAATAATGGTTATTCGACTTTATTTTTGATGATGATGAGTGTATATTCTTTTTGATTATGAGTGAATATACTAAGGATAACTGGAATTCATTGTTTTGATTTTTGATGACTCTCCTCCAACGCCTAATGCTTCACTTACTAAGGATAATTGGGAATCAATGTTTGGGATTCATTGTTTTCAAAGATATGTTTGATGAGTACCTTCAACCTTCGACGAATGTTGATCATCCAAAGCTCATGCTCCGATTTCTATTGACTCAACGGTTCATCATCAAAGAAGTACAACTTGGACTACTCAAAAGCCTATCTCCGTTATTCCTCAAGGCGTTGATAATGATTATCATAATATTGCACTCATGAATAATGATCCGCTCTTTCGTATTCCTTTGCCAAATCTTCACGGATTATTGTTCATGGATAATGATCCGCTCTTTGGTATTCCTTTGCCAAATCTTTACGGATTATTGTTCCTCTCATTGTGCACGCTATAAATCAACCACATGAACATTAAGGAAAATGACTACCTCATTCGCCCGAAGACATTTGTGGTGAATCTTCCAAATCAGTCTCTACATGTATACCTTTAGGAAGAATTCATTAATGTCGAGAAATCATTTGTTCCGGTTCATTCAGTGGATCGACGTACATCCGGTTAATGCGTCTATTCACGTGTTGGGAATTTGACACAAGCTGATTACTTAAGAGTTAATCAATTATCACTTATTTGAGATTGAAGTTAAAATTCACAAAGGCGAGCTTAAGATGCAAATGCATGGAATTCTTCTTCAGTTTCAAGTTTGGTATATCGGGTTTTCTTTATCAGTGGTCACTTCAAATTGTCTACATATGGGTTGATAAAGATAGTCAGAGAGAGTTTCTATCGCGGGTCCTAAATGGCTCTGGACACTTCAGCCTCGACCCGCACTTCAAATCAGTCCCAATTGGTTCATCCCTTGTTCCAAACTCTTCTCATGAAACTCCATATGTACCTCCATCTGAAGATGATTTAAAGAAATTGTTTGATCCTATGTTTGATGAACATTATGATCCAAGTACTAATGAGGTGACAATTCCTACAGAGGTGCTCATATTCCCGTGAATGAAGTCAATCCTTCAATCTCAATATCATTAAGTCAAGAAGCCTGCTTGCCGATCCTGCCTCATCAACAAATCATCATTCTTCAAATGTACATCATGGAACTATGTTACGCATCAATGATGAAGTTATTCCCTTTGCTACTCCTGAGGATGCTCCATTTGAAAACATATTTGCTCCTCGAATCTTCATCGAACCATCTTCTTCGTGAGACATCGACTCGCTACTTCAGTCCCTCAACAACTACCACATGAACACCTTAGTAAATGGACTCACGATCATCCATTAGACAACATCATTGGAAATCCCTCTCATCCTGTATCCACACGGAAACAACTTGCAACCGATGCCTTATGGTGTTTCTTCAACTCCGCACTATCTAAGATCGAACCAAAAGATGTTAAAACCGCCATGAATGAAGATAGCCGGTTCAATGCCATGCAAGATGAAATTCATGAGTTTGATCGACTTGATGTATGGGAGTTAGTACCGCTCCATGTGCTATGATTATATCTCTTAAATGGATCTTCAAAGTGAAACTTGATGAGCATGGTGATGTGTTGAAGAACAAGGCTCGATTAGTTGCTAAAGGATATCGTCAAGAGGAGGGTATAGACTTTGAAGAATCTTTTGCTCCAGTTGCTCGAATCGAGGCAATCGAATCTTTTGGCTAATGCTGCTAGTAAGAACATGGTAGTATATCGATGGATGTGAAGACGGCATTTAACGGAGATCTTAAAGAAGTCGCCTACGTCGCCAACCTCGAAGGATTTGTGAATCAAGAGCATCCTACTCACGTTTATCGCTTGAAGAAGGCTCTTTACGGTTTAAAGCAAGCTCCAAGGGCATGGTATGATACACTTTCAAAGTTTCTTCTATCAACCGGATTCAAAAGGAGCAGCTTGATCCTACATTGTTCACCAGAAGTCGTGCAAACATTTAACTCATGTTCAAATTTATGTTGATGATATTATTTTTGCCTCGACTGAACCAATGGAATGTGATCGATTTTCTAATGAAATGAGTTCAAAGTTTCAAATGTCAATGATGGGACAAATGTCATTTTTCTTGGGATTACAAATTTCACAAAGTCCCGGAGGCATTTTCATAAATCAATCTAAATATGCAACATAGATTTTAAAGAAATTTGGATTTGATTCAAGTGACCCTGTTGACACCCCATGATTGATCGAACCAAACTAGATGAGGACCACTCAGGGATCATGATTGACCAAAAAAATATCGTAGTATGATTGGATCCCCGATGTACCTCACGCTAGTAGACCGACATCTTGTTCGTTATTTGCATGTGTGCTAGATACCAGGCTAAGCCTACTAAAAAGCACCTTGAAGCGTTAAACGGGTCTTTCGGTATCTCCAAGGAACCATCAATATGGGACTATGGTACCCGAAGGACACCGGTATGTCACTAACGGCCTATGCAGATGCCGATCATGCAGGTTGTCAAGATACACGCCGGTACATCCGGAGGTGCTCGCTTTTGGGTGATAAACTAGTGAGCTGGTCGTCAAAGAAGCAAATGAGTACTTCTATTTCCTCTACAGAGGTGAATACATAGCCATGTCATCTTGTTGTGCTCAAATCTTATGGATGAGATCTCAATTATCCGACTATGGCTTTGAATTCAACAAAATCCCTCTGTTCTGTGATAATAAAAGTGCTATTGCTCTCTCATGCAACAACGTTCAACACTCAAGAGCAAAGCATATCGACATTCGACATCATTTCATCGGAACAAGTGGAAAAGGTGTGGTGGAACTATATTTTGTGAGGTCCAATATCGCTTAGCGACATCTTCACCAAAGCTCTTCCAAGAGAACGTTTTGAGTTTATTCTTCCACGCCTTGGCTTGAAAAGCCTTCAACCGAATACACTCAAACGCCTTCAGGAGGAAGACGAGGAGTAAAGGTCTATCTTCATCTATCTCTTGTATATATCTATTCAAAAATCAAAATACAAAATTATAAAACCTTCAAAATCCATAAAAATCAAAAATTTGAAAAATCTTCAAAAATATTGTCATTTTGTCATACGTTTTCTCGGTTCGATAATATCTACGGTCTTTGTGCTGTCATTCAAAGAATGACACGGGACTTTAGATGTTGTTCAAATTTCAAAAAAAAAAAAAAAAAAAAATCCAAAAAAAATATATTTTTGAGAGAAAGAGAAACAATGGTTTATTGTCATTTTCAGGCAATAACCCGGTTTTAAAAAGAAAGAACAGAGCCATGTTTTACCATGTTTTCAAATTCCATGCTCGGATTCTATAACATTTATCTGCTGAAAACTAAATGCTTTGAAAAATAACTCGGTCTCTATTTTTGATAATCATCGGGACTTATCTGTCAAAATCTCTATCTCTCAATCAACAACCTATGTCATTGATTGAGGGGAGAATGATTTCAATTAAATTAAAAGTTATTTGGCATTAAATTGTTTTCAAAAGATGTACATGCATGTTTAACCAATGGAGTTTAAAATCTCAACATCGATCCTTATCGCTTAAAACGCTTTCATAATCTAGTCACAATTCTCCTTAAAAGCTTTCAAAATCAATTTAAATCTAAAGAGATCACAAATCTCAAATGATTTGATAATTGTGATCGGGGGAGAAGTTGTGATTTAAATAGGATTTAAACTGATAATTCGATAAATGGTTTCTTAAGTGATTAGCATGTTTGCCTCCCCGTAGGTGACAAACGATTTCAAATTTTCCATGCACATGTTGAGGGGAGCATCTATCTTAAACCTATGATTTGAAACGTGATCACTTATCTCAATGTGTAGGTTCCCTCTAGTATGTGCAAAACTCTTTTCAAATCTCGAGGCACATATTGAGGGGAGCAAAATCATGAAAACCTCATCCTTCCCAAAATGCTTTATCTACTTGATTCGATTAGGGAAGTGATGTTGATATCTTTTAGAAAATGGTAATCAAAGAAGTTAATTCTTTCTCTTGCCTCCGTGTGCAAAACATTTTCAAATACTTGATGCACATGTTGAGGGGAGTTCTCGTTCTAAAAATATCAAAAACAATTCAGGTACAAAATGCTTTGATAATATATCACAAGTATCCGAATTGATTTTCAAATGGTTTTCAATTGGTTCCAATGGCAGATGAACAATACCAAATAGACCGACCAACTTTACTTTATGTATGGTGATATAAGGATGATAAGGTTAGGTATTGGTTCCCATGATCCGCCAGAACCGGAGGGATCTACCAGGGACTATCCACTAGTTAGTGTAGAGTTCTTAGGTATGATGATAAAAGGAGAAAATGAGATATGGGAAGAGTGCGGACTAAGACGAGCTAGTAATCGAATAAACCCAACAAGGTTCTAGCTATGAAGTCTCGGTAAGCACTCAAGGGGTTGAAGAATTAAAAAGAATTGAATGAGAAAAGGGTGAAAACAAATAGCCCTCCATTTATTCAACCTTAGGGCGTAAAACCGGGTTCAATTCATATGCTACTGATGGTATAATCGGTATTGAAGACAAGACGTCATGGACCCAAAGGACGACCGCACTTCAACTTTCCAAACCACTCAAGTTCCTCTTAAAAGGACTTGTTTCATTCTCACGGGAACCGACATTATCTATCGACTTTCTCTTAGAGATTGTTGATATTGAAGGAGGAGACCCTCTCCCTAGTCTCCGATATAGGATCCAAATATGCACAAATTGAGTCTAGAGCCACGAGATCATCAATAAATCTCATTAGGACACTTTCAATGAAGACTCTCTGTTTCACACAATGTGGAAAGAGAGATTATATCTTGAGTCCTACGCATTATCCTTGTGGTATTGCCGTAACATCCGAGTGATATGCTAACATACTCACAATGAAGATGGAAAGCCTTCTGGAGCCAACATCTAACAAGCTCCCGGTAGGTGGCATGTGAGATCTATTATACAGATCAACCATGTGACAACCGAACGTAAACAATGGGGCGATTATCATTCTTTTGAATCAATCCCGGTTCAGTTATGGATTGACGGATACTTTGAAAAACCGGTCTTTGTGCTTTAAAACTCTTTTCATTAGCACGTCGATCGTGTACTAATTTTTCAAATCAAAAGGTGTTTTATGATTGATAATTGATTTTCATTAAAACCTTCGTTATATTGCAAAAACAATTTCTATTGAGCAATACACGATTGTTTTTCAAATCTCTTTTCATCAATCGCTGGACGTAAATTCGCCGGTTCACTCACTCGTGTTGTCTTCTTTGAGACGTTCGGTTTGAGAACGCTAGAGCACCGAAACCCTGTCAAGGAAATTCTTCGAATTATACCCGATCACAGTAAAGACTTGTATGCGATCAACGGGGAACCGTGGACCGTGTACCTCAATTCATCGAAAGTGATCAAAGACACTTTCGTGCGCTTTATTGCTAATCGCCTTATGCGTACACCCGACGCTTGCGTAAATGATCGTAATGAAGCGGTCAATTCATACCCGCATGCTCACCTAACACATTCATCTCAAAAGAAATCATGATTAGTGCATCAATGACTCGGATATTTTCACTCCATGCTTCGCTACGCCGCCAATATCATGAATCAACAAATGCTTCCGCTACTCTGATGAGAATATATCATGATCCAGAATGTGAGCATGTCGGTCCGAATGTCACAACATCACATAATACCAACACCACAATGGATGTATCGGAGATTTTCTACTAGCCGATGATCTCAAAAGCTGGCTCAACATTATTATCACGTGGATCAGGAAAAGACCTCCACTTGGATTAACCAAACATGCAATGAGTGGAATCAATGACTACGAGCTTGGGAGCAAAGTACTACATCAAGAATGCAAGATCAATTGTTAATGTAATATCTGATTGTATTCAATGTCATTTTAGTATATGTTTGAGGTGACCTCCCTTAGGGGAGATTGTTAGGAATTAGAAATTCCAAGTATTAAAGAGTCGGTCACCTCAAGTATATGTAATCGTTAGAAAGCTCGTAGTCATAGTAATATTTAGTTAAGTAGTATTTAGTTAAGTAACACCGTGGAGGACGGACGGGTCTTTACCCATCTGTATGCCCGATCCACGACCCGATGTGTGGCGTATTATTGTAAGACTATAAATACTCTCTACCTCCCAAGGTAGAGAGTTGGAGCTCATAATAATATCTTTCACTTTCTCTCACTAAGTTCCCTAAACCTCTAACTTTCTCTCTCTAGAATTCCATCTATATGTTACTTTGTGTTATGGTTTGATGTGTATGTGAAAAGTTATATCCTACATATATGTATATGTATAAAAATATATGTATATGTATAAAAAGTATAGGGTCTAAGAATGACAAGAACAAAGTTAATGTTAGTTTATTGGTTATATGTTAGTTTAGAAAGCGTTGTGTCTATTTATTGTGTCGGTTCATGGGCATAAATACCCATAAAACCAAGTCTGAAATTAACGATTGATCATAATAAAAACTTAGTATATATCATAACCGATTGTTCATAGAAGATTAGACTAACGGTTGGCATCGAGCCAAAGGATTCGAACGAGAGAAGCCCATTGATTGAGGGAATCAATCAAGAGTAGAAATAGACCGTGGCGCATACGGTCAATCAAGAAGAAAATAGCGAGACCCGATTGATTAGTGGGAATCAATCAAGAGAAAGAGAGAAAAGACATACCGGGTTGTGCGAAGAAGAGAGACCGTCGCCCGTATTGTTTGCCGGAGAAGAAAAAACAACGAGGAGCCAGCGTATGGTTCTTAGGAAAAGAAAAAAGAAACCGATTAACCACCATCACCATTTTGATTAGAACAAAACCGTAAAAGGACCCGACATCATTTACAAGGCTTTGCCCTAATTTTTGTAGAAGGAAGAAGGAAGAGGAAGCGTCTTTGTTTTTTGAACAAAGTAGGAAAGATTTATTAAAAGATAAAGGAGCGATTGGAGCGTCTATATTGTTTGGAAAAGGGAGCCCACAAAAAGTCAAATACCGTGTTTTACTCCTTGGAAATACTTAGTTGTTTTTTTTAGAAAAGTTAGAGAATTTGCATATTAGTATTGTAGAATTGTAGAATAGATTTCTTCCATTATAATTAGCGTTAGAAACCGATTAGAATTGATTGAAATTATTGTGATTAAGAGTAAAATTTAAGTTAAATTTGTTTATTAAGATTATATTGGTTTTTAGAAGTTGCATATTACTATTGTGGATTAGAAAGAAGAATTTAAGGTCGATCATTATTAGAAGTATATTGGTGTTAGTAAAAATTAAATTGAAAGATATGACGGAGATAAAACAGCGAGTTGTTTTCACCACATCGCATTACCATCGTATCAATGCAGCACAAATTATACATTATGAGCATTAAGAATGAAGAAGATATTAACGGCAAATGGAGTATGGGATTTAGTAGAAGGAGTAAGTACATCAAAAGAGATTGATGTAAAAAGGATAGTTCAAAGGCATACCTATTTCAAGGGTTACTAAGGATTTGCAAATGCAAGTTTTGGGATGTGAAACAAAGAAAAGAAATTTGGGACTCTCTAAAGTCCATATTTATTGGAATGTAAGATGTACAACATGCACACTCGCAACAACTTAAATCAGAATTTGAAAGACTTGTGATGAAAGAAGATGAATCAATAGATTCATTTGCTGGGAGGTTGATGAGTATTATTACAAAGGTTGCTACATGTGGATTGACGTTTGATGAACAAACAAACGTCTGAAAATTACCGAATGCAAAGGCTTTATAAGTTTGTACCAAAGAGGTAGTATGTAGGAAAGCGGTTACACTTTTATTAATAAAATCTAAATAAATAAAATTAACAATAAATAAATAGTAAAATTAAATACAAACGAGAATGTAGCGAGATAAACGATAATTAAATAAAATAATAAAATAGTCAAAAGACTTACTTGATCACCAAAATAAAGATCAACAAAGAAGCACTAAAAGCCGAGGCACGTGTTTGACACGCTTCCTTTAAAAGCAGTTATTCGTCTGCGTTTCCCGTGGTACAACCAAAACAAAGAAGTATGTACTTGGGACTTAACTAAAAGCTGCCGGAATTTCATCTTAAGAGATCGCGATTCCATATGTTGGAAATCAATAATAACTATTGATTTGATATGTGTGAAACTTGTGGAATTAGGGCCTCTATTTATACACAATAGACTCCTTCTAAGTTTACTCATCCCATCGATATGGGATTGAAAATAAACTACTTTTCCTCTTTAGGCATGGTACCGAATGCCTAACTTTGAGACCCGATATCTCATTCACATCAACTCTATTTTGGACACATAAAGGCTTAGTGCGAAGCTCTCTCGAGGAGAACGCTGAACCTACAAACTATTTCTCATATATGTGACATATACATATAGATAATTGTGTCCAAAGTTGGTCAAAAGTCACTTTTGCCAACCAATTTTCCAACAATCCCCAACATGAATGGAGATCGGTCGTAATACACAAAAATTATGATGAAATTCCAATAGTTGAATCTTGCAAAGGATAGGTAGGTGTGACCCTTTGAACCTTCCCTTGTGAGATGCACTTAGTCTCCTAGATCCGAGTAGGCAGATGTCCTTGAACTCGACCTCTGTTTACGTGACGCGACAATACATTTCACATAAGACTCTCCCTAACATTGTTAAGCCCTCATAGTCATGTTCATTATGGTCCTGAACATTTTCCTGGTTCTGCAAGAGCTCTTAGGATTTCGCCCCACAATTCCCTTCAAAGACGACTTCTCTCTCACATAGGTGATTTCATCTTGAATCATTAAAAATATATGTTTTGTGATTTCATCTCGAATCATTATGCTTTGTGATTTCATCATGAATCATTAAAGCCATATGTTTAACCTCTCAACAAGTCACATTTGTTATAGGAATAGACTAGGAAGTTACAATGTTAAGTAACTCCCCTATATTGACGTGACTTCCCACACATTTATATGATTAGGTTGTCCTATTGAACCCAGATCTTGGGATCTCCATCCAAATGGGTTAGGTTTTCCTTCATATAAACTCATTCCTTTAAGGGCTTTAGTCCCATTCCTTTAGACGACTTACTAACTAACTCTCTGCTTAAGCCTTCGTAAGCGGATCCGTGATGTTATCCATTGACTTTACGTAGTCAATCGTGATAACTCTAGTTGAGAGTAGTTGTCGCACCAATCAACGTCTATGATGGATATGTCTCGACTTACCGTTTTACATTGTGATATGAGCTCACAATTTCCAATTGACTATCACACTTTATATATAGTGGTCGTACCGGTTTACGCCATCTTGGTATGTCCTCTACTGAATTAACCAGATATCCGCATATTCAATAAATTTATCTCAAATGATAAATTCAAATTCCATCATAGATTTAGCTATAAAAGTCCGTTTGAAATACTTTCAAGATTTCCAAGACCACGACTTCCCACGTAGAGTCCATACACCCCCTCTAGTGGATCTAGATTCTTTTATGTAAGAATCCATATTTGCATTACTTTATCATTAGATAGCAGTTGGATATCTTCCAAAATGCAATATCGTAAGTATCATAGTACTTGTGTAATACTATTCAAATGGTCATCACTTGAATTATTGGTATATTTACTTAACTTGATTATAACTTCTAAATCAGGTCTCACACACGTCATTAGACACATAAGGTGCCCAATATTATTTGAGTGTTAAAAATAGGCAACACCTCTACGTCTATTATAACGAGATTTAAAAGATGTCATTGGAGTTCTAGCTAGGACGGAATCCCCCACATTGAACCTCTCAAGAATATTGTCCTTATAGTGTTTTTGACTTCAAAACAAATCCATTTGGTTTCATATGATCTTAGTTCCAAGAACCATATCGAACAACCAATGTAGTTCATGTAAAATCTTGACTCCAACATTTCATTAGAGGATTTGTTCATTTTGTTATCACTTTCAGTGATAAGTATACCATCTATGTATAGACACATGATTACATATATACCAACAATTATTTCTTTCCACAAACATCCGTTATTTTAAATCCAATGACATGACGCGGAAAAAAAATTGATGTCAATTGTTTGGGAGCTTGCTTTAAGCCATATAATGACTTAACAAGCCTACAAACTTTGTTCTCTTGTCCAGGAGCCATGAAACCCTCGGTTTGGTTCATGTACCATATAATGACTTAACAAGCCTACAAACTTTGTTCTCTTGTCCAGGAGCCATGAAACCCTCGGTTTGGTTCATGTAGTTTTTTTCTTCTAAATCTCCGTTTAGAAATGCCGTTTTCACATCCATTTGGTGAACTTCCAAATTTCTTAAAGCGGCAATAGCAAGTATCATCCTAATCGAGGTTATTCGCGTAACAAGCGAATATGTATCAAAGTAATCAAGACCTTCTCGTTGTCTAAATCCTTTGATTACTAATATTGCTTTATACTTGTCAATGGTGCCATCGGCTTTCATCTTCTTTATGAAGATCCATTTATAGCCTAGTGGTTTACAACCAAGAGGTAAATCCATGAGCTCCCAAGTATGATTTTGTAAAATAGAATCTATTTCACTTTTAATGGCTTCTTCCCATTGAGGCCCTTCTGAGGAAGTAACCGCCTCTCGATATGAAGTAGGTTCGTTTTCAACCATAAAAGAAACAAAATTGGGTCCAAACGATTTCTCGGTTCTTGCCCTTTTGCTTCTTCTAGGTTCAACCTCTTCTTCCTCGGTTTGATCTTGTCTCTCATCTTGGAGATCATTATCAACTCCTTTGTTGTCTCTTTCACGAACAACATTATCATCTTGATGTTTCTCATCATGAAGGACTTCATCATTTGGTTGCCTCTCATCATGGACAACTTTACCACCAAGCCTAGATGAACATCCATTCTCCTCTAATAATCAAGGAAACACGGTTTCATACAATGAAAGTTTTCCTTGATTCGGTTATCGTATCTTTGTGTATATTTATCATTTCCGAATCACATACAAAGAAATGATAAGCACAACTGTTATGAGCATATCCAAAATTATGCAAACCACAGTTTTAGGTCCAATATTTTGAACCTTGGGTGTCGAGCTGAGATAGACACCCCCCCCCCACATTCGTAAGTACTTATAGGATGGTTTTCTTCCCATCCATAGTTCATAAAACTATCTTCTTTTCCTTACAGGGGATCTTATCTAAAAGATAAGTAGCCAATAAAACCGCTTTCCCCACATGCCATCGCTTAAACCATGACTTTAACAACATGGCATAACCATATCTTTAAGGCATAGTTCTTTCCTATCAACAATTATGTTGTGGTGTATAAGAAGCAATAAATTTATGTCTTATTCCATGTTTAGAACATACATGAAATGGAGACACATATTCACCTCCAATATCACTTCGAACCGCCTTGTTTTCGATAATAAGTTGATTCTTAAATTTGTATAGATCAATCTTGTCTATATCCTTACTCTCAAGTAAGTAAAAGTCGCAATATTTTGTGCTACCATCAACAATTACGATGAAGTACCTAATTGCTACCTTAGTAGGTATCGATTCCAAATCACATAAAACTATGTGAATCAAGGGTTCGGTTAATATACGGTCAACCGAGTGAAAAGACAAGCTTGTCAATTTGGCTTCAACATAAGTTTTTCTTTTGTAATCCATGTTCGTTTATTTAATTAAACAACGTATTGAGTTAAATTAACATGTCCGAGTTGGCCATGCTATACATTCACAGGATCAAATAAAATTTGTGAATTCATAGTCATTTTTATTAAAAAATAGATTCAAACAAACATTTAATGAAGGGTATAACCCGTACCGACCAAAATTTTGTTCAATGTTAACTCAATTTTATTTGATTAAAATAAAAATAAAGCCAAATTTATTAAGCAACCATCCGAGACACAAGATTCCTCTGAATCTCGGCACATACAAGTGTTGGTTCACTTAAGCTCTTTTCCACATGTGAATGTCAACATCACATTTCTTTTCCCTTGCTATTAGCAGTTATAGAGTTGCCCATAGATTGCATCTCTCGGTTTACGCTACTTTGAAAGAGTTAACCAAACTCTTATCATTATACTCATGACATGATGCCCAAGTGTTAATCCACCATTTTCTAATGTCGGATCCATGCCAGCAACAATTTTCATTTCATTCAAGCCATTTAACCCATAGTTATGGCACATAAAATCTGAATCCTTTAAAGCATCTACCGTACACATAACTCGAGTATCGGTCTCCCTTTCATCAAGTTGGGGAGCAGATTTTTTAGATGTCACTCATGACATTCCGAACATTCTGTTAATATTCCGTTATTAGCGTAAGACTAAATTTGGAATAATTAACAACTTGCTATATCACAAAGTGTATCTTAACAAACACGATAACATCAAATTTTGTTTAAAACACTACTGTTTTGTAAGATCCATTATACAAAACCGTTTTTAAACAAGTATTTCAATTAAACAATATCGCATATAACATAATGTTTTTAAACAAAACAAATTTGTAATATGATTTTGTCAATCTTCTTTAACAATATCTTAATAGATCTGCATCACATGGTATATAATTCTACAATGAAACTCGACAAGGTTTCAAAATAGATTTACTCTTTCAAAGAAACTCAACAAGGTTTCTATAGATCTACTTTCAAATGCATAAAGTTTCAAGAATTATATTAAGTTTATAATTAACTCAACTTTGGTTTAAATAAGCTAAACAAGTCAAAGAAACTTTTCCACAAAATATGATAACAAATTGTATATTATCAGATTTTGTTTCAAACAAACTCATCTTGGTTTCAATAAACACGTTCTAGTAATCTAATAAAATAACAACTTGTATTTTATGAGATTTGTTTCAAAGAAACTCCACTTGGTTTCAATGAATCTAATTTCATCATGATTTTTAACCATGTTAGTAAGGTAGCACCAATTACATTTGCAAGATTCACTAGTGTCACAAATTATGTTTACCATCGGTTAACTTGTGAATATTTAAACACAAAAACAGTTAAAAAAACTGTTAAAACAATATGGTATCTAATAAACTCGACATGGTTTATGTAAACTTGTACCAAATATGATTCGGAGAAACACAAGCTTGGTTTAAGTATCCAGATTTAAACAATAACACATGCAATAAACAAACTAAATAAATCAGTTTGAAAAGAAACTCATCATGGTTTCAATATAAACTGATTCAATAAACTGTTTTAAAATGCGTTTATAAATGCTTTATGCCAAATCTTTAATTAAAATTCGATTTAGTTATAAAGCTGATTTTCAAATAAACACAATCTTGGTTTGTGAAAAAGCAAGTTTGTATAAATCATTAATTAAAATAAATCGATTTTAATAAAAGTGTTTTAATTACATTAAGCGAATCATTTTAAGCTGTAGGGAAACGGTTACACTTTTATTAATAAAATCTAAATAAATAAAATTAACTTGATAAATAAATATGAAAATTAAATACAAGCGAGAATGTATGAAGCTTGATAAGCGATAATTAAATAAAAAAATAAAATAGTCAAAAGACTTACTTGATCACCAAAATAAAGATCAACAAAGAAGCACTAAAAGCGAGGCGTGTTTGACACGCTTCCCTTAAAGCAGTTAAATTAGATACGTTTCCCGAGGTACAACTTGAGCCAAAACAGTAAGCTGTACTGTCGGACTTAACTAAACTGCCAGGAATTTCATCTTAAGAGATGCGTATTCCATATGTTGGAAATCAATAATAATAACTATTGATTTGATGTGTGTGAAACTTGTGGAATTAGGGCCTCTATTTATACACAATAGACTCCCTCTAAGTTTACTCATCCCACCGATATGGGATTGAAAATAAACTACTTTTCCTCTTTAGGCATGGTAACGAATGCCTAACTTTGAGACCCGATATCTCATTCACATCAACTCTATTTTGGACACATAAAGGCTTAGTGCGAAGCTCTCTTCGAGGAGAACGCGAACCTACAAACTATTACTCATATATGTGACATATACATATAGATAATTGTGTCCAAAGTTGGTCAAAAGTCACTTTTGCCAACCAATTTTCCAACAGTAGCAACCATTGAAATGGTTGTTGATTTTAAGAAAGCAAAATTAGAGGAGATTATTGGGAAACTTAAGACTTATGAAGAAAGGCTTAAGTTTAGAAAAGGGAGTGAGGAAGATAATAGCGAGAATTTGTTGTTCACACGTCAAGGGAATAATAGTAATTATGAACGCAACTATGGAAATGATAGACGAGGAGGTGGTAATTAGGACACGGTAAGAGGCCAAGGAAGATTTACAAGAGATAGTAAGAATGGAGATAGTTATGATAGAAACAAGAGAAACCATGGAGATCAAAACTACCATAGGAGAGACTTTAGAGAAATAGAGTGTTATAATTGTCATGAGTTTGGACACTTTGCTGCAAATTGTCCAAAACCAAACCGTAGAGAAGAAAAAGCAAACCTTGTGTTCGAAGATGATGAACCAACACTATTAATGGTTACTAGTAAAGATGAAAAGGAGATAACATCCTTAAAGGAAGAACCGAGAGGGAAAGGAATTATCATTGAGAAGGATGAAATTCCAAAAGAAAAGTTAGAAGATATCTGCGGTCCGAGATAGAAATTGATTTGAAGAGTAAATTAGAGTTTTGGAAGTTCGAAATGCTTCAAGAGTTAGAGATTGAAAAACAAGAGTTTGAGAAGAAAATAAGAAATAAAGAAATGGAATTTGAGAAACAAATGCAGATAGAGTTAGAGAACCTCAAGAAGTTGAGAGATTGCACAAGCAAAGAGATGAAAGAGTTAAAGACAGAAGAAATTGTTTGAGAAAGAGAACCATAAAGTTGTTTCAAATGAGAAACATCTAGAAGAAGAAAGAGTTGACAAAGGCGAATGCAAGAAGCATCAAGAGACGCCATCAAGAGTTCCAAAGGAAAGCCAGATTGAGAAAGACATTAAATCATGCAACAAGAAAGTTGAATCAGAAGATCGTGATACGAGAAACAGATTATTGGAGACGCAAGATTATGAAATGATACAAATGAAGGAAGATAGTGACAAAGGAGACAAAGATGATCGAGATGAGATTGAAGACAAGGAAGAAAGAAGTCAAATCAAGGAGGAAATTCAAAACATAGTTCGCGTTGAAGATCAAGACAAAGAAAGTGGAAACAAGCCAAAGTTCAAAGATAAAGATGACGGAGCTTGAAGATATCGAAGACATGGATTAATAAATTAGGGAGGAGTATTGGATACTAATTTATCTAATCCATGAAGGTCAAACATGAAAGTCAAAGTCAAACACGAAAAATCAAATATATGTATATGTATAAAGTATAGGGTCTAAGAATGACAAGAACAAAGTTAGTAACCGTTTATTCGGTTATGTTAGTTTAGAAACGTTGTGTCTATTTGTTGTGTCGGTTCATGGGCTATAAATACCCATAAAACCAAGTCTGTAAATTAACGATTGATCATAATAAAAACTTAGTATATATCATAACTGTTAGGAATTGGAAATTCCATGTTAAAGTGTCGGTCACCCCAATTATAGTCTAGCATATGTTAGCTCGTAGATTTGTAGTTTGTTACGTTATTTAGTAGTTAATTAGTTAGTTTGTAGCGTAGTTTAGTTTAGAGCAACACCGTGGAGGAAGGACGGGTCTTTACCCACTGTATACCTGATCCACGGTAGATAGGAGGTCGTATTTATTTGTAAGTATAAATACCCCTTCCATCCATGGAAGGGGTGGAGCTTTTCTTAATCTAACCTTACAACTTTTGTGAACCAAGTCTCTACCAAGAAATCTCCCTCTCTACACTTTCTCTCTCTAAAATGTTTAACATGTATTTTGATCATCCAAGACCACCCGAATCATCAAACACATAATATAGGATCCTAACAATTGGTATCAGAGCCAGGTTATGGTGTTTTGTTGATTTGTGTGGTTTTTGTATCATGGTTATGGTGGTTTTTGGTTCATATTGTTAACTAGTTTTTGTGTACTTTGTTATGGTCGAAAAATAGTGCTTCTAGTTTTTTGTTAACAAAGTTTTAACTTTCATTGGGTATCTCATTTTGGGTCAAAATAATCATCTGGTATATTTGTGTATATCTGTCCTGCGTCAAGTTTTGTCCAAGTCATGATATTCTGTTTTCGTATGATTTATTTTGTACCTAATATGTGATCATATCTTGTGGTCAAACAGTCATATTAGTGGTCATATTCATGGGTCAAAAGATGCAATCTTTGTCACTTTTCCTGGGTAACGATGAACGGAAAACATAAAAAACGCCGGAAAAAGTCTTATGTTCTAGCTAGCGACTTGTATGTATAAGCTAGCGATTTAAGATGTTAGCGACTAGTCTTTACTAGTTAGCAACTTGTGTTTGAAAAACTGAAGTTAGCGACTTGTACATCAAAAGTAGCGACTTGTGATAAAATTTTAAGATGTAGCAACTTATATTTATAAGTAGCGACTTGTAAGCCTTTTTTTTAAAGTAGCGACTTGTTTTGATAAAAGATTTGCAACCTGACACAAGAATTTGGTTAGCAAATTGACACTAGACCTAGCGACTTAAAGACAGAAATGATGAATGAGAGGACCACAACCACGACCACGACCACATTAACATGTTACCAAGACTCACTCGACCTAAGTAACAATACCATTTACCAAAATAACATCATCGACCTCAGTCAAGATCATCATCAGTCGATATAGCACAAGCAGAATATTGACATCAAAACTCTACTAAATCCAAAACCATTCGAATACAAGACCACATCTAGACTCACTAATTGACCCTCACAATCACTCCCCAACTCACATCTAATCACTCGACACGATGCTAAAATGATAAACAAATGAATCTCAGAATTATTTTCGTGCATATTTAGAGATATAATCAAAACCACTAATGGTTCACAAGAAATATATATCATCATCGACTCCTTTTTGAAGCATAGCTTCATGTATTTATCCGAAAATATAACAAAGGAGTGACAACATAAGTGTTATTTCCTTGGTTTCATTCGTTCGACAACTATGACAAATACAACTGAAGTAAAACCTACCCGAGACCCCTTTAGGATCTTGAAGACCTCTTCTATTTTCTTGATTCGATTGACGAAAGCAATTGATGATAAAGGTGAAGGTTTGTGATGTTGTTTGGGTAGGATTATTGTGTGACTTGAGATTAACGAAATGGTTTATTAATCTTGATGATGATATAATGAGATTAGATGATCTTGTGGTGATAAATTTTTTCCGAGATCTATTCTTTTTGGAGAGATAGTGTAAATGGGAGGCGTTTGATTATTGTATTAGGGTTGCCATTATGTGTGAATTGGGTATTAAATACCCGAATGATTAGGGTGTGTGGTGATTTAATCTGGTATGGATTTTGGGATGGGCCGAATGTCATGAGCCTTGTGTTGTGATGATATATCTATCATGGGCTAGTGATAACATGATAACAAATATTGATACTTGGGCCTCTTTGTTCTCGAATGGTGATTTGGCATATCTCAATGTCTTAATATTAACAATTTGGCCTCATTAATCACAATTGGCGAGGGTTAATCTTTGCAATCTAATCGGGTATGTTGTATTTGTGATTGAATGGACTTGAACTTTTGATTGAATTGAAATGGGCTTAATGGATTATTGGATCGAATGCTTATTTTTGATAATGAGATTTGAAACATGAGATTTGATGTTTTTGAGTTGTTGTTGAGATTTGATGGGTTGTCTTGGATTGATCTTGTGGTATATCCATTTTCATGGATAATATCTCGTCACGGCTTTAAAGTGTTTATTTGAACAAAGTTGACTGCGGGGTTGTTTGGACGGTATTTCTTATTTGGATTTGAAGTGAGATTTTCGGGAGCGTTTACTTATTTCATCTTCTTTCTTTCTACCCTTCCGCGAAGATAACTTGTTTGGGCTTTTATAGAGTGTGATAAAGACTTGGCTATTTAATTACGGTTGTGATTCTTTCTCACTTAACCCACAACGTAACTATCACTTCGGTGTCTCACTCAGTTGAGAATGTCAAGAGGTTTTGTACATTGGGTACACCGTTTCTTTTTCATGAGGGTTAGTACAAGTTTAAGTACCAAATCTGGGGAATTTTACTTCATAATCAAGTTTGGCATATCGGGTTTACTTCTCCATATGGTCACCATAATAGCCAAGAAGTCGTGATTAGTGTGTCTACCAAAGTGTCTAATGGTTGATGATATTGTTGATGTTGGGTTATTGAACCGTTGATAAACCGCTGCATGTTCCCCTAAAACAGATACTCACTGAAACCAAAGTTGTCATAACACATTCAAGTTGACATTGTTTACGGTTTTGTCTTGATTTTGTAAAATCCAGCGAAAGAATCTATTTTTCGGTTTAAATCATAGACTTGTAAAATCCGGTGACAATGGAAACATCAGTAATAGTAAAGTGCATTTCTGGATCTATCTTACGGTTTATTCTTGGTTTTGTAAAATCCCCGAAAGAATCTATTTTTCTTTTAAACCATAGAGTTGTAAAAATTCCGTAATGATGGAACCATCCTGGAGAAAAGGAAAGTGTATTTCGGGATCTTTTCTGATGCTGGTGCTACGGTTTCTACTTCAAAGAAGGGATAAAAGGGTGTACCTCATGAATTGGGTGTGTGTTTGGGTTGTCTTCATGGCATTTTGGTTATTACATGGTTTTACGGGGTTATGTGCTTTTAACCATGGTCCGGATGAAACCATTATCATAGTTCACTTAAAAACGTCAAAGAAGGCTAGACTTGAGCAGTTCAGAAGATGTGACAACAGAGTTAATTCAGTATTATTTATTTGAGGTTGAAGTGAAATATCACGGGCGAGTGTACTTAGTATATGAAGGTATCGGGGATGGATGGATAAAGATTCTTCATGATCCTTGTTCAAGCTTACTATTAAAAACGAAGACTTGGAAATCTAGTTATTGTTGGGTGTCTTTTACCTTTTCTTTTACCACTTGGGGAATTGGGCTCATACCACTACAAAATAACTATCACTTTAAGGAGTTACGTTGTAGTGCTCAATGTCACATTCAATTGTGGATTTTCAAGAGGTAATGTACGTCTTATACTTGATGGTTGGTTGGTTGAAGAGTATAGAGTACATAGAGTGTACTTAGAGATGCTAATGGAAATCGGCACCGCTCTTTGTTACATATGTGCAAGTTTAAGTCACGAGTTGGGGTAGTTTACTTCAGGGTCAAATTCATCATATTGGCTTTTCTCCATCAATGTCACGACAAAGAGCCTCTGAGAATGATAATGGGGTTGATTACATGTTTTCCAAGAGATTGAAAAGAGAGAGATAATGCGTTTGAATACTTCAGTTCAAGCCTCATTACTCTAAAGAAAGAAAAATGTATGCGCTTCATGCGCTTTATCTTCTGAGGAAGAGAAATCTTCTTATTATGACCATTCTCATCAACATGCTTCATACTTTTTCCACTTTCATTAATCAAGTGAACCGGACTCTTGTTGATTGTTTTCTGATTTGACTTTCTCAACTATAATGACGATGGCGACATCACTGTGCTAATTTGCGGGGAGAAGTGTGAATTAACTACATTTGGATGATTTTCACTTGTTTAATCAAGAATGGCATCTCCGTATGCAATTCTTAAGGGGGAGAAGAAGTGTGATAATTCTGCATGGTTGATTGACATCTGAGAATATATGGTCTTACGGCTCCTAACTCATGTAAGAACCGAGCTTCTTTTATGGTCATCGTTACATGGAGTTTCTTTTAAGAGCCGTTAGTTGACATCTTCACAAGCTGATATGAGTTTATTGACAAAGTGCTTCCGGTTAATGCTTCACGTACACATCAACATGATGATTCCGAACAATCTCTCTGTTCTTGTTTGATGTGATTGGTAGTTTGGTGTTACCATCTTATGTGTTCGTTGCGGCCTGATTGCTGATTTCCTTGATGAACATCTTTCTGTTCTTGTTTGATTGGGAGGGATTTTAGTTAAGGGGATTTGCAAGATGTAAGTTGATTGGGATGCTTTTTGGTGATGTTCTTGTTTTTGGTGAGATGAAGATGTTAACTATCTATTCCCCAACTGAACAATCTTGAAGAAGGTCGAGTCTACAGTCGGTTCTACATTTATCTACTACATGTTAGAAGACTAAAGACGAGTTGCATTTGATTATCCAAAGACTTCTTCTTAATCTGGGCATTTATCAAACAGATTGTCGGTTTAGGGGAGAGCACTAATTGGGGGGGTGAAATATCGATTTAATCCCCAATTAGACTTGCTCACTGACTTGCAAGTTGATTCTCATAGAGACTTCAAGCGTTCTTCTCAACAGATTTCTAGTATTTGGGCTTATAATATGTTCTTTGATTACGAGTGTCAAAACCAGCAAGGGGGAAGGATACACGTATCTAAACGCGAGTAAACTTGATGAACTTAATACTTCTAAGTAATTGAAGATATCGCGGGAAGACAAATGTTATTACCGCAGAGAAACTCAAGGTTTGACTCATGGTGAGTAAACTTGATGAACTTAATTCTTCTAAGTGATTGAAGATATCACGGGAAAACATATGTCATGACCGCAGAGAAACTCAAGGTTTACTCATCAAGGCGTTTAGTGTTCTTATTCCAACTACGTGGGGAAGAGATGTAAGAGTTAGTTTCGATGATAAAAGAGGTAAACAAGTGTGTGATGATTTGATGTTATTGCAATCATCGGGGAGAGATTGTGTGTACATTGGGGCTTCGGTATTTTCACTTGAGTGCTTAATCGTGATTCAGAGATCACTTATTCCGGAGTTGAAATCCGCATGAGATAGTCCTCCCGAGATAATCAGATGATCGGCTTGTTTCTTCAATGTTATCGGTTATTCTCTCTTTGGGCATTGGTGCCGGGTTCTTGAGCTTCATGCAATGTCTTGAGGAGAGAAAAGTATACACCGGGGTTATTCTTTGGCTATTGGACTTAATCTGCTACTTTGATGGTATAAGTTTCTTTGTCTTGGGGTATGTGTATTCGGGTTCGTGAGCTCTAGTCTAAGAGACTGACTGCATCAATTCATCTACTTGGGGGAAGTGTTCTCTTGACACCTTTTGGAATGGATTGCTTCAGACTTCAGTGGAAAAGGAATTTGAGAAGATTATAAAAATGTGGGATGATACGTTGTTGTTGTTCTATTGGATGATATAACCTCGAACGAAGAATCACGGTGATTATTCTTAAAATGAGCAGTGGGATTTATGACAATGGTGTGCTTCTCTGTGCACCTGGCTAATGGAAGCTTGAATGAAAGCTTTGAATCTTCTCAACATAAGGATTTTCGGTTTGGGGGGAAGCTGCCAAAGTCTCTATTTCTCAAAGGCTCATGTTCTACCTTCTATTCTGGAGCCTCGGAAGCTTTGGTGGTGGAAGTTTAAGAGATGACGAATTCTATCTTCTGACGTCTTTGCTCGATATCCTTATCTTGGTACTCGTATCATCATTCTCTTAAACTATATCATCTACTCTATCTTTGTAAATACTTATTAAAAACCAAATACAAAAATATAAAACCAGCAAAACAAAATAGAAAAATATAAAATCTACAAAAACCCATAAAAATCAGAAAATTTGAAAAATACCAAAAATATGTTGTCTCAAGACATGTCTTCTGGTATCGATAACATCTGCGGTCTTAGAAATGTCATTCAATAATGGCACGGGACCATAGATGAAGTTCGAGCAGGAGGTGTAAATATTATTTTTCCAAAACATGTCTAAAAATATGGCTTGCAGTTATTTCGGACTGTAACCCGTGCTTAAACCATGGCTTGCTATTTCTTCTGATAGCAACCTGCTTTTCAAGAAAGGAAAGTGCTACGCTAAACAAATTTTGAAAATATTTCGTGCACTTATCCTAAACATAATGAGGAAAGTATGTCGAAGGACTGCTGTTCCTACTCAAATATTTTTCGGTCTAAAATTCTTCAGAAAAATATTTGTTGTATTTCAAAATGGTGGTAAATGAGTTTCTTTAAAACAATCAGTTTGAGTTTTATTAAAATTGTAAACTCAATCAATGACTTGCGCTTTAAAATTTTTAGAAAAATAAGTCATTGATTGAGGGGGAGAATGTTTTCAAATTTACATCAGCTAACGGACTTTCTTAATCATCCTACGTGCTTATCTGTAAAATATAATTGCCTATGTTGAAGGACTAGGTTTCTAGGATGTGATTGTTAGGATTAGATGATTATAGTTTGATGAACACATTATTCCCATACCTTATATGAAATGATTGACATGTTGAATTGACTTTTATTAGTCGATTGTTGTTTGGGTGATGTCGACCACCATATATCTGTATGTGTGTTCACTAACGTATGCAGGTATATTGGTATATAAGAATGTTCCTGATCTGGATCCCACAATGAAGATGATTGGATGCCAAAAGGAAAGGGTAACTATATCTTGGGTTGACAAATGAAGAAACGGAGCTTAATTGGACTTCAATGAAGAGTTGGCATAAATGCAACGTAAGAGGTCTCACTGCATCAGTAGATGGTTTTCTTCTAAGTGATTGAAGAAACGGAGCTTAATTTGACCTCAGTTGGCATTCAAAATGCAACGTAAGAAGAAGTCTCACTGTATCTACAGACGGTTTTCTTCCAAGCCCTACAGCAACAACGGAAGCTTCTCAACCACCTAACGTATCTTTGTGCGGGATACCATTTTTAAACAATTTTGAATAATTAAATTGTTTTGAAAATGGAAAATATTGTTTTGAAAATTTATTGAGCTAATCTTTGAAAATCACTGGACTTTATTTTATCAAAACTTAAGTCACTCAATCATTGACTCTTGTCATGGATTGAGGGGGAGTGTGATTTATAATAAAATATTTTCAAACGATATTTCTTCACAAAAGTCCGTTTTATGAAATTAAGTGGTATCTAAAGATTTAATGTTATGTCATGGTATGGTTTTTTTCTTTAGAATCAAGGTCTTTCAAAATGAAATTTTTTCTGTTCTTGTTTCATTGTGAAATTGTTTTGTTTTACTTAAAAGATCTCTTAAAACTATCATACCTGACACTAACAATCTTTAATGTCTTAAAATGGTCCTTATCTGTCATCTTTCAATATTGAATCATGCCACGTCTTTCCCCTAAAATTTTTTAAATGATTTAAATCAATTGGGATCACAAATCTCAAGAGGTTTGAAATTTTTGATCGGGGGAGAGATCGTGATTTAAATCTCAAATCTGTTTAAATAGAATTGGTTTTAGTCCTTTTAAGGCACTCCTGCCTCCATGTGCCAAACGACTTCAAATATACAATGCACATGTTGAGGAGGAGCATTTATCCAAAAACAAGATGAGATTTAAAAACAGACACAAGTTCTCCCATGTTTTCTAAACCTAATTAAATCACTTGGGATCCAAAATCTCAAAGGGTTTGATATTTTTGATCGGGGAGAATTTGTGATTTAATAATGAAATTTGATAAATGATGATCGATTTGATGAAAATGTGCAGGCTGCTCTCTCATATGTGCTAAATACTTTCGAATCTCGAAGCGCATATTGAGGGGGAGCAAATGATTTCTTAATGGCTTTTGTGATTGTGGTTGTGCTTCAAAAAGAACTCTTTCCTCTATGTGTTAAAATGATTTCAAATATCCTATGCACATATTGAAGGGGAGAATTTACCAAGAAAATCAAATGGCTTTTTCTATGAAAATTGTGATCAAAGAAAATATTTCAAAGTCCTCTTGCCTCCATGTGCTAAACAATTTCTAAATCATATGCACATGTTGAGGGAGAGGTTTTCTAAATGATCAAAACTATTAAGGTACAAAATGCTTTGATCTCGTATCACAAGTACCTTGATTGTTTTTCCAAATGATTTTTCAATTGGTTTTGAGAAGGAAAGAACTGTACCAAAAGACCGACCATTTTACTTTATGTATGGAGTTATAAGGATGGTGAAGTTAGGTATTAGTTCCCACGATCCGCCAGAACCGGAGGGATCTACCAGGGACAATCCACTAGATAGTGTAGAGTCTTTAGGTATGATGAAAAAGGAGAAAAATGAGAATATGGGAAGAGTTCGGACTGAGACAGAGCTAGTACTGGAATAAACCCAACAAGGTTCTAGTTATGAAGCCTCGGTAAGCACTAAAGGGGTTGAAGAATGAAAAAGAAATGAATATGAAAAGGGTGAAAAGAAATAGCCCTCCAATAATTCAACCTTAGGGAAGTAACCGGGTTCAATACATATGCTACTGGTGGTTACTAAGGTAACACTGGTATTGAAGACAAGACGTCATGGACCCAGTGACGCACTGCACTAAACTTCCCAAGCTACTCAAGTTCATCTTAAAAGGGCTTGTTTCATTCTCACGGGGAACCGACATTATCTATCGACTTTCTCTTAGAGATTGTTGATATTGAAGAAAGAGACCCTCTCCCTAGTCTCCGGCATAGGAACCAAATGTGCACGATTGAGTCTAGAGCCAAGAGATCATCCACAATATCTCATTAGGACACTAAATTAATGAAGACTTGCTGTTTCACACAATGTGGAAAGTAAGAATATATTAAGAGTCCTACGCATTATCCTTGTGATATTGCCAGAACATCTGAGTGATATGTAAAAATATTCACAATGAAGATGGAAATCCTTCTAGAGCCAACATCAAACAAGCTCTTGGTGGGTGACATGTGAGATCTTCTCGTAAGATCAAGCTTGTGACAAGCGGATAGAAACGATGGGAGATTCAGTCTTGAATCAACCTTGGTCGAGAATGGAATTGTGAATACTTTTGGAAAAACCATTCGATGTGCAAACCTTCTTTTCTCCAGCACGTCGAATGTGTACTTATGTTTTCAAATTCAAAAAGTATCTCTGATTGAAAAATACTTTTAGAAAAACCGTTCGATGTGCGAATCTCTTCTTTTCTCTGGCACATTGAATGTGTACTCATTCTCTAATACAAAAAGTATTTTGATTGAAAATTGATCTTTCTCATAAAACCTTCGTCGTATTGCAAAAATCTTTCTTCAAGCAATGCACGATTGTTTTTCAAATCATTTTTCATCAATCGGTGAATCTCAATTTGTTGGTTCACTCACTCCGTGTTGTCTTCTTTGAGGCGTTCGGTTTGAGAACAGGCTAGAGCAACGAAACCCAAGGAGATTCTTAGGAATCCTACGATCACGAGGTACTTGTAGTGATCAGCGGGAACCGTGGGCGTGTACCTCAATTCAAGCGAAAGTGATCAAAGACACTTTCGTGTGTTTTATTAACTAGTTGTTTGCGGTACATTTGGATGGTTGCGGTGATCGAATTGAGGAGTCAATCTAAAGCCGCATGCTCACAGCATCCATACTTAATTATAGAAATCATGGTGGTGCATATCTAAGAACACGGCTCGATATTTTCATACTATGCTTCTTTCTGCTACGCTGCAAATATCATGAACCAGTAAAGCTTCCGCTATTCTGATGGAAAGATGTCATGATTCAAAAGTGTGAGCATGTCGGTCCAAAGTCACAACATCACATGATGGCAACACAACTAAGGGTGATCGAGGAGATTTCTTGTGGTGATGATCTCAATGAATGATCGAAGATCATCAAAGATGTGGATCAGTTAAAGGCCTCCACTGAAAGTACAATTCAATTCGGACTTTGAAGAATTGCTACAAATGCACAAAGATTGCAGAAGTGAAGAATTCAAGTCTACGAGCTCAAGAACGAAGTCAATGATAGAATGCTAGGAAGCAAAATGTATTTCATGGGGTGACCTCCCTTAGGGGGAGATTGTTAGGAATTGGAAATTCCATGTGAAAGTGTCGGTCACCCCAATTATAGTCTAGCATATGTTAGCTCGTAGATTTGTAGTTTGTTACATTATTTAGTAGTTAATTAGTTAGTTTGTAGCGTAGTTTAGTTTAGAGCAACACCGTGGAGGAAGGACGGGTCTTTACCCACTGTATACCTGATCCACAGGCCGATAGGAGGTCGTATTTCATGTAACTATAAATACCCCTTCCATCCATGGAAGGGGTGGAGCTTTTCTTAATCTAACCTTACAACTTTTGTGAACCAAGTCTCTACCAAGAAATCTCCCTCTCTCAACTTTCTCTCTCTAAAATGTTTAACATGTATTTTGATCATCCAAGACCACCCGAATCATCAAACACATAATTATAGGATCCTAACAATAACCGATTGTTCATAGAATATTAGACTAACAAGCAATTCATATGCAACATTTCTGCTCATATAATACCACTCCTCTTAAAATACTTCATATAAACTAACCCAAGTTCTTTGCATAATATATACAGTATATTCTATCAATGTAGCAGGTATGCAGGCCATATAGAAGAAAAACAAAAACAATACACAAATATAGAGAAAACATAAACCTGGAAACTAGCAAAAGGCATGTTTAGCTTACGTTATCAGAGTTAATAAACATTAGTTTTCGCACATTGCACATAATCAAGATAAAAATTTCATATATAAGTGCACATTGAATACACAATTCGGTTTCCGTAAATTAGTTTATTGTGATCTAAATAAATTTTTGTGAGTAGCATTAGACCAGAACTACTATACAGTATCTAATCATTTTTTGGTTCATTTTGAATTTCATATATAATAACTTGAGAATTTTAGATTTAAGGGGTGTTATTTTGTACTTAATGTGCAGAAAACGAAATACAAGAGAGAACCTAACAGGATTGAGAGTTTTGACTTGTCATATCAATCAAACGATGGGTCATATATTCACGACATGTCGAGAGAGTTCAGGGTGCACAACTATACATTTACAGAATTTATACATTTATTTATACTCATCTATATATTTGATCTTATATTGCTAACGTTTTAGGAACGAGCACGTGATGAGATGAATAAAAGAGAATTAGAAATTGGCAATTCAAGACCTGTTGATGATGAAGTGCGGTCAGAGATTGCAGATCTTTGGAATGTTTGATCTTATTGGTCCAGATAAGCCTGGACAAGCATTTGGTTTTGGGATCGGAGTTACAAAATCTAAAGTCACCAAGTTCAGTTTGGATTTACGAAGAGCAAGAAAAGAAAGTTTAATGGATCAAAACCGTCTATTGTTAGATAAAGTTGAATCACAAGGTAGGCATATAGAGTCACAAAACAATCAAATCAAGATTATGGCAAAAGATCTTAGTGACCTTAAAGAGGAGGTGAAATTTTTAACGACCGCACTCAAAGAGCTATATGGTGTTGGAGCTTACAAAGATATGATCTTCAAAGACGTACCAAGCACACAGGTTAGACTTTGAGCCTTATTTTATGTCTTATTAAATGATTGGCTATACGTTAAAAATCTTATGTCTTATTAAATGATTGGCTATCGTTAAAAATCGATGTCTTATTAAAGGACTTTAAAAAGGGTAAAAGCTATAAATGCTTAATGTACTTACCATAAAAACTTATTATGTTTTCTCAACTTTTTTTATTGTCATTTTATTTAATAAATTATCACGTCGGTTATCATTATGCTTAATTATATGTTTTTCTCTCTTGCGAAAAGACTTAAGTACCCCTTCTCCCTCACACCCATAAAACCTGTAAGTCAAACAGTGACCACGAGGAATTTATTGACCGAATTAAAGAATGCTAGCTGATAGTAGCAATCAAACTTCTCCATCCTCTGTAGTTTCCACCACTCCTCGTAGGTCAGATTTTATATGATTTTTTACTGTATTTGTAGTTATTGCAGTAGGGGTATCAAATCCTTGATTATTCATTTATACTTTATAGTTTGGTTCATGTATAGGAGAGTGCAAATAATATTAGTTCAGATACAAGTTAATCACCCAAACATGCTTTGCTTAAAGAGGCTCGTAAGAAGTATGACGAGGCTACCCAAATAATAACCTCATACCTGTCTGATGTCTGTCATGTCTCAATTTAAACTTGGAGGCTCTTTGGTCATTGATGAGTGTCCCAACTGTATCTTTGATAAACTGTTTTTATAAAGCTAAGTTAAACCATAGATGATTAACCATAGATTGTTTTATAAATAAGTGACTGGTACAATGCCATTACATTTGTCTTGCTTAACATGCTAATTGTAAAATTACAACTTGTGCACTATTGATTTTGTTAATGCCATCTCTTTTGTGCACTATTGATTTCTGATATCACTTGAATGATCACCCATTCAGAGCACGGCAGCAACAACACCACCACCAAAACAACAGGGCGGGAACAACACCACCACCACCAGAATCACCAGGTGCCTTTGGCAAAAATGTGACAAAATTTGTGGCAAACACCAGGTTGTACCACATTCGTCTCAAGGGTAGAAAAAGTGTAGAAAATCAAAAATGTGTTTACTCTTTGATTAGTTTGGTTTTTACTGTTACGTTACTAGAAAACATGCATTGACTAATGTCTAGGAAAATTTGATATTTTTCCTGCATTAGAAGCAGTGACTAATGTGTACTATTACGTTACTAGAAAATTTGATATTTGTGGCAAACACTAGGCTGTACCACAAATGATCACTCTTTGATTAATAAATACCATTTGATATTTTTCCAGCATACATTTTTTCACACTTTTAATTGTCCACACTTTTAGGTGTGAAGGAGGAAATTGTCCACACTTTTAAGTGTGAATATTTAACAATGTTTTCACACTTTTAATTGTAAGCATCTTTTTGCAATTTTGCCACACTTTTAAGTGTGGATATTCAAAGAAATTTTCCACACTTTTAATCATAGACATTTGGATAATATCTTCACATTTATATGTGTATGAAAATTTGTCACACTCATTATTACTGCATATAAGTAAGTGTGGCATTTATAATTTTACACATTTTTAACTGTGGCCAATTGACCTTTATAATGTGGAAAATTGAACTTGTTTTTTGTAGTGAAAGATCAATCAACGATTCAACTTCTTTCATTCAAATCAATCCTATTAAGAAACTATTAGTAGACTGCGTAGTACTTGCTAGCTAGCTAGATACGCTACCGAATTGTGCTTTTATTTTCGTTAATTTGAATACTACTAGCTAGCTAGCATTAGGGGTGTGCATATGCTGAAAACCGGACCGGACCGGCCAGGACCGGACCGGACCGAAAACCGAGTTCGGCCAAAAGCCAAGACCGAGACCGGACCGAATTTGGTCGGTCCGGTCTCGGTCGATCCGGTCTCGGTCTTGATCGGTCCGGTCCAAAACGGCAATTCGGTTTTAAATCGGTTTTGGTCCGGACGGACCGAGGACCGATTTTGCCCAAAAGCCGAGACCGCGGACCGGACCGAATGTGGTCGGTCCGGTTTCGGTCCGTGTCGGTCCGGTCGGTCCTTCGGTCGGTCCGGTCCGGCCGGTCCGTTTGCTCACCCTTAGCTAGCATGATAAGCATTGATAAAAATGCTCGTAAAAACTAACAAAAATCAATCTAGTTGAGATTTCAAATTTCTATTAAAACAGTACGTATCGTCGTATCGATTGCACATCAATGCATTTTCATATATCGATCCGTCAAAATGATTTAAACCGGATGGAGGAGAGTAAATACTTGAAAGTTGAAAAATAGTTTCAAAATATCTATTTTAATTTAGTGAAATTGTTGAATATCTGAGTGTGTGGCTTCATGTTGTACTATCCTTACCAAATATATATATATATATGCCAGTCAAAACATATAGGACGAAAGTGTCTAAAGGTCTTGGGTTCGAACCCTGGGGAGAAAATTAATCCCTCATTGACCACGGAGGTTCACCTGCGACGACACCGGGCTATCCAAAAGGATAGTCGTAGTGGATTAGTCGAACGTAATGTCAGTGAATATCCCAAAAAAAAAAAAACATATAGTGATGCAAATTGTGTTAGAAAAATCATGATACGACGAATTTGATACAAGAGCTTTAGCGTCACGGACGAAAAAATCAACATCGCGATATTAATACATATGAAACAAAAACCAAAACGAAAACAAACGACTTGTAACCACCACTTCCATAACTCACTCTTCTACGGCCATAAGCACCTCCAAGTTATCCAAATTTCATTCACTCATCTCCTCTATAAAATGACTATAATCTCACCACTCTTTACTAAAAACCGTACAGCGCGCTACACTCACATACACAAACACAAAGATTTTAAAACAAAAATTTTATTAGTTTGCATGAAAATGGACCTATGGTCATGGATCACTGAGTTACCAAACTCGGACGAGTGGCCAACCGATCCATCTTCTGAACTCGCTTTCCCTTTAGCGAGTTCAACTGACTCACTGCAACTCAAAGCAAGAAGAAAGTTCACTTCAAACTCAGATCTTTTATCAATCACCTTCTACATTTCATACGAAGAAAAACCCTTGTGGATCTCTGACACGTGTCAAGTAAACTCAAACAAACCCTTCTTACCATTTGTACTACAGCTCTTACGAGAAATCATCTCACGTTCACCTAATGCGCATGATAGCATCAACACAACATGCCCTCGTTCGAACCTCCAAAGCCTTAAACTCGAGCCGGTTGCATGGGTTTTGGACTCTCATTCACCCGAAACTTTTGCATCTTTTTTTAACTTAGTGTTTTTAGCTAGGCTATTTTGGTTATGTGCTTGTGACGCACCTTCTGAAGTGGGTTCGGTTTATTTTAACTCGATGTTGGCTCCAAATCTTGAAGCGTTCTCGTCAGCCCATGCGCCCGTTTTACGGGCTTTTTGTGTTGCATCGGGTATAGACGTGGAGCTGAGTATTATGAGAACGTTTGGTTACATGTTAACTAAGTGTTTAATGTTAAAAGAAGTTGGTGTTGGCTTACAGTTGCTAACGCCTTCATGCAACGTTGGGTTCTCATACGCAGCCGAGACTCATGGGCTATGGGTTTTGAAAGGGTATGCGCCGCTTATGGCTATGACGCGCTGCCGTTCGAAGGTGAATGATGCGCGTAGTTTATTTGAATCTAAGGAGTCTGTGCTAAAATATGCCTTGGCCCATCAACAAGTTGAGGTTGTTGTCCAATTGGAATATTCAGTCGAGTTTAAGGAAAATTTTATTTTGGTTCATGCACGTGTTGATAATATAAGAGTCCACGTCGCGAAATTAGGGTTTAATAAGGATGAGGAGAATGTTTATATGAATGAGAGGCACTTTCCTAGTCGGGTTCGGATTTGGGTCGGGCCTGAAGCAGGATCGAGCTATGTGACCAGTTTAAGTTTGGGCCGGTCCACGGATGATAACGAAAAAGAGATCGAGACACAAAAGGTAGTAAAGGCTAGTTTTGGAAAAATGAAAGTTCCTAAGATGAAATCGATGACTAGGACGACAACAAGGACAAAAGCAAAGACATGGAGGTGTGACCAAGATTCCGATGGACATGTGGCAATCTACGACACGACGCTATGTGACAACATGACAGGTGTAGAGGTGTCAACTTGGCAACCATATATTGGTGACAATGGTAGAGCCAATGGTGATCAAGTAGATCAAAGTTTCCGAAAGCGATACACAGGGGTAAATAGGTCATTTACTAAATCTGGAAATTGGGTACTTGGTGAAGGATTAGAAGGAGTAAAATGGAGACTAAACAAAGACATGGAAGGAAGTGTGTTGAAATGGAGGATTGGGGGTCAAATTTGGGTAAGTTATTTCCCAGATGAGGTAAAGAGTTCATATTTTGAAACAAGATGTGTGGAGTGGTGTGATGAAGTTGACTTACCTTTGATTCAAGGAGCATACTAAGCTATATATATATATATATGAATATACATATAAATATGTGTCTACAAATGTACGCGTATATGTGAATATTGTAAATCAAAACCATGGTGTTTAATAAATAAAATAATCAATTACATTTTTTAAGCATTTATTTAATAGTGATTTTGGTCTAGTGTCTTTTAGAGTCGATACAAGAAACAAAACTTATGAATACGTGTTATTAGGAGAAGGATAACATTTTCATAGATGTAACATGGATGTCGATAATATATGGTTCAGTAATATATATTAGAAATTGGGATTAAAATCGGCAACCTTGATTCAAGTCATGTCTAAGCCGGCCATTTTAGTAAGTTCAGGTTGAGCTATGATGGAAATAGCTTGATTTAACCAGCTTAAGGTTTTCGACGATCTAGTTAAAAATGATGCAAGGTTTCCAAACTTTTTCTAGCTCCAACCCACACATGCGCATTATGACAACATGTAAACTAATTGGAGTTCAACTAACTGACCCGATCGATTAGCTTTGGTTAAATCCACATATACACATGAAATGCATGACTATGATAGATCATGATTGCGATGACGCATAAAATTTGTGAGTGTGTTGTGGAACATATTTATATTTTAATGGTGTGTCACTACAATAAAACCTAGCTATTAGGACCTTTTCATGAGACCCTTTTCACTTGGGGGTCTTAATAAGAAAGATATTAGGACTAGCTAATTTTTTAGTACTTTTAGGATCAAATTAATAATACACTTACTAAATTGGTTCTATTAGAACATATTTTATGACCCTTATTTTTTAAGGTTTTATTATAATAGATATTACATCCAATCTTATAGGACGCTTGTTCGTAGGGGTTTCGTTATAATGAAACCTAATAAGACATTCGATATGAAGGTCTTATTACACGAAGCTTTATAGGACTTTTATCTATTAAGGTCCTATTGAGAGAAACTAATAAGACATGTGGCATATAGGTCCTATTAAATTAAGTTTTATAAGACACTTGGTACACATGTGGTCCTATTACACGTTACATTGTCACGCTTTCAAATATTACACTAAACAACGACCAAGAATCAAATAGTTATTATAACTTGTGGAGGACATTCCTAAATGTTAATCTAGGATACAAATATACATTGCGCTTTCGTTAGACGAAAATTGAATTTGAGAGTGGAAACGCTTTAACCTAACATGGATAGCTACATAAGGAAATTTGACATATCAATATGTATAGGTGCCAAAGTTATCTTAACCTGACTAACCCAAACCTCAAAAAGCGTATTCGGGTTGGATTATACAGGTTATAAAACTATTATTCCAATTAATCCGATTAACTTGAATTCTTATTAGTGTCAGGTTTTGGGTTATTCGGTTTTCATAAATAACGCGTGTAAAGCGTTCTTTTTTAGCTTTTTTCTTATTTTTCTTGGTTTTGTACAAAAATTTCCCAACTTTTTTATATTTGTGTATGTTATTTGGCACATAATATTGAGTAGTGACTAAATTGTTCAATAAATATTGGCTTGGTTCGTAACCGTGTATGCATAAACATATGGACAAATTAATCATAAATATACGCCAGATACATACAACATCTTTATGCAAACACACATACGGGTGACTGGAGAGAGCTATTTTTTCAGGCTACTTGAAAATATCAAGGTTTTTTTGCTTTGATATAAGCGACCTAACCGCTATTTCTGGCCCAAGTGTTTTCGGACTTGTCTATGATTATCCCCAAATGTTAAACGATGTATTAGTCAATGTTAATTATAATATCTCCGAATTTTACAAGAAAACTTGGGGTTACATTTTGAGTCCGGTTCGGGTTAGCAGGTTGACGGGTAAAAAGACCCCAACATGAACCTGACTTGTTTAAATAAGCGGGTCAACCATGTCAACCATAACACATAACCCGAACACAGCCTATTTAACCCGTATATATATCTATGGGTTACCGGGTTAAATAGGTTATACGGGTATAGGTTAAACGGGTTTTGGGTTGACCCATTGAACCCATTTAGCTAAACAAGTTGACACATTACATGAGGTAAATATAGTAAATGGGTTCTTGGGTCGACTCATTTAATTAACCCGTATAATAAAGTATATATAATTTTATAATTTTTGAAAAAGATATTAAACGGGTTGGCAGGTCGACCCGTTTAACCTATAGCCAAATTGAATCTGACATGTTTAATAAACGGGTTAGATGAGTCAACCCGAACGCGACCCAAAACCTATTTAAACTCAACCCGAACCTGTTAATTTTCGTGTCAAGTCATGCCAATCCTAGAGAAAACAATCTACGTACATATACAATCTTATACACATATTTAAAGTTTTTAATTTTTTTTCTACTCACATATTAATATTTTTAAGACTATGTTATTTTTATAGTTATTTACTTATTTCCAATCTTATTTGTAATTCTTTAGTAATCAGTACCAATTTTTCATTGTGATAGTTTTTAACTTTTTATTCCCTCCCACCCAAATTTGGTTTCCCGCTAGTTCCATCTCAGTTTTTGACCCCTTCAAAAGTAAGATCCACTCACGTCATCATCTCCACTAAGTCACTAACCGTCCCTTCTCCTTTTCTTAGACATCGATTTGTCACACTTAATTGTTACCCACTCTTATACAACTGTCGATATGGCGACCTTTTTATGAACCCTAAGTCTCTCACTGTACACAAATCCAGATCGGATGAAAGGGGTAATGATTTTTATTGTAATAACCTACATCATAAAGGTAATGAATTTTCGTCTAATTACATATAAAGTGAGATTACGCAGGTTGTTAAAAACAAAAAGAAAAGAGCCCCATTTGTGAATAATAATTGAGATTGTGAAAGACTTTTGATTTTTTCTGGTGACTATTGATTTGCGTATACGTGGGCTATTGCGGTTTTGCTTTTACGATAATGACTTTTTGATTTGGGGTTTTTAGTTGTTGCCTGTTCGAGACCACTTTTGCTTCTATTTTTACCATTGAAAATTCACATCTTATGTATATTATTGATATATTTCTGCTAGCTTATACATATTTGGTGTTGGGATCCACTTTGTTAACGCATGTTTCACAAGAACCAATTGGTGTTTTGCTTATGGCATATCTTATTGATATGATAAAATAATTCACGTTGTTTAGCTTTATCTTTTACTGAAGAACATTTAGGTTGTGGTTGGAGTTATGGAATTGGCAAGGTATATCATGTAGGCCTAAAATGGCATAATTTTAACCAGGTATTAGAAAAAAATGATGTTAGATTGTGTAAAGGGATTTTTAAAGTATATGTGTAAGTATTTTTTTTTCTTTTCATGTTTAGGTGATATTTGTATCTTGAGAATTAACATCTTTAGGTGAGAGTGTGATGAGACTATACAATTTGGCTAATAATATTGGCGCGCCTAGCTACAAGAGTAATCATGGTAATGTACTATCATTTTGGTAAGGTAATTATTTTGGTGTTCATGATATTATGATTTTACCAACTCTCTTTACTTATGCTAGTATATGTACTTTTGACCATAGGTGGATTCGAATGATAAGGAAAGGATATCTTCAAAGACGTTCACTTGGCAAACAATGATAATTTTCTTATTTCATAGGAATTTTTATACAATGACTTAGCTTATTATTCTTCTTGGATTCATGTACAATTGTTAGATCTTTCTTCTGAATGATAATATATGTTGTATAGATATGTTGCAACTTTTGTATAGTAAGTGATTAATTTGAATGATAATAATTTCTTGATTTATTTGTAGTGATGATAGCTTAATATTTGTGAGCAAAATGACATTGATCAATACATTAAGTACATGAATCAACTATACGTGGGACAAAAAATGTGTTTTATGACACTAAATTTTGTTTTTAACAAAGCACTTATTTATTAAGACCCTTTTCTTGGTACTAAAATAAGACTTTATTCATTTTGTTTTCGTCCTATAAAAATGTATGTTAGGACCCTGTAAAAGTGTCCCAAAACAAAACAAATGGGTAAGCATATGTTAGAACACCAGATAGCATCTTATAATGTAGTCTATTAGGACGCCATTTTGGTCGCATAAACATCTTTATAGGACCAAAGAATTAGTTTTAAAATGTTCGAGTTTGTTAGGACGCCAATAAATGTCCTAAATATCTATTACAACCCCTTCCTATGGGACACTTTTATTTTGGTCTTATTAGGTTAAAGATCCTATAAACTATTTTTATAAGACACTAACAGGCGTCCTATAAGCCCCATTTTCTTGTAGTGTGTATGTGAGTTTGATCTTAACAAGATTGCAAAAATCATGAATCGATAGTAGGTCGGTTGACCTTTTTGTAGCTTGTAATTGGTCTAGGCGGGATTAATAGCTGATTAATCGGATTGGCAATCTGGCAAGTTTTGGGTATTTCCGCTGAGTTTTGAGTATTTCCGGCAATATTTTCTTAAATATCAACTTGTAATAGATATAAGAAGCGACAAGTGATTAAAACAAGTTTACAACGAGTTTTGATATATCCGGCAAGATTTGCATGTTTCTGGCAAGTTTGACTACCGTTGACCGTCGTTGTTTTTCATGAATGACCGATTTACGCAGTCGAAAAGGTTGGTGATCGATAAACGGCTAGACAACGATTAATCGGTCTTGTAAGCTCTTTTGCAATACTGATGTTAACAATAAGAGAATAAAGATTTTTATGACTGATTTGATAGTAGGAATGTCTGAACCTGATGTGATAATTGTATATTAGTTACCATTACATTTTGTTTATAGTTAATTTCATAAATGGTCTTTGTGGTCTGTCGGGTTTAACGGGTTTAGTCCCTTTACTTTTTTTTGACGGATCATGTCCCTGTGGTTGCGACCAATGACGGTTTTGGTCCCTTGACCAAATTTTGCGTTTATTGACCGTTAGTCTAATTATTTGTCGTTAAAATGAAAGGGTAGTTTTGTCTTTTTAGTTTACTTTATAACATATACCCCATTTTTCACTTCTTCTTTCACAAAAGCAACCATTAAACACACACACACACACACACACTGATAATCATGAAGACAGTTGTTCTATGTAACAGATGTGGAGGACTATCAACCATTGTAATATCATGGACTTCAATCAACCAAGGAAGAAGATTTTATTGTTGTGCAAAAAAAGCAAGTGTTAACTTGATTTTGTTAAAAACCCTTAATTTTGTTTTTTACCTAAGTTTTTTTAATTTTTTATAATAACCAATAAATTGTGGGATAATTGATTGGTATGATCCACCTATGTGTCGACGGGCTGAACAAATAATCCATGTTTGTTGCGTTTAATGAATGAGCTAAGAGTGGTTGCACAAGAAAATACTCTCGAAGCTAAGAAGATGAAGAAGATGTTTCTTATCAGTTGGTTGTTTTTCCTTTTTGTGTTTGATTTCAAGTGGTGAATGGTTGAAACTTGATGTATGAAGTAAGTGTTTAGATGGTTAGGTTATGGTTAGATTGTCCTAAGCAAATGTATCAAGTTGTATTTTGGCTTTACAATAAATGAGAAAAGCATTTTCAACTTGAGGTATATGATAGTGTGTTACCAAATAGTTCAAGCATTATAAACTACTTGCATAAATAGATGCATATGTCATTACATAGAAGGAGAATACATAGATGCATATTGCATTCACTACCAGCATTATAAACTAGTAGATCAAGTACCACCAAAATATAAATACATAGAAACTAAAAATATTAGAAATAGTTCAAGCAACATCAAAAGCTAGCCTATACTCTTTTTCCCTTTCCCTTTAGTGTATGCATTTGGTCCAAGTCCAGTTGGTGGTTTTTTTACCACAAACTTCTTCTCTTTGATTGCTGCCCAAGTCTCTTTATTTCCAAGCCCTATGACTTGGATCCTTTTATCAGGGATTGAAAGAGTTCGAGTATCAACCTGCTTAGCTTGTACATGATTAGTGATAGAGCTTTTACCCTTGTTTGACCTAGCTTGATCATCTTCAGAGCTTGAATGATAGCTAGACACGTAGCTTGAAATGAAACTGGAATCTAAGCTTGAATCAGCAAAGTATGGTAAATGTCAATGTGGACATGGAACCATAAGCTCATCAGATGAGCATGTTATCAGGATTTCTGAAGAGCTTGAATAAGAGGAAATGTAAATTATTTCTTTCCAGTTACCTGGATTGTTGTTGGAACTTATGGTTGTGATCTTTGGAGAAATTGGTTATTGTTTGACAAGTTATTTGTGTATTGACATGTATTGGTGTGAATTTATAAGTGAAGTTGAAGGTAAATGCAAGTAAATGCATGGTTGGTAAAGTGAGTAATGTTAATGTCAGTTGTTAGTCAAGTTAAGGGTGAAGTGTAGAAGCTAAATGCAATTAAATGCAATCTATCCCTGTGTGCCTTACTAAAAATATGGTTTTGTGTGTATTTGTGCAAATATGGTTTCAATAAATAAGACTTAGACTTTTACAAATTGACCAAATAAGATGCACATGTACCAAAAGACAGTTGTACTGAGTACCAAAACACACCCATAACTACATTCACTTTTACCAATTGACTTTTAAAAGTCTAAATACAATATACCAAAACAAGCATAACTGGATTTGAATTTTACCAAGTCTAATAACATAAGTCAGTACAAAATTACCAGAAGCATACATAACTTTGTCTTAGATACAAAAGGTATGCAGTTATACTACATATTAGATAAGTAGTATCAATCCTACATAGGGTTATCAAGTGTTTACATGTGGCAGATGTACAAAATAGCCTCATAAGTAGCTAGCCATATTTAGTCAAACTGTCAAGTCTTCCATTAGTGGTTGTTGCTGCAATGCTTGTTCCTGAACTGCTTCTATTGCTGCAATGCTTGATCCTTGAACTGTTGTTGCATTTCTCCTTTCTTGAGCTTTCTGCAATCTATATTCAGCAAGTATTCTGCTCAGTGGTTCCTGCATTAGTTCTTGTTCCACAATTGGTTCATTTTCTGGTGCTTCATCATGGATTCTGCAATCTTCTGGTGTGATTCCAAGAGGCCAAGCTGGAACAGGTAGACCCATAGTATTTTACAAATGTAAAAGAGTTAAATTAAACAAATGCAAAAGAGTTAAATTGCACCTAACACAGCTTCTCCATCAATTGGATCCCAAAAAACACCAAATCCTATAGGCAACTTTTCACCAGGATACCTAAAAGATCTTGATCCATCTCCTTTCCCTCTACACCTAACAATTTTTCCATTTATTGTCCTAAGCCTAGTGCTACTGCTATTCCCACCTTCATTACTTGCACTACCACCCCTCACCTTCACACCACCACCCCTTATCCTCACACCACCACCCCACATCCTTACTGGACTTTTTGTCATCTCTGGTGGAGTCATCTCAAATCCAACTAGAGGTGTTGAAATCTCCACTGGTTCATAACCATGTTCACTACAAGAACAAGTTTCCCTTTCTGACCCAGCATTAGACTCAGCATTAATGCTTTCATTTCTATTTGACTGTCCTAACACATCATTATCTACTACATTATTAATCAAAGAGTCATATAAGACATCATTATCTACTACATTATTAATCAAAGAGTCATCTACATTAAAAATTTAAGAGTTAGCTAAACAAGATTATTGATAAAAAAAATTCAATTAAGAATGGACAATCCAATATACTTACAATAATCATGATAGAGATCTGCTTTGGAACCCTTCTTACGAACCCTCCATTCACTCGACATTGTTGATTAAGGATTTAATTAACCTAGAACAACAATCTAGGGTTTATTTCAATTTGGGGATTTAGGTTAGAGTTTAGAGAGAAGTTTATGGATTAAATTGGTTAAGAATCGTTTTGTTGAGTCAAACGGGATATAAACACTGGTCAAGACCCGCCAAACATGAAAAGACATAATTACCCCTCACGTGTTGGTCACATGACCAACTAAACGGTCAAAAAAACAGAAAATTTGGTCAAGGGACTAAAACCGTTATGGGTAGCAACCACAAGGACAAGATTTGTTAAAAAAAAAGTAAAGGGACTAAACCCGTTAAACCCGACAGACTACAAAGACCATTTTTGAAATTAACTCTTTTGTTTAAGTTTTACAAGAATAGCAAAAGAGAATTTTAGTGGTAATCCAACATAAAATATGAGTCCTCCCATAAATATCCCATATCAACATAAGGATGGTAGTAATGTGCGGTCACAACTACTATCTTAGCGCCAATTCAGCACGACATTTTTCATGATCAAGTTATTGTAATAAAGCGATCGTGGTCACTATTAAAAACATACTTCACTTAAACACAAATATACTTTACAAAAACAATTAAATAACACGCCTTTTCGTAACAAAAACAATAATAATAATGAAAGGACTCGATCGACCAAGCGACCGAGTTGTACATTATTTCAGCTCAACCAAGACCATGACCAACCCCATGTAATGGGGTGCACACATCACATAGAAGGTCAACCGAACCATTACAACTACTCTAAATACTCTTCGTACTAATGTCTTTTTAGCATCTTTTTTAGGGTGCGTTTGGTGTATGTTAATCGAAATCAGGGAATACTTTTATTTTCATGTATAGTTGTTTGGTTAACTTACATTGGAATCCAAAACCGGAATGATACTAAATATATAATTATATATGAAAGTCATCCAAAAGGTGTGGTTTTAAAATTGATTTTCGGGCCAACCACTTCCCCTCACATATATACTATCTACCTATTATATAAGTAGAAGAGCAATTTTGACTGTAGAGCCTTTAGAAAAAGACACGTCAGCGTCTGTAGCGCCTCAAAAGAAGGCCACGTGTCGTCTAACAGTCCGTTGAGCTTTTGACTATCACACCTCTCTACATCTCTCCCGTTCATTTCATAACCCACATTTTGTATACATCCTATCCTACTTCTCTCTCTCACACACACACATATTAACAACTCCTATCTAATTTACATTTTGAAGATTTTTACTCAAATCACTCAACCTTGTCTTCAAATTTGTAAGTAAACAACTAAACATGCATTTTTTTTTTACATCTATGGATTTTCATACGTTGTCGGATTTGCAGAAAATATGTGGGTCTTGCGGGTCGCATTTATAGATGTGTGTGTGTCGACTATATATAGATGTTACCAAGTTGGATCGCCAAGGTGGCCGGAAGAATCAATCATGGAAGATGACCGGAGAAACATTATCGACTTTGGCCACCATAGTGTCGGCGGTGCCACGGTGATGCGCTAGACCTTAAGATGATAGGTATGGGAAATGAGGATTGTGCTAGATCTGAAGAAGTAAAGTATGTCAGTAGCTTACATATGTTAGCTTCTTCTTGCATCTCTCTCACTTTCTCAAATTGCATTCCCTTCAACAATCTTGCAAAGCTTCAGCAAAGATTTTACGATATGTAGTTGATTCCATAATTTTATTTCGTATTTTCTTTAACTTTTCCAACAATATTGTATGTAAGCTTTGTGATTATCTAGGGTCATGGAGTTGTTCCTGATGTTCTATGAACTTCTGGATTGTAGGGGCTTCAAGTAGGAGAAGAAAAGAGAAACTTCAAACCCGATATACCCCAAGTAAAGAAAAAGAAAAGTGAGCTTATTTAGTTTTAAATGTATGTTGGCCTTAAAGTTTTTTATTTGATGTTTATTTAATCAGGTGGCGGGGGTGATGAAGTGATGATGTGCTTATTTTGGAATGAACAAGATGATAATGATGATGATCTATACAAGTGATTATTGTTTATAAGGTTACTAAAGCATTACCTACTTCACGCTTCAGTGTAGAGTGATATAAACATGGGATTGGGTAATGTTTTGTGTTGTGTGTTTAATTTGGATCCAAGATCTTATTTTAGTTTATGTTTGGGTTTGGTTCTTTATTTCGTCTTTTTTTTTAGGTTATATGTTTGTTCTTTGATGATGGCTATTTAATTTGAAGATTGGTGGATGACGAGTTAATGATAGATGTGAAATATTTGAAGGTAAGATCGAATATTCATTTGTTGCAAGAATGAGAAGAGTCACAAATAGTTATTCAGAAACAATTTTACCTTTGGCATGCATTATTTTTCCGTAATTGTTTTTTAAGATTGTGTTTGATTAAGAAAATTTTACTACGACAAAGATTAGTAGATGGCATTGAAAAATGCGTTAAGATGTACAATTCTCTATGTTCTCATATATGTATTGAATTTTTAGTTTTAAAAAATGATGTTATCGATCTACCCCTGCTTACATTCTTTGAAACTTGCAATTCACTAATGTTGAAAGCTTCTGTCAATTTCTATGTGATTTTGGTATTTTTGTAAGTACAGTATATAAGTTAAGAAGAACAGGGTATGGAAAAGAAAAAAAATCTATCCTAAAGATCCAGTGTTGGACTTTTAAAAAGGAAAAATAGTATAGGTTGAGTGTTGGACTTTTAGGCAAGTAGGTTAGAGAAGGTATAAGAGTAAGCGAAAATTACGTATAGGGCCTCTGCAGGTGGTACTTGTCCTGCAGAGGTCCTCTTTTATTGACCTTTCCAAAAAGGCCTACAACTTCGCTTCAAAATGGTGCAGAAGTCCTTTAAGGACACGTGTCAGCACCCCGTTTAATAAACGTGAAAAAAAAAACAAAAAAAACAAAATCGCCTCAAATGTGATGCGAAATATGACAATGTGGGCCCTATACTGTCAGACGAAGATAAAAAAGCTGGTAAATCACCTCAAATATGAAGCGAAGTTCTCTCTCCATGCATTGGGACTCACCAAAATAACCTGTAAAATCTATTCGAATGACTACTCATTTTTACAGTGCAAAACGTATTCAATTACCAGCCAAATGTATTTATTTCGTTTTACATTTCAAGTGAAAATGGAGTAGGAGTTTTGGGTGTTCTTCTCAGCATAGTTGCAAAAATATTCATTGTTTTTTTTTGCTGTTGTGGTGTAGAGTTTTGGTGGTGGTGTACGTTTATGGTGGTGGTGTTGTTGGTGGTGTAGGCTGTCGGTGGTGGTGTTGTTGCGGCTGTTGGTGGTGGTGTCGGCTGATGGTGTTGGTGTAGGCTGTTGTTGTTACGGCTGTTGGTGGTGGTTTGTTGTGGTGGTTTGTTGGTGGTGGTTGTTGGTGGTGATTTGGTGTAGGTGGTGCGGCTGTTTGTGGTCGTGTGGCAGTGTTGTTGTGGTTCTGTGGTGGTAGTGGTTAGGTGTTATCGTGTTTGTTTGTTAATATGGCACTAGTTGTTCCGGTAAATATTTATTTTTCTTCCGATATCATTATTTGGTTTTTTATGCTTATTGTGTAGTTAATAATATATACTCTTATTCATTGTTATTTTAGGATTTTGTCGTTGACCTTACACTGAGAAGTAAGCTAAAATTGGTTCATTACCTTAAAAAATTTGAATACCATAAGGATGTATTGTTTAGAATGCGTGTTTGGATGGTTGTTTGATATAGAGCAAATGCAAGAGACATGTATTTTATTACATTATATTAGTTTATGTCAAGACGAACCTGAACCGGGAGACACGGATGTCGTTCCATTGATGTATCAGGTAGGAGATTTTGAGTTGAAATTTTGTAGAGAGGAGTTTTGTTTAGTAACTGGGTTGCGATTTGGGGTTGATTTTCAAGATAAATATATAGGTGAACCTACTCCTTTTAGGAGACGTGTTTTTGACTCAAGTTATGATGGATGTTCGATAAGCTTGAATTGCATAATTTTATTTTAAGCGATGCCTTTGATAATCTTGTCGATATCGATGCCGTTCGTGTTAGTTTGCTAGGGTTGTTGGAGCTGGTGTTGTTAGGCCACGAGTTTAATTACGTACTCCCGCCATGGTGCATGGCTTTAGTAGATAATATTGATGCTTGGAACATATATCCTTGGGGTTAAATGCGTATGGCCGACATTGTACAATCAGTTAGTTGGTGCAATAGGTTCACGTATTGAAGCTTTCTTTGTGAAGCCACACGACCACTAGCCCGACCACGACGGTAGGTAAAGAACCCTAAGTATCTGTGAAGGGCTTTACATGGGCCTTTAAGGTATGCCTATTGTTAGTTTTGTTGTTTATGTATATATATAATGTTAAAGTAATTAACCAATTATTTTTTTAGGCGTGGATTTTGGAGTTATCGAGTCAAAATTTGTTGATTTTTAATCGTTGAGCTCCATCCGAGTGTGTGCTTGGCCTTACAAGCGGAAGTTTCAACGGTGTTATCTGGATAGTTTATTGGTGAGTTGTTATTTAATCATGCCATTTAGTTTTTATTGATTCATAACAATATTCGTATTTGTTGTTATATAATTTTTAGCAAGCGGAACCTACCTTAAGACTTGTACCCGATGCATCGAGTCGAGCAGGGCTTGGTTCCGTGATAGCATGGCATTTTTTGAGGGGCGTAGTATCGAACCACCACCAATACCCCCACCTTCAGACCAATATAGCCGTGACGATGTTCCAACATACGTTGGAGAAAAGGTGGAGAAAAGAAGAATGAAAAGCGTCAGTTGGGTTGTACACGGAATTACTCAATTTCGATATCAAGTTTATGACGGCCAATATAACCGTGAAGTGAACTTTACGACCGGTGAATGTGAATGTCGGAAATGGCAAATTTCGGGATACCTTAATGGTCATTATTGCATTTACAAGGTTTTGAACCTAACAGATTGTGTGCAATATGTACATGACTGGTTTAAAAAGGAAAAATATCAAGCAACCTATGCATAGTCAATTCAATTTGTTGGAAATTTTAACGAATGGGAGTATCCAAGCCATATACATCCTCTTACTCCTCCAACAATGGACAACCCTCGGCCAGTCGTCCGAAAAACACGGACCGTATACCATCTCAAGGTGAAGAGCCAAAGACTATACACATAGCGGTGCAAAGAACCGGGGCATAAGCGTCGAGTTGCAAAAATCATTTGTCCCAGATCCACCTAACAGCAAAGGTAAACAAAAGCAAGGGGAATTTCCAACTAATGAGCAACAAGACACTGCACCATTTTATCACCCACATCACCCGTTCGATCAAAGTTTTATGGGAAACAAGCAATTCTCATGGCAACCATATGGCCAAAACACATACACTAATCAAGCAAATGGTCAAAACTCGTACTTACCACCACAACCCATACCCCACAAACCAATACGCTTCACAAACTTACCACCACAACCCATACCCATCTGAACAATATGCTGAAAACACACACGCATCACAAACATATGATCAACATAACACACAACCAGATTTCAACCTATCTCAACAAAACCGAGCATACCACTTCAAAATGATCTTCAATACCGGTCTCAAGTGTATCAACAATACAATTCCCGGCAACACAACTCTCAACATCTAGAAGATCAACACCGCGGGATTCAAATAGTTGGTTTAATCGATTTGGTTTTTAATAAAGTAGAAGGTTTATGTGACTAGTTAACAACTATTGGTATGTTCTGATTATGTTGTACCATCATGCTTTTCATTTTCAATTATCCAAGTGATGTTTGTTTTGTCTGTGTGTTTGAATTTTACAAGTGATGTTTGTATTGAAGAGACAATATTTGAGCATGTGTTTTGTGTAAAAATAGTTTAAAGTAACGAATTTACAAGTATTTAATGCAATAATAACATATCATTTTTGTTTGTGTATAAAAGTAATTGTGTAAAAAGGGTTTATAAAAAAATAAAAAGGGTAAAATTTGGCATTAAATCGGTGGTTATAAATTTAATGACTTTTTTTTATAAACAATTATATTAAAATACATTATTATTCAACAGAATTACTATACGGTTTAAATGACAAGAATTTTTTAATTTTTTTATAATTAATTTTTTTATTAAAATAACAAGAATTTCTTTTATAAAAAGCCTATAATATTTTAAAATGCAGTATAAATAAATATATTGCATTGAACATTTCCGATTTATATGTACGTATAAAATGTTTACAAAGTGAAACCTGTACCAATTTCATTAACTAAGTATAATTTATTACCTGAAACATGAGACGGAGTCTAATATAGATTCGTGATACAGAACAATGTATATTACATTAAAGGGTGTCAAGTTGGTTATAACTTATTGAAACAAAAGCGTTAAAAAGAATACAATAAAACAATAATGATATGCCGATTGATACATTTTACATACTTGATAGCAAGGTATGTCGATTAGACTTTCATACATACTAGTAACATACATGCTTTGATTGTCTCTAGTCTCTACCAAGCTGTGACATTGATACATCTCCACACTAGAGTAAAATTGATACATTTTGTTTTTCTGTGACATTTTGTTAGGAATTAGAAATTCCAGGTATTAAAGAGTCGGTCACCTCAAGTATATGTAATCGTTAGAAAGCTCGTAGTCGTAGTTATTTTAAGTTAAGTAGTATTTAGTTAAGTAACACCGTGGAGGACGGACGGGTCTTTACCTTGTATGCACGATCCACGCCCGATGTGTGGCGTTTATGTAAGACTATAAATACTCTCTACCTCCCAAGGTAGAGAGTTGGAGCTCATAATAATATCTTTCACTTTCTCTCACTAAGTTCCCTAAACCTCTAACTTTCTCTCTCTAGAATTCCATCTATATTCTACCTTGTGTTAATGTTATGATGTGTATGTGAAAAGTTATATCTTACAATTGGTATCAAGAGCCATGGTTAGATCATATCTTACACATCTTTGGATTTCTAGTGGTTTTAGGTGGTTTTTAAGTTTGAAAAAGTTTAGTGGTTTTAGCATCATTTGATTGATTTCTAGTGTTAAAGTTTAGATTTTGGTTGTACTTTTATGTTTAGAATCATCAAAAGTGTTTAGGTTTTCATTTGGTAAGCTTGAATCATCTTGGTTGGGTTGTTTTGGATTGAAAAGTGAGGTTTATATGGTTTTTTCAAGCTAGCGACTTAGCTCACGGAATAGTTTCTTGGTAGCGACTTGCTTCACATTTTTGTAGCGACTTACGATTGTTGGAACTAGCGAGCTAGATCTAGCGAGTTAAAGTACAAGTAGTGGATTCTCCACTACGGGTAGCGACTTAATGGTAGCGACTTGGTGATAGCGAGTTGCTCTTTAGCGACTTGTATCTCTAGCGACTTGTGTAGCGAATTCTTTGCCAAAATTTGGTTAGCGACTTGGTGCATGGCGAGTTACTACTTAGCGACTTGTTTTTCAGTTAGCGACTTGGGACTCTAGCGACTTAGGGGTATAGCGAATTAAGGGTTAGCGACTTAGTGCATTAATTTCTAGCGACTTAGTGCACTAATTTCTAGCGACTTAGTGCATTATCTTCTAGCGATTTAGTATTTTATCATCTAGAGTCTTGAGTGATTGTTTACGGTTTTCTCTTGATTGAGTAAAATCCCGTGAAAGAATCCATTTTCCGGTTTAATCATAGAGCTATAAAATCCCGTATAATCTGTTAACATGTCTACCAAGCGTTCCCACTTTTATCTCCCTTTGTTGCGAAGATGTTCAAGCGGTGGTTCGGATACTAATCGTCCACCCATGCTTGTAAGCCGACTCACGACTCTTGGGCTCAACGAATTAGAATGTATTGCCTTGGAAAGGAAAATGGTGTCAACATTCTCAAATCCATTGATGAAGGACCATATCGAGTTGAGGCGACTAGAGACATACTTGATACTAATGCGAGATGGTACTCTGTTTACGGAATTGAAAGACCTAAGATGTATGATGAGCTTGATGATAAGGATAAAAAGAGATTTGATGCAGATATCGGGGCTTCAAACATTGTTCTTCAAGGTCTTCCTAAAGACATCTACAAGGCGATCAATCATAACACGATGCTAAGGCGTTTGGGACAATGTTAAGATGCTTCTCGAGGTTACGAATTAACTATGGAAGGCAGAGAATCCCAACTCTATGGCCAATTTGAGCATTTCAAGATGAAACCGGATGAGAGTGTCTATGAGTACTATGTGAGATTTCATAAGTTAGTTAATGACATGAGGAACATCGGAATGACTATGCCTAACATTCAGTAGAACTCAAAATTTGTGAACAACATGAATCCCGAATGGCACAAGTTTGTTACAGCTGTGAAGCTCACTAAAGGATTGAAGAATACAAACTATGAGCAACTCTATGCCTTCCTCCTTGAGAATGAGAGACATGCTATGTTTGAAAAATTAATTCTCAATGGGTTCAAAACCAACGGGGAGAGACAAGCTCGTCTAATGACTCTCTGACTTTCTACTCAAACATAGGAATCACAACCAAAGCATCACAAGTCATACCCTTGGGTAATGGTAATCACAAACTCATTCATGATCCTATGTACAAACAAGTCGATTGATACTCCGTGGGTAGCTTCATTAATCAACTAGCTCTTCTCATCGGTCAAAACATGAATACTCTCCCACAAACCAACAACAACCTCGAGCGCATCTAACCCACACAATCAAGCCACTATTAAAGATGGAAGGATGGTGGTGCAACCAGATCTGAGGAAAGAGCGGTATGATCGGGGGCGAGGTGGTGGGAGAGGTTATGTTGGAAACGAGAATCGAGGAAGGAATGGTAACCAAGGTCAAACTAAGCTCATCAAATGTTATAAGTGTGGTGGAGAGGGACACATTGCAAGGCTGTACATCTCCAGCGCCTGAGAATCTTGATTACCGAGAAGATGTTGGCTCAAGCTGGGACAATGGTGCTACACTGAATGAAGAGGAATTGCTATTTCTTGCTGAGGGCAATGCCAAGACCTATGATGCGGATGTGGATGAGCAGCCTATTCAGGAGATAGGTCACAATCATCAGAATGCCTTTCAAGTCATTTGATTTGTGATGCATCACGACTCGATGTGGATGATGGACCTACGGCACACACAATTTTATGGCTAGCATTTCTCCAATGGTTTCTCCCAAGGTCTCTCTACATCACTAGTTTGGGCTATCCATGACAAGCTCATCTCGAGGTATTAAAACTATCACGATGATCTTGATGTGCACGGATGCATGACAAAGTACAATCAGCTGAAACTATTGAATCAAATATTGAAAATATGGGTAATATCAATATTGTCCCATATGATCAATATGTGAAACAAAGTGAAAGTGAAGTTGTACCAAGTGATGCATCTTCTGAAGTCAACAATGACTATGTTTGTGATGAATACAGCGCATGTGCTGATGATTCCATTATTTCTGAACTAAATGCCTATAAAGAGCGTGTTGCTATTTATGAACAACGTGCTAAGTTTGAGTTGACCACTCGTGAGCAAGAAATGGATAACCAAGTAAGTACAGTAATTAGAAAAGTAAGTTTAGAGAAGAAGTATTGAAACAAGAATTAAATTCCTTGCAAGAAAAACTCTATAAAACATCTAAACAAAAACAAGAACTTCAAGAAAATGTGAAAATGCTTAAGCAAGAATTTAATGCAAAGGAATCAAAACTCTTGAGAGATTTTTCTAATCGGAAAACTTTGAAAAACAAACTTGAGAACAAGTTGTACATACAAGGAAACACCATTGAGGCCTTTCACATGGTCACTAAGCATCGAGTCTTAAGCGATAAGCATAGCATTCCCCTTGTTGAGGAACCGAATCCGGAGGTAATTAAAAAGGCTAGAAATGCTCATAAGGTGCTTTATGATGGTAATGAAATTCTTAAGCCTAGGAAGAAACCTAGTTGCGTTGAGTGCACTGAGGAAGATAAGAAATCGGATGAAGTCACTAGGGAAAGGATGAACAAAAAACTAGATGACCCTAAATGCAAAGAGAAAAAGATTATTATCACTCCCCATGACTACAAGAAGGAGAACTGGATTTCCTTGAACATGTTTAAGCCTCAAACATTGTTGACCCCGAACAAGTGTTACGGAAAAGGATATGGACTTGCAAAAGGTGAAAATCTTGTTGAAAAGAATCCCCTTGTAGGAAATTCCTAAAGCGTGAGTATCCTCCAAATCCACCAATGCATTTAGTTCCTAGAACTATTGCCACTAAAAGCAAGACCTTAATCAGCCAATATGTTATTCTTCAACTATTTGTTGATTTTGAGAAAACTTGTAAGAAAAGGATCACACCCTGGGATAGCGAAGGGGAAAGGGTTTTGAGCAAATGAAAGAATGTTATTTAGCTGAGGTCATGCCTTTCTTTAAACAACTAAAAGATCATTTTGAGAGTCTTAAAAGGGGATAAAATCAGATATTAAAGAAATGGAAAAGGAATTTGATGCAATGGTAGTTGAAGTTAGTGATTATGGGCGTGCACTAAAATATAATGAGATTGAGAGGAAGAACTTGCATACCTTAAATGAGACTCTTATTCCTGAATGTGTTGCTCAAGATATCTTTTTAACTGCTTCAAATTGCTCTATTAATGCTTCCAAATTTCATGAACTATCTCTGCCACTGAAAGTCTCCCATGATCGTGTCATTGAGCTTGAAAAACTAATTCTGAACTAAATGAGAAAATTGAACTGGATGATCACAACAATTTGGTTAAACATTTTTCTAAACTGGAAGTTGAGCATTTTAATTTACAACTAAAATATCAACATCTTAAAGAAAATGTTAAAACTTCAAATATCAAGACATCGTCGGATGCTCGAGTTTGATGCGATTTTCAAATTAACAAGCGTGATGAGCGATTCAAGCTCGATTACAACGCCACGATCGAGAAAAGTTGAAAGCCCAAATCTCTCAATTAAAGGGTCAAGCGAACAATAAGGCAGCTCCCAAATCCCTCCTCCTTTAGATTCTCGGAATTCTCAAACTTTTCATCTTCAAAACTTAGTTGATGCCTTACAAAAGGAAAAGGAGAGTTTTCTAGAAGAAAATGAAAAAGTTAAGCGACATTTTAAAGAGTTATATGATTCAATGAAAGTCACCCGTGACCAAAACAACGAAAAATAACGTCTTTACAAAAGGAAATTGAGAATCTAAGTCGGGAAATGGGAAGCGCCACTTGTTTTCAATAAGAATGTTGTCTCAAAGTCACCCTTAGGCTGCAAATACATTTGTGGCGATTAAATATATTCCTCCTCATCTTAGGAATAATGAACATGCTTTTCATGAATCCTGTGCTCACCTTAAGGATAGTCTAGAATGTCTCCGTGAGATTGTCGAAGAGGATTTCATTAATAAACCTCTTGATAGTGAAATTAGGTTTGCTTGCCTCCAGCCAAACGATCTCAAGAGTTGCTAGAATGTGTAATTGCCACATGCCCAAAATCCTTAACCTTAGGTGAAAAGGCAAAGGCGTGATGCCTTGTTCTATGCCTAGTGCCAAGCGAAATCCGTTCTATGCCCAGTCTTAAAAAGGAAACACTAATGTGCCTTCAAGTAGTTCGATTCGGATATGTTAGTGCTAAGAAAGTGAACTTTAGTGTGCAAAAAAGCTCAAATCACGTCTTAAAGTATACACTAATGTGCCTTCTAGTACTTGAGATCCTTGCATCAAGTTGAGAATGCAAAATTAGATCAACCAACTAATGTTCCCATTCCCTCTCGAGAGTAATCGGTGACTTTAAGGCGAGCAGGTCAAAGTCTCAAGACAATACAAGGAATGATAGGACCTTGCAAGCTAAGAATGTGCACGGGAAGAGAGTAGAAGACCAATCTAGGAACTTTAGGCTTGAGTTGAATAAAGCGAATCGTGTTGATTCTAGTATTAGCCTTAAATCTTGTAATTAATTAATTATACTATTTGCTGCAAACCTTGTAATCTGCATGCTTGAATTACATTTGCTAATCATGAATGTGGTGTGAATGCTTTGTCTAATCTTTGTCAAATGCCCAGTTAAAATTGCTAATGCTAATAATCGTGCAAATAAGGCAAAAGGCAAAAACGAAAGATTGTTAGAAAACGGTGGAAACCCACAGGAAGAACTTTTATAAAGATAGGTTATTATTGGATACCTTTTGGTCATAAGAATAATCGGTTTGTTCTCATGCTGCTAAGATTATGCCCACTAGAAAATGGATGCCTATTGGTAGAACTATTCCCTTAAGAAGTAAACATACTTTGAATAGGTCAAATCTGAACACTGACATTGCATCTATTCCCAATGATTCCATTGCTTCTACTCGATATGGATGTTTGATTACGATGTGGGTGTTCCAAACATTGTTACCAACCAAATGGAACCCATTCTTGCATGGGGATCCCAATTATCGATTATCCATTTTTGTGCGTGTTCAATGCGGATCGTTCAAATCGTTACGTGGTACACGGACTCGAGCTGTTCCAAGCATATGGCCGGAGACCGGTCGTCTCATGAACTTCGTGAGCAAGTTCATCGGACTGTTAGATTTGGTAATGATCATTTCGGTGCTATTATGGGTTATGGAGATTATGTTGTTGGTGATAGTGTCATCTCGAGAGTCTACTATGTTGAAGGGTTGGGTCATAATCTGTTTCGTTGGTCAATTTCGTGACTCGATCTAGAAGTTGCCTTGAAAACATACCGCTTTGTTAGAGATCTAAATGGTAAGGAACTGTTAAAAGGAACTCGTGGGTCAAACCTTTACACCATCTCTATCGATGACATGATGAGGGCTTCTCCAATCGGCTTGTTATCAAAGGCTTCAAAAACAAAGTCATGGTTATGGCACCGTCGTCTCAATCACTTGAACCGGCACCATCAATGATCTTTCGGAAAGGACCTAGTTGTAGGTTTACCTAGACTAAAGTATGAAAAGGATCATCTTTGTTGAGCATGTCAATTGGGAAAAAGCAAGAAATATGCCCATAAACCCAAACCTACTAACTCGTCACGAAGTCCTTCATATGATTCATATGGACTTATGTGGACCAATGAGAGGTACAAATATCTTTGGGAAGAAATATGTGTTAGTTGTGGTTGATGATTACTCTAGATTCACGTGGGTCAAGTTCATAAGGACAAAGGATGAAACTCACGATATCATCATCAAACTCATCAAACAGTACGGGGTTCGACTTAACAAAACCGCCGTGAATTGTCGGAGGCGACAATGGGCGAGTTTGTCAACAAACAACTTAATGAATTCTATGAAAGCGTTGGAATCGGTCATCAAAGAAGTATTTCACGAACTCCTCAACGAGCGGTGTAGTTGAAAGGCGAAATCGGACTCGTTGAAGCCGCTAGAACAATGTTGATTTACTGGTTCCAATGTTTCTGCGAAATTTTGTGGGGCAATGCCATGCGCATGCTATACACAAAATCGTTCCCTAATCCACACCGAACATGGAAAAACTCCATATGAACTTGTCCACAACAGAAAACCTAATCTCTCTTTCCTTCGTGTGTTTGGTGCATTGTGCTATCCAACTAATGAGGGTCAAGACTTAGGAAACTAAGGCTAAAGTCGACATTGGAGTATTTGTAGGATACGCACCAAACCAAAAGGGATACCGAATCTATAACAAAAGAACCCGAAATATCATGGAAACCATTCACGTTACGTTTGATGAGTGACGGTCAAATGGCTCTGGACAATCCGATTGGGACCGCACTTCAAGACATTCCCATTGGTTCATCTCTTGTTCCAAACTCTACTCAAGAAACTCCATATGTACCTCCATCGGAAGATGATGTAAAGAAATTGTTTGATCCTATGTTTGATGAACTGTATGATTCAAACACTAATGAGGTAATGATTCCGCAATGAGAGGATGCTCATATTCCTGTGAATGAAGTCAATCCTTCGGTCTCAATATCTTTAAGTCAAGAAGCACCTGCTGGCGATCCTTGATCTCATCAACAAATCATCATTCTTCAAATGTACATCATGGAAATGTTTCGGGCATCAATGATGAAGTTAATCCCTTTGCTACTCCTGAGGATGCTCCATTTGAAAACATATTTGCTACTCGAATCATCATCGAACCATCTTCTTGGGAGACATCGACTCAACTACCTCAGTTCCTCAACAACTGCCACATGAACACCTTAGAAAATGGACTCACGATCATCCATTAGACAACATCATTGGAAATCCCTCTCGTCCAGTATCAACCCGGAAACAACTTGCAACCGATGCCTTATGGTGTTTCTTCAACTCCGTACTTTCTAAGATCGAACCAAAAGATGTTAAAACCGCCATGAATGAAGGCCGGTGGTTCAATGCCATGTAAGAAGAAATTCATGAGTTTGATCGACTTGATGTATGGGAGTTAGTACCGGCTCCAGATTGTGCTATGATTATAGCTCTCAAATGGATCTTCAAAGTTAAACTTGATGAGCATGGTGATGTGTTGAAAAACAAGGCTCGTTTAGTTGCTAAAGGATATCGTCAAGAGGAGGGTATAGACTTTGAAGAATCTTTTGCTCTGTTGCTTTCGAATCGAGGCAATCAGAATCTTTACGCTTCTTTGCTAGTAAGAACATGGTAGTGTATCGGATGGATGTGAAGGCGGCATTTACGAGCGGAGATCTTAAAGAAGTCGTCTCGTCGCCTAACCTGAAGGATTTGAGAATCAAGAGCATCCTACTCACGTTTATCGTCTGAAGAAGGCTCTCTACGGTTTAAAGCAAGCTCCAAGGGCATGGTATGATACCTTGTCAAAAGTTTCTTCTATCATCCGGATTGAGAAGGGCGATTGATCCTACATTGTTCACCGAGAAGTCGGGCAAACATTTAACTCATGTTCAAATTTATGTTGATGATATTATTTTTGCCTCACGCGACCCAATGGAATGTTATCATTTTTCTAATGAAATGAGTTCTAAGTTTCAAATGTCAATGATGGGACAAATGTCATTTTTCTTGGGATTACAAATTTCACAAAGTCCGGAGGCATTTTCATTAATCAATCTAAATATGCAACAGAGATTTTAAAGAAATTTGGATTTGATTCATGTGACCTGTTGACACTCCCATGATTGATCGAACCAAACTAGATGAGGACCACTCGGGGATCATGATTGACCAAACGAAATATCGTAGTATGATTGGATCCCTGATGTACCTCACTGCTAGTAGACGGACATCTTGTTATTTGTTTGCATGTGTGCTAGATACCGAGCTAAGCCTACTAAAAAGCACCTTGAAGCGGTTAAGCGGGTCTTTCGGTATCTCCAAGGAACCATCAATATGGGACTATGGTACCGAAGGACACTATGTCACTAACGGCCTATCAGAATCTTGATCATGCGAGTTGTCAAGATACACGTCGAAGTACACGGAGGTGCTTTCGTTTTGGGTGATAAGCTTGTGAGTGGTCTTCAAAGAAGCAAATGAGTACTTCTATTTCCTCTGAAAATACATAGCCATGTGTCATCTTGTGCTCAAGTCTTATGGATGAGATCTCAATTATCTGACTATGGCTTTGAATTCAACAAAATCCCTCTGTCTTGTGATAACAAAAGTGCCATTGCTCTCTCATGCAACAACGTTCAACACTCAAGAGCAAAGCATATCGACATTCGACATCATTTCATCGGGAACAAGTGGAAAAAGGTGTGGTGGAACTATATTTTGTGAGGTCTGAATATCGGTTAGCGGACATCTTCACCAAAGCTCTTCCAGAGAGCGTTTTGAGTTTATTCTTCCCGTCTTGGCGAAAAGCCTTCAACGGAAACTCTCAAGCGTCTTGAGGAGGAAGGCGAGGAGTAAAGTCTATCTTCATCTATCTCATGTAAATACTTATTCGAAAAACAAAATACAAAATTATAAAACCTTCAAAATCCATAAAAATCGAAAAATTGAAAAATCTTCAAAAATATTGTCTTTTTGTCATGTTTTTCGGGTTCGATAATATCTCGGTCTTTGTCTTGTCATTCAAAGAATGACCGCGGGACTTTAGATGTTGTTGAATTTCAAAAATCAAAAATCAAAAATATTTTTGGGAGAAGAAAAATGGTTTATTGTCATTTTAGGGCAATAACCGGTTTTAAAAGAAAGAACGAGCCATGTTTTACCATGTTTTCAAATTCCATGCTCGATTCTATAACATTTATCTGCAGAAAACTAAATGCTTTGAAAAATAACTCGGTCTCTATTTTTGATAATCATCGGGACTTATTTGTCAAAATCTCTATCTCTCAATCAACAACCTATGTCATTGATTGAGGGGAGAATGATTTCAATTAAATTAAAAGTTATTTGGCATTAAATTGTTTTCAAAAGATGTACATGCATGTTTAACCAATGGAGTTTAAAATCTCAACATCGATCCTTATCGGTTAAAACGCTTTCATAATCAAGTCACAATTCTCCTTAAAAGCTTTCAAAATCAATTTAAATCTATAAGATCACAAATCTCAAATGTTTTAATTGTGATCGGGGAGGTTGTGATTTAAATAGGATTTAAGCTGATAATTAATAAATGGTTCTTAAGTGATTAGCATGTTTGCCTCACAAGTGACAAAGCGATTTCAAATTTTCCATGCACACATTGAGGGGCATCTATAATTTGAAGCGTGATCATTTATCTCAATGCGAGGTTCCCTCTAGTATGTGTAAAACTCTTTCAAACCTAGAAGCACATATTGGGGGAGCAAAATCATGAAAATCTCATTTCTTCAAAATGCTTTATCTAATTGATTCGATTTGGGAAGTGATGTTGATATCTTTTAGAAAATGGTAATCAAAGAAGTTAATTCTTTCTCTTTGCCTCGTGTGCAAAACATTTTCAAATACTTGATGCACATGTTGAGGGGAGTTCTCGTTCTAAAAATATCAAAAACAATTCAGGTACAAAATGCTTTGATATATATCACAAGTATACGAATTGATTTTCAAATGGTTTTCAATTGGTTCCAGGTGAACAATACCAAATTAACCGACCAACTTTACTTTATGTACGGTGATATAAGGATGATAAGGTTAGGTTTTGTTCCCATGATCCGAAACCGAGGAGGATCTACCAGGAACTATCCACTAGATTAGTGTAGAGTTCTTAGGTATGATGAATAAAAGGAGAAAAGTGAGATATGAGAAGAGTGCGATTTGAGTCACGAGCTAGTCTTGGAATAAACCCAAATAAGGTTCTAGTAATGAAGTCTCGGTAAGCACTGAAGGGGTTGAAGAATGAAAAAAGAATTGAATGTGAAAAAGGGTGAAAAGAAATAGCCCTCCATTTATTCAACCTTAGGGCGGAAACCGGGTTCAATTCATATACTATTGGTGGTTACCAAGGTAACATCGGTATTGAAGACAAGACGTCATGGACCCAGTGGCCTTTGCACTTCAACTTTCCAAAACCACTCAAGTTCCTCTTAAAAGGACTTGTTTCATTCTCACGGGAACCGACATAATCTATCGACTTTCTCTTAGAGATAGTTAGGTATTGAAGGATACCCTCTCCTAGTCTCAGGCATAGGATCCAAATATGCACAATTGAGTCTAGAGCCACGAGATCATCAATAAATCTCATTAGGACACTTTCAATGAAGACTCTCTGTTTCACACAATGTGGAGAAGAGGATTATATCTTATGAGTCATCGCATTATCCTTGTGTATTGCCAGAACATCTGAGTGATATGCATACATACTCACAAGAAGATGAAAGCCTTCGGAGCTAACATCAAACAAGCTCTTGGTATGTGGCATGTGAGATCTATCCAATAGATCAACCATGTGACAAGCTGACGAGAAACAATAGGGCGATTCAATCTCCGAATCAATCCGGTTCAGGTTATGGATTGACGGATACCTTTGAAAAACCGGTCGTTGTGCTTAAAAACTCTTTTTAGCATCGACGTGTACTTATTTCTCATACTAAAAGGTGTTTATGATTGATAATTGATTTTCATTAAAACCTTCGTTGTATTGCAAAAACAATTTCTATTATTGGCGGTCTTAGCGATTGTTTTCAAATCTCTTTTCATCAATCAGTGAATCTCATTTCGCTGGTTCACTCACTCCGTGTAGTCTTCTTTGAGACGTTCCGATTTGAGAACAACTAGGCGTTGCAAAACCCAGTCGGGGAAATTCTTGAATTATACCTGATCACAGAGCGTGACTATGTCGATCAACGAGGAACGTGGGCGTGTACCTCAATTCATCAAAAGTGATCAAAGACACTTCGATGGCGGCTTTATTGCTAACGTCTTGTGGTGCGTTTGCGGTGATCCGAATGAAGCGGTCAAACCATAGCCGCATGCTCACTCAACACCGAGTTTGAAATCATTGATTAGTGCATCAATGACTCATATTTTCACTCCATGCTCCTGCTTCGCTGCTTTGCCAATATCATGAATCTACTAAGGCTTCCGCTACTAGAATGAAATATATCATGATCCAGAATGTGAGCATGTCGGTCCAAAGTCACAACATCACATAATACCAACACCACAATGGATGAGTCGGAGATTTAATATGGTGATGATTTCAAAGCGGACTCAAACTCATTATCACGTGGATGATTAAAGACCTCCACTTTCAGATTATCAAACATGCGAAAATGAAGAATCAAAGACTACGAGCTACAAAACAAAGAACATGAACAAGAATCCAAGAACATTCTCAATGTAATATCTGTTTGTATTCTATGTAATTTTAATGTGTGTTTGAGGTGACCTCCCTTAGGGGGATATTGTTAGGATTTGGAAAATCCAGTAGTTAAAGTGTCGGTCACCTCAAGTATATGTAATCGTTAGAAAGCTCGTAGTCGTAGTTATTTAATGTTAAGTAGTATTTAGTTTAGTATCACCGTGGAGGACGGACGGGTCTTTACCCATTTGTATGCACGATCCACGCCCGTCAGGTGGCGTTTTATGTAAGTACTATAAATACTCTCTACCTCCCAAGGTGGAGAGTTGGAGCTCATAATAAGATTTTTATTTCTCTTACTAAAGTTCCCAAACCTCTAACTTTCTCTCTCTAGAAATCATCTTGTACGCCTACTTTGTTTATGGTTTGATGTGTATGTGAAATCCAATATGTTACAAACATACTCTAAGAAACTTGGTAACGAAGCTCTGATGCCAATTGTGGAAAACTAGAAGGGGGTGTTGAATAGTTTTACCAATAAAAACTTCGTTTTAAAATATTTAGATCGACTTATGTCAATCCGTTTGGATGTGTATGTTGGACATTGATAGATTGATATAATAAGTGTGTAATGAAAGATAAAGAGTAAGAAGCACAAAACCACGACACAAGTATTTATAGTGGTTCGGCTACAAGGACACCTTCCTTGCCCTACTCCACTCCCCGAGTCACCTACTCGAGATTTCGTAATCACTACATGACAACAACTCCTTATGGCGGAGAAGCCTTCACAACGTCGCCTACTCTTTTTTCGGTACTAGGCTATCCACCGGGTTCTTTCACAAGGTTGAACCGCACCTACCACAACGTCGCCTACCCTTTATCCGGTACTAGGCTAAGTACCGAGTTCCATTACAATGGAGGAACTACTACCCAACACTACAAAACACCTAACCCCAAAGGAGACCCACTCCTTATCACAACACCATCAAGGATATCAATATCCTTGGAAACAAACTATTACTATTTGTATAACGATGCACCTCATCGATTATACGACCTTGGCATCCTTCACTAATGCCACTTGATTTGACTCCTAGGCATCTTTCACTAATGCCCTTGACACGAACGGCAGCAACTTTCAATGCCTTCGTCTTGACTACTTTAGCATTCTTCACTAATGCTTTTGACATGGACGTTAAGCACCTTTCACTAATGCTTTTGCCTTAACTCTTTCGGAATCCTTCACTAATTCCTTGGACACAACACTTATATGAGGAAGGAAGAAGTATCAACAAAGAAACCTCGGTAGTCTTGATGATGATGAAGCATGGCAACTCATGGACTTGAGCTTGCTCGACTTCAAGAAGTGGTGATCTAGCCTTTAAGAGGAACCTAGATAATCACACGAAAACAAAAGACAAACTACATAGAAAGATCCTTAGGATCTGTGGTTAGAAAGGTTATAATACTTGGGGAAAGTATGTGTGGGAGTGGTAACCCAAAAGGAAGAAGTGGCTCACTATTTTTAGAAGAAAAACAACTACTGTTTCACGGATCCCTCACTTGAGGATCCGTCCGATCTATTACGGGGATCCGTGGAACGCTCCGCCCATGGGTTTTGGGTCATGGTTCATGGGTTATGGATCATGGGTATCCAAGTAGATACAATGTTTCTATAAGATACAATGTATCTAGTCCATGGTTCATGGGTTAAAAACTATGGCCCATGGATTAAAACCATGGGTCATGGATATTATCCATATATGACATAAGCATGATGTCATGCAATGGGTTATGGGTCAAGCTCCATGGGTATGGGTCATGGACTTTGGGTTGTACCCAACTACATTCAATGTATTTAGTCAATGGGTCAAATACTTAAGTTTCTACCCTATTGTATTACCTATTATAATACATACTAGTTATGTATATATTTGCCCAATATGTAAACACTAGTTGTTGTACATATGTATTACTAAATCCTAAAATCACTTATACTTGTTTTAGTGTTTTATGTGAAAACGTAAGTGTGTTGGAAAACTATCGGCTCAAACCATTTACATATTTTATTTGTTTCGTTAAAATGATTTTACGTTTGTTATCGACAAAACATTAGAAGATTGTAAAATATAAATAAACGTTTTTACGACTTATTTGTATTAACAACACTTATAGAATTATCCACTCAAAAAGTATTACTGTTACATCGATCATCTCCATCCTTACCCTAAAATCATAAAATCAAAACCCTAATCGCTGTGTCGTTGCCGTAATCGCTGTTTCGTAATCGTCGATCATCTCCATCCTTACCCTCACGCCGTGACGTGGCACCAAATCTAACGGTTTTTGATGTACCAGAAGTTTTACCGGTGGTGGTGAACCTTGCCGTGGTTTTGTAATCGCCGCCGGTGGTGGCAATTTGTTCATATCGATCATTATTGTTCCGATTATCAGGTCAATATTCATTACTGTTCCGATTATAGTATTATTTCTTTAATCCCTAATTTTATTTTAATTTCGTGTTCAGCTTCTGAAGTTGTTATTATTACTTTTTAGAATTCATGTTTTCTGATTCATGTCAAATTATAAATGATAGGTTATCGAACTTGTGAAATTATGTTGTGACTGTTTATGTTTTCTTTCAAATTGTATGCGTGGACGTGAATGTGTTGGCGTTAGATGCGTTAGGTTATTTCTACTCCGTGTGTGATTGTTTGGTGTTTAGATTTCGTGTTTTGTATGTATGACCTGCGGTTGATGATTTACGGTTGTTTTCGTCTATGGATGTTTCACTGGTTGATAAAAACGATTAAGGTCTTTTTTGAGTGTGGAGCTAAGGTTGATGATAAATGATTGATTCATAGGGTTTTTGTAAGTGATTATGATTCTGACTGTGTATTTTGATGTTTAGAGTATGTACATTCGATTGATGATTACTGATAGATGCAAATCACATAGATTGTGTTGTATAATCAGATTGCTGATATAAATTAGGATTTTGGAAATGTTAAGTATGTATGTATAATCACATAGATTGTGTTGTATAATCACAGAGAGTCACTTATGATCAGTTTAGCAGTAGATTAGGTGAATTCTGCTTGTATGATCGACAAGGACTAAGCGTTTCATTAGATCTTTAAGTTTTGCAAAGCATTTGTATCGTATATTAACTTAATGGTATGTTATAAACATTTATTGCTTGTTTAGGTAAATCAATATAATGGACAAAAGTTGGATCAACGCACACATAAAAAGCATTACTTATAGAAAAGGAGTCGAGTCTTTTATTAATTTTGCTCGTGCTAGAGACATAAGAGGATCAATTACATGTCCTTGCCTTAGATGTTGTAATGATGAATTATTGGAAGTAGAAGAGGTTCATGAACACTTATTGCGTTATGGTTTTCGAGGATATTCCTTATAAAAAATTGCTAGAACAGTGTGACAAAGAATTGTATCTCGGCTGCAAGTTTTCTAGTTTGTCTTTTACATTAAATGTATCGGTGGCATATCCAACAAGACTTTTGGTATGTTGCTAGAGCTTTTACGAGATGCCTTTCCTCACATCACATCATTACCATCATCTGTTAACCAAACCAAAAAATTAACTAATGATTTGGGGCTTGGATACAAAAAAATCCATGCATGTCCTAATGACTGCATGCTATATTGGGATAAGAGCGAGGGTGAACAATCATGTCATACTTGTAAAGCTTCCCGATATAGAAATGATGTTGGT
>OU343222.1:65765663-65876769 GCA_910596185.1 Chrysanthemum makinoi | reverse complement strand
TTTCTTTCTACCCTTCCGCGAAGATAACTTGTTTGGGCTTTTATAGAGTGTGATAAAGACTTGGCTATTTAATTACGGTTGTGATTCTTTCTCGCTTAACCCACAACGTAAGTATCACTTCGGTGTCTCACTCAGTTGAGAATGTCAAGAGGTTTTGTACATTGGGTACACCGTTTCTTTTTCATGAGGGTTAGTACAAGTTTAAGTACCAAATCTGGGGAATTTTACTTCATAATCAAGTTTGGCATATCGGGTTTACTTCTCCATATGGTCACCATAATAGCCGACAGAATTCGTGATTAGTGTGTCTACCAAAGTGTCTAATGGTTGATGATATTGTTGATGTTGGGTTATTGAACCGTTGATAAACCGCTGCATGTTCCCCTAAAACAGATACTTACTGAAACCAAAGTTGTCATAACACATTCAAGCTGACATTGTTTACGGTTTTGTCTTGATTTTGTAAAATCCCGCGAAAGAATCTATTTTTCGGTTTAAATCATAGACTTGTAAAATCCCGTGACAATGGAAACATCCAGGTAATAGTAAAGTGCATTTCCGGATCTATCTTACGGTTTATTCTTGGTTTTGTAAAATCCCGCGAAAGAATCTATTTTTCTGTTTAAACCATAGAGTTGTAAAATCCCGTAATAATGGAACCATCCTGGAGAAAAGGAAAGTGTATTTCGGCATCTTTTCTGATGCTGGTGCTACGGTTTCTGCTTCAAAGAAGGGATAAAAGGGTGTACCTCATGAATTGGGTGTGTGTTTGGGTTGTCTTCATGGCATTTTGGTTATTACATGGTTTTACGGGGTTATGTGCTTTTAACCATGGTCTGGATGAAAACCATTATCATAGTTCACTTAAAAACGTCAAAGAAGGCTAGACTTGAGCAGTTCAGAAGATGTGACAACGGAGTTAATTCAGTATTATTTACTTGAGATTGAAGTGAAATATCACGGGCGAGTGTACTTAGTATCTGAAGGTATCGGGGATGGATGGATAAAGATTCTTCATGATCCTTGTTCAAGCTTACTATTAAAAACGAAGACTTGGAAATCTAGTTATTGTTGGGTGTCTTTTACCTTTTCTTTTACCACTTGGGGGAATTGGGCTCATACCACTACAAAATAACTATCACTTTAAGGAGTTACGTTGTAATGCTCAGTGTCACATTCAATTGTGGATTTTCAAGAGGTAATGTACGTCTTATACTTGATGGTTGGTTGGTTGAAGAGTATAGAGTACATAGAGAGTACTTAGAGATGCTAATCGAAATCGGCACCGCTCTTTGTTACATATGTGCAAGTTTAAGTCACGAGTTCGGGGTAGTTTACTTCAAGGTCAAATTCATCATATTGGGTTTTCTCCATCAGCTGTCACGACAAAGAGCCTACAGAATGATAATGGGGTTGATTACATGTTTTGCCAAGAGATTGAAAAGAGAGAGATAATGACGTTTGAATACTTCAGTTCAAGCCTCGTACTCTAAAGATAAGAAAAGTGTACGCTTCAGTGCGCTTTATCTTCTGAAGAAGAGAAATCTTCTTATTATGACCATTCTCATCAACATGCTTCATACTTTTTTCACCCGCTTTCATTAATCAAGTGAACCGGGCTACTGTTGATTGTTTTCTGATTTGACTTTCTCAACTATAATGACGATGGCGACATCCTGTGCTAATTTCGCGGGGGAGAAGTTTGAATTGACTACATTTGGATGATTTTCACTTGTTTAATCAAGAATGGCATCTCCGTATGCAATTCCTGAAGGGGAGAAGAAGTGTGATAATTCTGCATGGTTGATTGACATCTGAGAATATATGGTCTTACGGCTCCTAACTCATGTAAGAACCGAGCTTCTTCTTATCGGGTCATCGTTACATGGAGTTTCTTCTAAGAGCCGTTAGTTGACATCTTCACAAGCTGATATGAGTTTATTGACAAAGTGCTTCCGGTTAATGCTTCACGTACACATCAACATGATGATTCCGAACAATCTCTCTGTTCTTGTTTGATGTGATTGGTAGTTTGGTGTTACCATCTTATGTGTTCGTTGCGGCCTGATTGCTGATTTCCTTGATGAACATCTTTCTGTTCTTGTTTGATTGGGAGGGATTTTAGTTAAGGGGATTTGCAAGATGTAAGTTGATTGGGATGCTTTTTGGTGATGTTCTTGTTTTTGGTGAGATGAAGATGTTAACTATCTATTCCCCAACTGAACAATCTTGAAGAAGGTCGAGTCTACAGTCGGTTCTACATTTATCTGCTACATGTTAGAAGACTAAAGACGAGTTGCATTTGATTATCCAAAGACTTCTTCTTAATCTGGGCATTTATCAAACAGATTGTCGGTTTAGGGGAGAGCACTAATTGGGGGAGGGTGAAATATCTGATTTAATCCCCAATTAGACTTGCTCACACTGTACTTCAGCAAGTTGATTCTCACAAAGACTTCAAGCGTTCTTCTCAACAGATTTCTAGTATTTGGGCTTATAATATGTTGCTGATTCTGAAGTGTCAAAACCAGCAAGGGGGAAGGAGACACGTATCTAAACGCGAGTAAACTTGATGAACTTAATACTTCTAAGTAATTGAAGATATCCCGGGAAGACAAATGTTATTACCGCAGAGAAACTCAAGGTTTGACTCATGGCGAGTAAACTTGATGAACTTAATTCTTCTAAGTGATTGAAGATATCCCGGGAAAACATATGTCATGACCGCAGAGAAACTCAAGGTTTACTCATCATGGCGTTTAGTGTTCTTATTCCAACTACGTGGGGGAAGAGATGTAAGAGTTAGTTTCTGATGATAAAAAGAGGTAAACAAGTGTGTGATGATTTCGATGTTATTGCAATCATCAAGGGAGAGAGGATTGTGTACATTGGGGACGCTCAGCTGTTTCACTTGAGTGCTTAATCGTGATTCGAGATCACTTATTCCGGAGTTGAAATCGCAGAGATAGTCCTCGCAGAGATAATCGCTGATTCGGCCTGTTTCTTCAATGTTATCAGTTATTCTCTCTTTGGGCATTCGGGTACTTCGGGTTCTTGAGCTTCATGCAATGTCTTCAGGGGGAGAGAAAAGTATACATCGGGGTTATTCTTTGGCTAGGACTTAATCTGCTAGTTCGATGGTATAAGTTTCTTTGTCTTCGGGTATGTGTATTCGGGTTCGTGAGCTCTAGTCTAAGAGACTGACTGCATCAATTCATCTACTTGGGGGGAAGTGTTCTCTTGACACCTTTTGGAATGGATTGCTTCAGACTTCAGTGGAAAAGGAATTTGAGAAGATTATAAAAATGTGGGATGATACGTTGTTGTTGTTCTATTGGATGATATAACCTCGAACGAAGAATCACGGTGATTATTCTTAAAATGAGCAGTGGGATTTATGACAATGGTGTGCTTCTCTGTGCACCTGGCTAATGGAAGCTTGAATGAAAGCTTTGAATCTGCTCAACATAAAGATTTTCGGTTTGGGGGGAAGCTGCCAAAGTCTCTATTTCTCAAAGGCTCATGTTCTACCTTCTATTCTGGAGCCTCGGAAGCTTTGGTGGTGGAAGTTTAAGAGATGACGAATTCTATCTTCTACGACGTGCTGCTCGATATCCTTATCTTGGTACTCGTATCATCATTCTCTTAAACTATATCATCTACTCTATCTTTGTAAATACTTATTAAAAACCAAATACAAAAATATAAAACCAGCAAAACAAAATAGAAAAATATAAAATCTACAAAAACCCATAAAAATCAGAAAATTTGAAAAATACCAAAAATATGTTGTCTCAAGACATGTCTTCTGGTATCGATAACATCTGCGGTCTTAGAAATGTCATTCAATAATGGCACGGGACCATAGATGAAGTTCGAGCAGGAGGTGTAAATATTATTTTTCCAAAACATGTCTAAAAATATGGCTTGCAGTTATTTCGGACTGTAACCCGTGCTTAAACCATGGCTTGCTATTTCTTCTGATAGCAACCTGCTTTTCAAGAAAGGAAAGTGCTACGCTAAACAAATTTTGAAAATATTTCGTGCACTTATCCTAAACATAATGAGGAAAGTATGTCGAAGGACTGCTGTTCCTACACAAATATTTTTCCGTCTAAAATTCTTCAGAAAAATATTTGTTGTATTTCAAAATGGTGGTAAATGAGTTTCTTTAAAAACAATCAGTTTCAGAGTTTTTATTAAAATTGTAAACTCAATCAATGACTTCAGCGCTTTTAAAATTTTCAGAAAAATAAGTCATTGATTGAGGGGGAGAATGTTTTCAAATTTACATCATCTAACGGACTTTCTTAATCATCCTACGTGCTTATCTGTAAAATATAATTGCCTATGTTGAAGGACTAGGTTTCTAGGATGTGATTGTTAGGATTAGATGATTATAGTTTGATGAACACATTATTCCCATACCTTATATGAAATGATTGACATGTTGAATTGACTTTTATTAGTCGATTGCTGTTTGGGTTATGTCGACCACCATATATCTGTATGTGTGTTCACTAACGTATGCGGGTATATTGGTATATAAGAATGTTCCCGATCCGGATCCCACAATGAAGATGATTGGATGCCAAAAGGAAAGGGTAACTATATCTTGGGTTGACAAATGAAGAAACGGAGCTTAATTGGACTTCAATGGAGAGTTGGCATAAATGCAACGTAAGAGGTCTCACTGCATCAGCAGATGGTATTCTTCTAAGTGGTTGAAGAAACGGAGCTTAATTTGACCTCAGTTGGCATTCAAAATGCAACGTAAGAAGAAGTCTCACTGTATTTGCAGACGGTTTTCTTCCAAGCCCTACAGCAACAACGGAAGCTTCTCAACCACCTAACGTATCTTTGTGCAGGATACCATTTTTAAACAATTTTTGAATAATTAGAATAAATTGTTTTGAAAATGGAAAATATTGTTTTTGAAAATTTATTGAGCTAATCTTTGAAAATCACTGGACTTTATTTTATCAAAACTTAAGTCACTCAATCATTGACTACTGTCATGGATTGAGGGGGAGTGTGATTTATAATAAAATATTTTCAAACGATATTTCTTCACAAAAGTCCGTTTTGTACGAAATTAAGTGGTGATCTAAAGATTTAATGTTATGTCATGGTATGGTTTTTTTTCTTTAGAATCAAGGTCTTTCAAAATGAAATTTTTTCTGTTCTTGTTTCATTGTGAAATTGTTTTGTTTTACTTAAAAGATCTCTTAAAAACTATCATACCTGACACTAACAATCTTTAATGTCTGAAAATGGTCCTTATCTGTCATCTTTCAATATTGAATCATGCCACGTCTTTCCCCTAAAATTTTTTAAATGATTTAAATCAATTGGGATCACAAATCTCAAGAGGTTTGAAATTTTTGATCGGGGGAGAGATCGTGATTTAAATCTCAAATCTGTTTAAATAGAATTGGTTTTAGTCCTTTTAAGGCACTCCTGCCTCCATGTGCCAAACGACTTCAAATATACAATGCACATGTTGAGGAGGAGCATTTATCCAAAAACAAGATGAGATTTTAAAACAGACACAAGTTCTCCCATGTTTTCTAAACCTAATTAAATCACTTGGGATCCAAAATCTCAAAGAGTTTGATATTTTTGATCGGGGAGAATTTGTGATTTAATAATGAAATTTGATAAATGATGATCGATTTGATGAAAATGTACAGGCTGCTCTCTCATATGTGCTAAATACTTTCGAATCTCGAAGCGCATATTGAGGGGGAGCAAATGATTTCTTAATGGCTTTTGTGATTGTGGATGTGCTTCAAAAAGAACTCTTTCCTCTATGTGTTAAAATGATTTCAAATATCCTATGCACATATTGAGGGGGAGAATTTACCAAGAAAATCAAATGGCTTTTTCTATGAAAATTGTGATCAAAGAAAATATTTCAAAGTCCTCTTGCCTCCATGTGCTAAACAATTTCTAAATCATATGCACATGTTGAGGGGGAGGTTTTCTAAATGATCAAAACTATTAAGGTACAAAATGCTTTGATCTCGTATCACAAGTACCTTGATTGTTTTTCCAAATGATTTTTCAATTGGTTTTGAGAAGGAAAGAACTGTACCAAAAGACCGACCATTTTACTTTATGTATGGAGTTATAAGGATGGTGAAGTTAGGTATTAGTTCCCACGATCCGCCAGAACCGGAGGGATCTACCCAGGGACAATCCACTAGATAGTGTAGAGTCTTTAGGTATGATGAAAAAAGGAGAAAAATGAGATATGGGAAGAGTGCGGACTGAGACAGAGCTAGTACTGGAATAAACCCAACAAGGTTCTAGTTATGAAGTCTCGGTAAGCACTGAAGGGGTTGAAGAATGAAAAAGAAATGAATATGAAAAGGGTGAAAAGAAATAGCCCTCCAATAATTCAACCTTAGGGCAGAAACCGGGTTCAATACATATGCTACTGGTGGTTACTAAGGTAACACTGGTATTGAAGACAAATACGTCATGGACCCAAAGTGACGCACGCACTAAACTTCCCAAGCTACTCAAGTTCCTCTTAAAAGGGCTTGTTTCATTCTCACGGGAACCGACATTATCTATCGACTTTCTCTTAGAGATTGTTGATATTGAAGAAGGAGACCCTCTCCCTAGTCTCCGCATAGGAACCAAATGTGCACGATTGAGTCTAGAGCCAAGAGATCATCCACAATATCTCATTAGGACACTAAATTAATGAAGACTTGTTTCACACAATGTGGAAAGTAAGAATATATTAAGAGTCCTACGCTTTATCCTTGTGATATTGCGGAACATCCGAAAGTGATATGTAAAAATATTCACAATGAAGATGGAAATCCTTCTAGAGCCAACATCAAACAAGCTCTTGGTGGGTGACATGTGAGATCTTCTCGTAAGATCAAGCTTGTGACAACTGGATAGAAACGATGGGGAGATTCAGTCTTGAATCAACCTTGGTCCAGGAATGGAATTGACGAATACTTTTGGAAAAACCGTTCGATGTGCAAACCTTCTTTTCTCCAGCACGTCGAATGTGTACTTATGTTTTCAAATTCAAAAAGTATCTCTGATTGAAAAATACTTTTAGAAAAACTGTTCGATGTGCGAATCTCTTCTTTTCTCTGGCACATTGAATGTGTACTCATTCTCTAATACAAAAAGTATTTTGATTGAAAATTGATCTTTCTCATAAAACCTTCGTCGTATTGCAAAACTCTTTCTTCAAGCAATACACGATTGTTTTTCAAATCATTTTTCATCAATCAGTGAATCTCAATTTGCTGGTTCACTCACTCCGTGTTGTCTTCTTTGAGACGTTCCGGTTTGAGAACAGCTAGAGCAGCTGCGAAACCCTGTCAAGGATATTCTTAGGAATCCTATCGATCACTGCAGTACTTGTGTACCGATCAACGGGAACCGTGGGCGTGTACTCAATTCAACGAAAGTGATCAAAGACACTTTCGTGTGTTTTATTGCTAACTGTTGTTTGCAGGTACATTTGGATGGTTGCAACTGATCAGAATTGAGGAGTCAATCTAAAGCCGCATGCTCACAGCATCCACACTTAATTATAGAAATCATGACTGGTGCATATCTACAGAACCTGGCTCTGATATTTTCATACTATGCTTCTGCTACGCTGCTGCAAATATCATGAACCAGTAAAAGCTTCCGCTACTCTGATGGAAAGATGTCATGATTCAAAAGTGTGAGCATGTCGGTCAAAAAGTCACAACATCACATGATGGCAACACAACTAAGGGTGATCCAGAGATTTACTGTGGCTGATGATCTCAATGAAAGCTCGAAGATCATCAAAGATGTGGATCAGTTAAAGGCCTCCACTGAAAGTACAATTCAATTCGGACTTTGAAGAATTGCTACAAATGCACAAAGATTGCAGAAGTGAAGAATTCAAGTCTACGAGCTCAAGAACGAAGTCAATGATAGAATGCTAGGAAGCAAAATGTATTTCATGGGGTGACCTCCCTTAGGGGGAGATTGTTAGGAATTGGAAATTCCATGTGAAAGTGTCGGTCACCCCAATTATGGTCTAGCATATGTTAGCTCGTAGATTTGTAGTTTGTTACATTATTTAGTAGTTAATTAGTTAGTTTGTAGCGTAGTTTAGTTTAGAGCAACACCGTGGAGGAAGGACGGGTCTTTACCCACTGTATACCTGATCCACAGGCCGATAGAAGGTCGTATTTCATGTAACTATAAATACCCCTTCCATCCATGAAAGGGGTGGAGCTTTTCTTAATCTAACCTTACAACTTTTGAGAACCAAGTCTCTACCAAGAAATCTCCCTCTCTCAACTTTCTCTCTCTAAAATGTTTAACATGTATTTTGATCATCCAAGACCACCCGAATCATCAAACACATAATTATAGGATCCTAACAATAACCGATTGTTCATAGAAGATTAGACTAACAAGCAATTCATATGCAACATTTCTGCTCATATAATACCACTCCTCTTAAAATACTTCATATAAACTAACCCAAGTTGCTGCATAATATATACAGTATATTCTATCAATGTAGCAGGTATGCAGGCCATATAGAAGAAAAACAAAAACAATACACAAATATAGAGAAAACATAAACCTGGAAACTAGCAAAAGGCATGTTTAGCTTACGTTATCAGAGTTAATAAACATTAGTTTTCGCACATTGCACATAATCAAGATAAAAATTTCATATATAAGTGCACATTGAATACACAATTCGGTTTCCATAAATCAGTTTATTGTGATCTAAATAAATTTTTGTGAGTAGCATTAGACCAGAACTACTATACAGTATCTAATCATTTTTTGGTTCATTTTGAATTTCATATATAATAACTTGAGAATTTTAGATTTAAGGGGTGTTATTTTGTACTTAATGTGCAGAAAACGAAATACAAGAGAGAACCTAACAGGATTGAGAGTTTTGACTTGTCATATCAATCAAACGATGGGTCATATATTCACGACATGTCGAGAGAGTTCAGGGTGCACAACTATACATTTGCAGAATTTATACATTTATTTATACTCATCTATATATTTGATCTTATATTGCTAACGTTTTAGGAGCGAGCACGTGATGAGATGAATAAAAGAGAATTAGAAATTGGCAATTCAAGACCTGTTGATGATGAAGTGCGGTCAGAGATTGCAGATGCTGTAATGTTTGATCTTATTGGTCCAGATAAGCCTAGACAAGCATTTGGTTTTGGGACCGGAGTTACAAAATCTAAAGTCACCAAGTTCAGTTTTGATTTACGAAGAGCAAGAAAAGAAAGTTTAATGGATCAAAACCGTCTACTGTTAGATAAAGTTGAATCACAAGGTAGGCATATAGAGTCACAAAACAATCAAATCAAGATTATGGCAAAAGATCTTAGTGACCTTAAAGAGGAGGTGAAATTTTTAACGACCGCACTCAAAGAGCTATATGGTGCTGGAGCTTACAAAGATATGATCTTCAAAGACGTACCAAGCACACAGGTTAGACTTTGAGCCTTATTTTATGTCTTATTAAATGATTGGCTATACGTTAAAAATCTGATGTCTTATTAAATGATTGGCTATACATTAAAAATCTGATGTCTTATTAAAGAACTTTAAAAAGGGTAAAAGTTATAAATGCTTAATGTACTTACCATAAAAACTTATTATGTTTTCTCAACTTTTTTTATTGTCATTTTATTTAATAAATTATCACGTCGGTTATCATTATGCTTAATTATATGTTTTTCTCTCTTGCGAAAAGACTTAAGTACCCCTTCTCCCTCACACCCATAAAACCTGTAAGTCAAACAGTGACCACGAGGAATTTATTGACCGAATTAAAGAGTGCTAGCTGATAGTAGCAATCAAACTTCTCCATCCTCTGTAGTTTCCACCACTCCTCGTAGGTCAGATTTTATATGATTTTTTACTGTATTTGTAGTTATTGCAGTAGGGGTATCAAATCCTTGATTATTCATTTATACTTTATAGTTTGGTTCATGTATAGGAGAGTGCAAATAATATTAGTTCAGATACAAGTTAATCACCCAAACATGCTTTGCTTAAAGAGGCTCGTAAGAAGTATGATGAGGCTACCCAAATAATAACCTCATACCTGTCTGATGTCTGTCATGTCTCAATTTAAACTTGGAGGCTCTTTGGTCATTGATGAGTGTCCCAACTGTATCTTTGATAAACTGTTTTTATAAAGCTAAGTTAAACCATAGATGATTAACCATAGATTGTTTTATAAATAAGTGACTGGTACAATGCCATTACATTTGTCTTGCTTAACATGCTAATTGTAAAATTACAACTTGTGCACTATTGATTTTGTTAATGCCATCTCTTTTGTGCACTATTGATTTCTGATATCACTTGAATGATCACCCATTCAGGAGCACGAGCAGCAACAACACCACCACCAAAAACAACAGGAGCAGGAACAACACCACCACCACCAGAATCACCAGGTGCCTTTGGCAAAAATGTGACAAAATTTGTGGCAAACACCAGGTTGTACCACATTCGTCTCAAGGGTAGAAAAAGTGTAGAAAATAAAAAATGTGTTTACTCTTTGATTAGTTTGGTTTTTACTGTTACGTTACTAGAAAACATGCATTGACTAATGTCTAGGAAAATTTGATATTTTTCCTGCATTAGAAGCAGTGACTAATGTGTACTATTACGTTACTAGAAAATTTGATATTTGTGGCAAACACCAGGCTGTACCACAAATGATCACTCTTTGATTAATAAATACCATTTGATATTTTTCCAGCATACATTTTTTCACACTTTTAATTGTCCACACTTTTAGGTGTGAAAGAGGAAATTGTCCACACTTTTAGGTGTGAATATTTAACAATGTTTCCACACTTTTAAATGTAAGCATCTTTTTGCAATTTTGCCACACTTTTAAGTGTGGATATTCAAAGAAATTTTCCACACTTTTAATCATAGACATTTGGATAATATCTTCACACTTATATGTGTATGAAAATTTGTCACACTCATTATTACTGCATATAAGTAAGTGTGGCATTTATAATTTTACACATTTTTAACTGTGGCCAATTGACCTTTATAATGTGGAAAATTAAACTTGTTTTTTGTAGTGAAAGATCAATCAACGATTCAACTTCTTTCATTCAAATCAATCCTATTAAGAAACTACTAGTAGACTGCGTAGTACTTGCTAGCTAGCTAGATACGCTACCGAATTGTGCTTTTATTTTCGTTAATTTGAATACTACTAGCTAGCTAGCATGATAAGCATTGATAAAAATGCTCGTAAAAACTAACAAAAATCAATCTAGTTGAGATTTCAAATTTCTATTAAAACAGTACGTATCGTCGTATCGATTGCACATCAATGCATTTTCATATATCGATCCGTCAAAATGATTTAAACCGGATGGAGGAGAGTAAATACTTGAAACATAGTTTCAAAATATATATTTTAATTTAGTGAAATTGTTGAATATCTGAATGTGTGGCTTCATGTTGTATTATCCTTACCAAATATATATATATATATGCCAGTCAAAACATATAGGACGAAAGTGTCTAAAGGTCTTGGGTTCGAACCCTGGGGAGAAAATTAATCCCCCATTGGCCACGGAGGTTCACCTGCGACGACACCGGGCTATCCAAAAGGATAGTCGCCCGTGGATTAGTCGGCTCGTAATGTCGAGTCGAAAACCCAGGTATACAAAAAAAAAAAACATATAGTGATGCAAATTGTGTTAGAAAAATCATGACACGACGAATTTGATACAAGAGCTTTAGCGTCACGGACGAAAAAATCAACATCGCGATATTAATACATATGAAACAAAAACCAAAACGAAAACAAACGACTTGTAACCACCACTTCCATAACTCACTCTTCTACGGCCATAAGCACCTCCAAGTTATCCAAATTTCATTCACTCATCTCCTCTATAAAATGACTATAATCTCACCACTCTTTACTAAAAACCCTACAGCGCGCTACACTCACATACACAAACACAAAGATTTTAAAACAAATATTTTATTAGTTTGCACGAAAATGGACCTATGGTCATGGATCACTGAGTTACCAAACTCGGACGAGTGGCCAACCGATCCATCTTCTGAACTCGCTTTCCCTTTAGCGAGTTCAACTGACTCACTGCAACTCAAAGCAAGAAGAAAGTTCACTTCAAACTCAGATCTTTTATCAATCACCTTCTACATTTCATACGAAGAAAAACCCTTGTGGATCTCTGACACGTGTCAAGTAAACTCAAACAAACCCTTCTTACCATTTGTACTACAGCTCTTACGAGAAATCATCTCACGTTCACCTAATGCGCATGATAGCATCAACACAACATGCCCTCGTTCGAACCTCCAAAGCCTTAAACTCGAGCCGGTTGCATGGGTTTTGGACTCTCATTCACCCGAAACTTTTGCATCTTTTTTTAACTTAGTGTTTTTAGCTAGGCTATTTTGGTTATGTGCTTGTGACGCGCCTTCTGAAGTGGGTTCGGTTTATTTTAACTCGATGTTGGCTCCAAATCTTGAAGCGTTCTCGTCAGCCCATGCGCCCGTTTTACGGGCTTTTTGTGTTGCATCGGGTATAGACGTGGAGCTGAGTATTATGAGAACGTTTGGTTACATGTTAACAAAGTGTTTAATGTTAAAAGAAGTTGGTGTTGGCTTACAGTTGCTAACGCCTTCATGCAACGTTGGGTTCTCATACGCAGCCGAGACTCATGGGCTATGGGTTTTGAAAGGGTATGCGCCGCTTATGGCTATGACGCGCTGCCGTTCGAAGGTGAATGATGCGCGTAGTTTATTTGAATCTAAGGAGTCTGTGCTAAAATATGCCTTGGCCCATCAACAAGTTGAGGTTGTTGTCCAATTGGAATATTCAGTCGAGTTTAAGGAAAATTTTATTTTGGTTCATGCACGTGTTGATAATATAAGAGTCCACGTCGCGAAATTAGGGTTTAATAAGGATGAGGAGAATGTTTATATGAATGAGAGGCACTTTCCTAGTCGGGTTCGGATTTGGGTCGGGCCTGAAGCAGGATCGAGCTATGTGACCAGTTTAAGTTTGGGCCGGTCCACGGATGATAACGAAAAAGAGATCGAGACACAAAAGGTAGTAAAGGCTAGTTTTGGAAAAATGAAAGTTCCTAAGGTGAAATCAATGACTACGACAACAACAAGGACAAAGGCGAAGACATGGAGGTGGGACCAAGATTCTGATGGGCATGTGGCAATCTACGACGCGACGCTATGTGACAACATGACAGGTGTAGAGGTGTCAACTTGGCAACCATATATTGGTGACAATGGTGGAGCCAATGGTGATCAAGTAGATCAAAGTTTCCCAAAGCGATACACAGGGGTAAATAGGTCATTTACTAAATCCGGAAATTGGGTACTTGGTGAAGGATTAGAAGGGGTAAAATGGAGGCTAAACAAGGACATGGAAGGGAGTGTTTTGAAATGGAGGATTGGGGGGCAAATTTGGGTAACTTATTTCCCAAATGAGGTAAAGAGTTCATATTTTGAGACTAGGTGTGTGGAGTGGTGTGATGAGGTTGACTTGCCTTTGATTCAAGGAGCATACTAAGTTATATATATGAATATACGTGTAAATATGTGTCTACAAATGTACGTGTATACGTGAATATTGTAAATTAAAACCATGGTGTTTAATAAATAAAATAATCAGTTATTTTTATTTTTATTTTGAAGCATATGTATTAATAGTGATTTTGGTCTAGTGTCTTTTAGAGATGGATAACTTATGAATACGTGTTATTAGGAGATGGATAACATTTTCATAGATGTAACATGGATGACGATATATATGGTTCAGTAATATATACTAGAAATTCGGATTAAAATCGGCAACCTTGATTCAAAAATCATATCTAAGTCAGCCATTTTAGTAAGTTCAGGTTGAATTATTCGATGAAAATAGCTTGATTTAACCAGCTTAAGGTTTTCAGCAATCTGTTTAAAAAGACGGGGGTTTCCAAACTTTTTCTAACTCCACCCAAAGATGCGCATTATGAAAATATGTAAACTAAATGGAGTTGAACTAGCTAACCTAATCAATTGGTTTTGGTTCAATCCACATTCACCCATGAAATACATGACTATGATAAATCATGATTGTGATGATGCATAAAGTTTGTGAGTGTGTCGTTGAACATATTTGTGTTTTATTGTTATATATGTGAGTTTGATGTTAACAAGGATGCAAAAATCGTGAATCGACTTTCTCTAGCGAATACCGCCGACTAGAACTAAATAAAATTGCTTTCTCCCTATTCTTCAAATCAACTGTTGATCCTAAATTTCTCTTTTGATTCGATTGTGTGGTTATCAACCCTAGGGCTTATAACTGGTTTGGTCATTTCTTTAAGAAAGGTTTTAGGGTTTCGCTGCTTATTTTAGGGTTAGGGTTTATTCTGTTTTTCTTTATCGTTGAATATTCTTTAAGAGTTATTGCTCTATCATTATGTGTAATGTGAGGTATTTGTGATCGTTGTTTCATAACCTTAATTTTAGGGAGTTTTTCTTCATCGCGTTTGGATTTTGTTGTGCTAGGGTATTGGGCACATGTAATAATATGGAGTGGGGTTTCTTGAGTCTGGAATGGAGTAGTGTCAAACAAAAAAAGGGTGAGAATGTTATGACTGCAGTTGCGAGTAAAGGGGATAAAGATGATGGTACTATTGCGGACAAATAAGGTAGAGATGGTTCGTCTAGAGGTCACAATCCTCAGGCGGATTTGAACGTGAAGTTTCCTAACTTGGAAGCCAGTGTGGGGAAACATACTAAGGAGCCAGTTGATGTTACTCAATATTCAAATAGTAGTTCTTTGGGAGTCAGAATGATTCAAATTTAGTTGCTAAGATCTGTGGTAATCGATAGCCTAATGCTAGAGTGAAAGCTAGTGTTAGTGGGTGACGATGGAAAACCATTAAAGCTGAGTGCTTCTGGTCTTGACAAGGCCACACGTGAAGCTTGTGAAAGCTTCAATGCTATCTGATACTCATGGTTTATCTTGGTAAAGAAAAATGGTACAAATGTCGTGGTAGAACCGGTTGTACAAGCAGCCCCTATATTGTTTGCTAGTGTGGTAAATAATAAATCAGTTAACTGTAAGGTTAATTTTAGATATGTTAATTCGAGCAAACCTTCAAACAACATGGTTGAAGTTCAAATTCCTTTTTCCTTTGTTTTGGAAGTTCATTCGCGCTTTGAATTCAGCTTGTATGGTTATTTTGTGGGTAAGAGAGTTGCATTTCCGGTTATTAAGCATTACGTAAGGAATGCATGGAAGAAATATGGTATTATTCATGCTATGATGAACTCGAAAGGTCTTTTCTTTTTCAAGTTTTCTTCGGTTGAGGGTAAGAATGGAGTGTTGGAGAATGGATCATGGTTTATTCAATCCATTCCTATTATATTGAAGAAGTGGACGCCTAATGAAAGTTTGTTGAAAGAAGACTTGTGCTCGATTCCAGTTTGGGTTAAAATTTATGATATTTCGATTATGGCCTTTACTGAGGACAAGTTGAGTGCTATATATGTGCATGCAATCATGGGGGCGTTTGAATTATGCGCGTGCATTAATTGACATTAGAGTTGATCAGGAGCTTAAGGAAAACATGGTCATTGCTATTTCGAATTTGTAAAGTGAGGGTGATGTGCTTCATACGGTTATGGTGAAATTAAGGATGGCAACGGAACGGGTTTGGGGCGGGGCGGCCATTCCCATCCCAAACCCGATTATCAAAGTTCTCCCCAAACCCGCCCCAATCCCCATCGGGGATCTAATCGGGGCGCCCCGTTGGGGAGATGCTCCCCCAAATCCGTCCCTTATTAATCGGGGATCTTATCGGGGTGTACTCTTTGGGTGCAATTCTCGACCAAAGCCGCATCATTTCACATTTATTATTATTTTTAGACCATTAGCAATAACTTGAAGAATTAAGAACCTATTAACAATCAGTTACAAACAAGCTTTATTAAGTTTTCAATGATAGTATTATGCATAAATAATAATAAATTACACCACCAAAATTAAAACTTAAAAATATGACACTAAACGAGTTTCTATAATAAGTATTTTGAAATCTTACAAAAAAAAAAACTAGAGTAATATTTTTTAATTGAAGTGAATACTAACACTATATAAATATAAATATATTTGTATATATTATTCAGGTGGGGCGGGGCGGGGCGAGGATTCCCCGTTTCCCGTCCCAAACCTGATTAAAATCCCCGTTTAAGCCCCAAACCCGCCCCTTAACCCGATTAGCATGCCCCGCCCCGTCCGGGTTTTTTTTGGCATCCCTAGGTGGAATACGAATGGGAACTACCTCGGTGTGGAGTGTGTATGGCCTTTGGTCATGATGACAAGACATGTCCGAAGCCTGTTGTTGATTAACCAAAGAAGAAAAATAGTAAGAATAATGATGGTTTTCAACATGCTTCTAAAAAAGCAGTGTGTCACATTAATACATGTCCTAATGTTCAGTTTAGGTCAACTAAACATGTATATAAACATGTTTCAAAGAAGAATGGTGCTAGCACACTTGGTACGAAAAAAGAATCCTGAAACAACTAGATAAGAGGCAAGTACTTCGAACCCGTTTGATGCCCTTAGGTCGGTTGATAATGATGATGTTCTATGCACAAATGAGGGTAGTTCTATGGGGGTTGAAACTATGGTGGAAGAGGGGCAAAAGGATTATGCTGAGCCTGTGACCAATGAACAACCATCTCCTACCTTTTCTAAAGTAGTTGGTTCGAATACAAGAAAGAGCAAAGTAGGTTATGTGACTTGGGATAGTGATAGTGAAGTGGAAGAGGTTTTTGATGAAAGTGCAGGTTTTATGACATCCAATAGTAGAGGTGGAACTGGGAGGAAGAGCCTGTACGAGCATTGGAAAGATGATTGTGATGAAAACCCATATGATGATGATGATGATGAGTACGAAGATTTAACTGAAAAGCAATTAGCATTCTATGATGCTTGGGATATACGGCTTTGTGGTCATTCTAGATGTTAGTAGTTTTATTGATACGTTTTGGTTTGAAGCACAAATGGTGCTTTTGTTTTCGCCTATTTAATAGGCTGAGATGTGAGATTCACTCACATCCTATGTACTTATATATTTTTTTTAGTAATAATATTTATCGGGTATAAAAATCATTTACAAAAAAAAAGCGTGAATCGATAGTCGGTAGGTCGACCCTCTTGTAGCCTGTAGTTGGTCTACGCGGAATTAATAGCTGATTAATCAAATTTGCATTTCTGGCAAGTTTTGAGTATTTTCGGTGAGTTTTAGGTATTCCTAACAATATTTACCTTAAAAATCACCTTGTAATAAAATAAGCATCGACTATAAGTGATTAAAACAAGTTTACGGTGAGTTTTTTTATTTCCTGCAAGATTTGCAGGTTTTTGATAAGTTTGACCATGATTGACCGATTGTTTATCCAATTTACACAAATCAAAAAAGTTGATGACCGATTAAACGCTTAAACGGAAATTAATTGGCTTTGTAAATTATTTTTGCAACACTGATGTTAACGATCATAGAAATTTTATGATTGATTTGATATTAGGAATACATGTTCACATAAACGTGATGTGATAATAGTGGATTAGTTACCAGTACCACTACATTTGGTTTAAGTTTTACAAGAATAACACAAGAGAATTTTGGTGGTAACTCGACATAAAATGTAAGTCCTCCCATAAATATCCATGTCAACATAAACATCTAAATTTTTTTTTTTTTTTTTTTTTTTTTATTAAGGTTGTGTATATTTTACATTTTCACTTTTTAGTTTACTCTTGTTTATAGTATAATATAATTTTTTTTATAAGTTTTTATTTTTAATTTTATGTTAGTTTAATACTTTTGACTTATTAAACTTTATATTTTTTGTTTAGTACTTTCAATTTTATAATTTTTTTAACATTAACAAAATTATAAAAATAATAAAATAATAATAAATAAATAAAAAAACCAGTAAAATCATAAAAGGGATGAAAATAACCTTAGACTGAACGTAGTAGTAGTCTACCCCCACACACAGACAACTTGTGTGTCTAGCCCTTCCCCAACGCGTTCATCCCTACTACATCGAAGTAGACCAGACACGTCCTCCCCTGGACACCCCATTTGGTTTGGTCCGTTTGTGGATCGAAAGATTTGAAAGGAAATAGAGATAAAAGAAAACAAAAGTGAACTAAAATAGAAAAAAAAAATAAAAAAATACATAGTAACTAGAAAAAAGAATTTTTTTTTTCATTGAACATACGATACGAAGTGCGATACGATACAAGAAAACACACGAACTAAAATACAATACGATTACATTTTGGTATTGTAATGTTAATTCAAGTGATCCCAAGTTTGAGAGCTGTCGGAGTCATAACCATCGTTATAAGGATTTTGTTCTTCCTCCATCTCCCTTAGTGATTCTTCATCTTGGAGTAATACTCGTTGTTGTTCCTCCGTAAGCTGAAACGAATTTTGTTCCTGTTCCTAATCCGGTTCGTCTTCCACTGGAAAAATCGGCATGATATCTGATGGGGTGTTAACCGTGTTTTCAGAAAATTGTTGGGAGAAGTCATTTTCGTTAGGAAATTGTTGGGAGAAGTTGTTTCCTTTGGGAAATTGTTGAGAGAAGTCCTTTTCATTGGGAAATTATTGAGAGAAGTTTTTATGAGACATTGTCAGTTTGTAATTGTAAGAGCAGTGTGTGTGAGTTGAAATTGTTTGGAGTAGAGTCTGGGTATATATAGGAAAATTTTTGAATTTAAAACTGAATTTAAATTTGAATTTTGAATCCTCCCGCAGGTAATTTAACCTTTAATTTGAATTTGAATTTGATTTTTTTCGTATCGTTTTTTTCAAGTATCGTTTTTTGTTTTTCGTATTTTCATTTTACGTTTTGTATGTTTTTAATATGTTTGCAAAAGAAAGAAAAAATGTTTGGTCTTCTAGCTAACATGGTTTGGTCTAGGTGATGTCTGAGAAGAGAGAAAGTTGATGCGACGGTGAGAGGTGTGGAATTTGGTGTCTTACTACTGTTAGTCTTAACCAATGTTATAAATAGCGTGAGGCGTAGCGTGACGGCGCAGAGACAAGCCTCACGCCTTTGCGGCTAAAACAAAGCTTTTGCGTTTATAAAGCGTAACATAAGACGGCACAAAGTATGAAAATATTTATATATTTATATCATAATTCATATATATCGAATTTACAAAAACATATATCCCGTAACAACATGAAGTAACGGCATAATCAAATCTTACGTCTTTACTTTGCAAGCCTTTTAAAAGGGGTGTTGATACTCACACCATTTTATTTAATAGTTACATCATTTTATACAAGCTGTATAGCACAACGTAGAACCCTGTAATACATAGATTGTGATGAAATTATAAAAAATTGTAGTGTGACAACGCCCTTTTAAAAAAAAAGAGGGGTCTTAACCCAATTTAACTACTCTTTGTAACAATCCCAAAGTCAAACGTGGCAAGAAGATCAAGAAAAAACAGGAACACTTTCCAACACCGACACCAAAAAGGTCCCACATTTCACCAACACAATTTATCACCTTTCTTGTCGTCTTCTTCCAGCATTTACTCAAATGGGTCATCACCACTTTTCACGGGTCGGGCCATCTTTTCACTCACTAAAACACCCATCAAAACTCAAACCAACCAAAAAAAAAAAAACTTTGGTGAAGAAAAATGGGAGATAGTGATGAAGAATGGGTAATGGTTAAACCCATTTTAGATAAAGATATATGGAACCCAACATCAGCATTAAGAACAACAGCAGCAGCAAGTGATTTGAAAGTGAGGTTTAATGGGCCTGCAAAGTATTGGACTGATGCTGTGCCTATTGGTAATGGGAGGCTTGGTGGTATGGTTTGGGGTGGTGTTCAGTCTGAGACTATTAATCTTAATGGTAAAGTTTTGTTTTTTTTAATTTACCCATTATCAGATTTTTAAGGGTTTTCAGGGTTTTAGCATGAGTCCATTATTTGTTGAACTTTTTGTTAAATCTTGAAATGCCATTATTTTGTATGTGGTATAATTATATAGTTAGTCATGTGTAGTGTAGATATGAATTTTGGGGCATGGTTGGTGCTATATGCATATGTTACACTGGTTTATAGGAAAATTGCATATTTAAGTGATAGGAAGTTTCTTGGTTACTTATATATATATTTTTAGAACGGTACCACACTTGAAATCCGACCCCCGAGTTAAACCATCCAAACGGGCAGGCCCCGGGACCCGAACCAGTAGGAGAGACCCGCGAAGGGAAACCCTAGAACTCACGGCTTCGCACTAGGAGGAAAATCCGGATTTTCTTTGTCTCTTGCGAGACTCGAACCCAGGTAAAACCTCCCCCAAGCTCCAAAAGGAACTCAGGTAGTTGGTTGGTTACTTTTATATCCAACTTTGACTTTTGTAGATAAAACTGATCAAACTTTCAAATAACTTTATGGTGTTTTAAGTGCTTGTCTCTGCTTTTTTTTCTTAATAGATATGCAGTTTTGAGTGTTTAGATTTTCCATAGGTTAGAGTAAGTTAAAGCTTTATAATAAGTAGATTGGTACTGCTAATTTTCAAAGCAGATAAGTAATACAGGCAATCCTAAACGCCCTAGTGCATCTAAGTAGGTTACCCATGATGTGCATCTAACCATGTTACATTAGAATTCACCCATGCTTTAATGAATTTCTGGTTGATTTCATGTTATGGGGAGTCCTCCATTTACATATGAATTTCCAAATACACGCAACATGGTTGCACACGTGTTTTTGCAAGATAAATGTAGTAGCCTCATTGGTCTTAGAGATGGTCAACCTCATCCAAAATTGAGAAATGTTCCTGTTGTTGTTTATGCTCATATGTTCTGAGAGTGCGTGTGCGTGTGTGTTTGTGTGTGTGTGTGAATGCTGTAATGTGGAATGTGTTGCAGAGGACACCCTGTGGACTGGGATTCCAGGGAACTACACGAACCCAGATGCTCCAGCTGCACTATCTGAGGTCAGAAAACTTGTGGATGATGGAAAATATGCGGAAGCTACTAAGGCAGCAGTGAAATTGTCAGGAGATCCGTCCGACGTAAGCTTCTTGGCTATCTTTTTTTATATGATTAAAATGACTATATGAGTTAATAGGGAGTTTGGATGTGAGTTTTAGAATTGAGCACTGAATAATCACATATAATAAAACGTGCAGCAGGAAATACTGTTTGGGTCTTTGGGATATGCCTCTGCTGTTTAAAGCTAATAAATCAGATAATCGGATGTGTGAGTTTTCTGTAAAATCTGATTATTTAAGTACTTGATAGATAAAATAACCAAAATTGACATTTTATTTGGTGAAAGTAGAGACGGTTTATAATGTGGAAATGTAAGTCTCTCAATTTAGTTTTAAGTTTTAAACAAATTGTAAATAAGTTATTTTAATTCACCCTTAGATAATCTAAAAACGGCTTCTCTAGTTTTACCATTCAGCAATTAATAATTACAAAATACAAATAGCAAATTTGTTCATCCAAACATTAAAACCTGATATGCCTTGTAATGATGAAGGTGTACCAACTTCTGGGAGATATCAACCTAGAATTCGATGACCATGCTACATACGATGATAGCTCGTATCAACGAGTGCTGGACTTAGATTCGGCCACTGTGGAAGTCAAATACTCTATAGACAAAGTAGAATTCACACGGGAACATTTTGCATCATACCCCGATCAAGTTATCGTTACCAAGATTTCCTCGAGCAAATCTGGTTCATTATCCTTCACAGCCTTTTTCGACAGCAAATTACATCATCATTCATACGTAAACGACCAAAACCAAATTGTCTTGGAAGGATCATGCCCTGGCAAAAGGAAACCACCAACCCTTTTCGCTGAAAATGACGATAAACCCGAGGGAATAAAGTTTTCTGCAATTTTTGATGTGCAAATTAGTGATGGCACAGGGAAGATTACTGTTTTGGATGAGAAGAAGCTTAAGATTGAGGGGTGTGAGTGGGCGGTTTTGCTTTTGGTGGGGTCGTCTTCATTTGAGGATCCGTTTACTAACCCTTCAGATTCAAAGAGGGATCCTACTTCTGAGTGTCTAAGCACGCTGAAGTCATTAAGGGATTTTTCTTATTCAGAACTTTATGCTCGCCATGTTGATGACTATCAAAAGTTATTTAACCGTGTCTCTCTTGAGCTCTCGAAAAGCTCCAAGAGTAGTGATGCACCATCTTCAACCGTCACAACTGCAGAGAGGGTCAAGTCTTTTAAAGCGGATGAAGATCCTTCTTTAATAAAGCTTTTGTTTCAGTATGGACGTTATTTGCTGATAGCATGTTCACGCCCAGGAACCCAGCCAGCTAACTTGCAGGGTATATGGAATGAGAAAATCGAACCTGCATGGGAGTAAGTCTTTTTGGTGTATTCACACTTACGTTATTTCAATGAAAATTTTGACCCATTTACCTATAAATGCGTTGCCGTTGTCTATATTTTATCTTTAAGTGGTCGAATGGGTAAGAGTCATCTAAATAGTATTTGTAATTCCGGATGCAAAGGAAGCTCCTAAATAACTTAATAGAAAATTTGATTATTTTCGTAATAGTATAGGTTTGTTTTGTAATGCATTTGACAAGACAATTTTTTCTGTAAATTGAGAACATTATTATAAACTTACTGTGCATAACACTAAAACTACCTATTTTGGAATTATGAAAAGCCGACGTTGGTCAACAACTGCTTTCTTTCCAGTTTTCCACTTATAAAAAAGTAAGTGACTACAGAAACAGAAAAGAAATGTGTTGCCAAATGAGTCACTAGTTTAACTTCTTGCATGTAGGTTTTTTTAACCCGTTACTTATGGGGGCTTTGTTTTCTCATATGGTGCAGTGGTGCTCCTCACTTGAACATTAACCTTCAAATGAACTATTGGCCTTCACTTTCGTGCAACCTACACGAGTGCCAAGAGCCATTATTTGACTACATGTCATCTTTATCGGTCAATGGAAGTAAAACTGCAAAAGTAAGACGATTTTCTTCATATGTTCTTCCATATTCCCCCTTGGTTACCTATACTTTTAGTAACTAACCTGATCACCACAGGTAAATTATGAGGCCAGTGGATGGGTTGTACACCAAGTCTCTGATATATGGGCCAAAACATCACCGGACCGAGGTGAGGCTGTGTGGGCTCTATGGCCGATGGGTGGAGCCTGGCTTTGTACTCATTTGTGGGAGCATTATACATATACAATGAATAAAGTAAGGTTATGACCCTGTTTTCTTGTCTACTTAGCAAGACATGTTTTTTCGCAATTTTAAGACTCGTGTGCATGCTTTTTGAAAAAATAATGATTTAGAGCTTAATGAAAATGGACGAATGTTTCACTGGATTTTTCTTGACTTGGTTCTGAATGGACTGTTTGATAAGTGTTTCAAATTGCGAGTTTGAATGACATTTGGCTTGTGAGTTTAAGCTAGTTGCTTTCAAAATTATAGATTAAAAAAGTGGTCATTTACAAGCTTAACATCATAATCTGATACATACAATTAGCAGCCTTCGGACGTGCATGCTTCATTTTTCTCAAAAAAATTTGTCGAACTCTTGAACATTTCAGATTAATATTTTATGTTTGACATCAAAAGTCAAGGCATAGCACGTTTCTTTGGAATAGAAGAAGAAATTCAATCCTTGGTATAGAACTTGACTAAGTATGGTTCTACTACTCGCTGAATCCCTGCATTCTGTACTTGAAAAATGTGGTTTTGACGGTATTCCAGAGGTGTTCTAAAGTTGGGAGTGTTTTGTCAGGTCATAGCAATTTTTTACGATATTTACGACAGTAACAAGGGATATATGGTCTTTTTCCCTGTAAGTTTTGACGAGGAATTTTACAAAGTATAGCTCTAAGAATTAGTACTATAACTTGAGAGTAAAACTGACTTCTTAAGCTTGTGAGAAACAAAATACAAGGTGACACGGCACAAAGATTCTCAATATATTATTGTTCCAAATGCAGCGTTCGTTATATATTTTTAGATACTTATTACACCGTAATGTATCTTGCAAATGTATTGCAACATGGATACAACATTAAATATGAATCATTCGAATGCTAATTTCATTTTAATAAAAATAGGACTTTCTAGCCAATAAAGCATACCCATTGCTAGAAGGATGCGTTTCATTCCTTTTGGACTGGTTAATTGAAGGCCAAGAAGGTTATCTTGAAACAAATCCTTCAACATCTCCAGAACATATGTTTATTGCTCCTGATGGTAAGCCTGCAAGTGTGAGCTATTCAACAACAATGGACATGTCAATCATAAAAGAAGTATTTACTGCAATTGTTTCTGCTGCAGAGGTAATAAACCAATAATCGAATGTTACAAGTTTATTTTTGTGTTTACCTTTCAAGACTAATAAAAAAGAAACAAATGAACAGGTATTGGGAAAAAGTAAAACCGAACTGATACAAAAAGTTCTTAAAGCTCAACCACGGCTTTATCCAACCAAGATTGCTAGGGATGGTTCCATTCTTGAATGGGTAGGTCTTTTTTGTGTTCTCTTTTTCTGGTTAATTGTGTACTATGGTTAGGTTGAGTAGACGCGGACACATCTTCTTCAATTCTTTTTCTTTAATTAGAACTTAGTGTTTTAATTATAATTTACTACTATTACTGTATTTGAATAATAATCTAGTTTACATAAATGTAATGATTTAGGAGGTTCATTAGCCCTAAGAGTACAATTTGGGTGACATTCGATCCCTCTACCCGTTTTATTTTTATTTTTTATATATTACATGTTTGACTCTTTGGAGGTAAAGCATAACCGAAATCAACATATACGTAAGTAATCTTGTAATGGCCACTGTATGTGATTTTTTCTTGACAAGTTTAACGATGACAGGCTCAAGATTTTCAAGATCCAGAGGTGCATCACCGACATGTCTCACATCTATTTGGGATTTTCCCGGGCCATACAATAACTGTCGAGAGGACGCCAGATCTTTGTAAAGCTGCAGACTACACGCTTATTAAAAGAGGTGTGTATATACTCTTTTTTCTTGAAACAAAGGGCAAAAGAATATGTATATTTGACTTGTAAGTCAAATAATATATTTTTTCACATTAAAAACGGCATGAACATCTAAATGTAATTAACACCAACATGATTATATGTGTAGCACATTATGTTAATCTTAATCTAGCTTTTAAATTTTCTGCACATTAAAAAATTGCCGTATGTATTTAGAAGTCAAAAGTAGTACTTTTGACCTTAAAAGTCAGAATATTCATTGGAAAAGTTTAGCTGTAAGTTTTTCACGTCTTGTTTGACAGGGGAAGAGGGCCCCGGATGGTCAACAACCTGGAAAGCTGCTATATGGGCCCGGCTTCACAACAGTGAACATGCATATCGAATGGTCAAACATTTATTTGACTTGGTTGATCCTGATCATGAAAGCGATTACGAAGGAGGACTTTACAGTAATCTGTTCACTGCACATCCCCCTTTCCAAATTGACGCCAACTTCGGGTAACCACTATCTGCACATCAAGCCAGTGTTCTACAAATAATAATGCATAGATAAATAAATGTTTATATTATCAAGTCATTAATCATGCACGTGGGTTGTTTCAGGTTTTGTGCAGCAATAGCTGAGATGTTAGTTCAAAGCACAATCAAGGACTTATACTTGCTGCCTGCACTTCCACGAGATAAATGGTCAAAAGGTTCAATCAAAGGATTGAAGGCTCGTGGGAATGTAACGGTTAGCATTTCATGGGATGAAGGTGATCTTCATGAATTTGGTCTTTGGTTTTCTAAGACCAATGACTTACACAACTCCAAGAATCAGAATACTACAAAAAGAGTGCACTATAGAGGAAATACTATCACTGCCAAATTATCGTATGGGAAAGTTTACACATTTGATAAGCGGCTAAGATGCATAAAGACAGTATCTTTGCTCGATTCAGCACATCTTTAGCTTCTGTTGGAGACTTGAAGAAGGTTTTTTTGATGAAATATGCCGAGTTTTGTTATTTGTTTTTGTCTTGTCAAATGTGTTGATGAAGTTTATGTCAAATGTAACAATGTTGAAACCCAAAGAACTGAAGGAAACAATCACATACCTCGTGGGATTGTTGCGAGATATGGGAAGTTTATGTTATGTTTAAGATAACTGAGATCATTATATATAGAGTTAATTTAGGCCACTCCGAACTTGTCCTGATTTCACCTGTCATCCATACTTTTCAGAATTATGCGAGAACTTCCTAATGTCTTCATTTCTTTTAGACAACTTAAAGATAATGTTTAACATATTTTGTCATTGAATGCTATCAAATTTGTGTCTCCTTGTTTAAGTTTGTTACCCCTTTTCAAAATCAAAACAATGGCTAAGAATCATCTTGGCTTTGAATCCGGTGTGTATTTGCAATAATGTATTTTGGGATATATTCATAGTTATTGTAAACAATAATGTATTTGCATTATTAGAAACCATTCATTTAATAAGTTGGTTGAAAAAAAATCAATCTAAAGCAACTTGATGAGTGACTGATCGAGTGTACTTAATGTTGCAAGAAATATATAAAGAGTAGAGTACTCGACCATTTTTATGATCTTAATTTATTTCTTAAAATGAAGCCACCAAAAAATTCCTTATTGTCTTCCTCTCGTATTGGTTTCTCATTTTATGTTGTTATATTTGTGATTACAGCCACCGTCTCTGCTTCCCATGACGGGAATGAGACCGATCATGCAGCTTTGTTGTCGTTCAAGTCAATGATCAATGATCCATATGGATCTTTGAGCTCATGGAATGATTCATTTCACTTCTGTGAGTGGAGTGGTGTTTTATGTGGAAAGCGGCACAGAAGAGTGACTGCATTACATCTGGAGTCATTAGGCTTAGAAGGCTTGTTGTCTCCTCATGTAGGAAACCTCAGTTTCCTTCGTGAGGTTTCTCTCTTTAATAATAGCTTCCATGGAATCATTCCTCGTGAACTCGGTTTTCTATCCAGGCTACGTTTTCTTCGTCTAGCAGAAAACGAATTCAATGGATCCATTCCAACCAACTTGTCTAGTTGTTCTCAGCTTGAAGTGCTTCGGCTTAGTTATAATAAGCTAGTTGGAAGCGTACCTAATGAGATAAGTTTCCTCTCCAAACTTACTTTTTTAGCTATTAGCGGTAATAATCTAACAGGTGGAATCTCACCTTCCTTAGGAAATATCACAACAATGGAAGTGTTCTCTATATCTTACAATCCATTAGGAGGGAGTATTCCAGACGCATTAGGTCGTTGGAAAAGTTTAAAAGAACTAGCATTTAGTGATTGTTACTTAAATGGAACGATCCCTCATTCCATTTTTAACCTCTCTCTCGTGACTTCTTTCTCCGTACCTAGTAATCAGCTTACTGGTAGTCTTCCTTTAGAATTAGGTACAATGTTCCCAAATCTTATGTTACTTCAGTTAAGGTTTAACCAACTGACTGGACTTATTCCACCCTCCATATCTAACTGTTCGAGATTATTTCTTTTGGAAATAGATAGAAACAACTTTAGTGGGAAGTTGACAATCGATTTCTCAAAACTAAGCGATATTAATCATATTGGCTTAAGTTATAACAACCTACATGGACATGAACAAGTTGATGACATGAAGTTTATCAACTCTTTGACGAACTGCAGCAAATTATTGACTTTAAATCTTTATGATTGCAACTTGCACGGAGTACTCCCGAGTTCAATCAGTAATCTTTCTGATCAACTCACTTTTCTATCTTTGGGAAAAAATCAAATTTATGGAAACATCCCTTCAAGTATTTGTAATCTAGTTAGTTTGACAAGCTTATATTTAGAAGCTAACCAATTCGCAGGAAAAATCCCTAATACTATTGGTATGCTTCAAAATCTAGGCAATCTTGAACTATATGAGAACATGTTGTCAGGGTTGATTCCAGATGCCATCGGGAACTTATCATCGTTGACTATACTTGCTTTATATTCCAACAGATTAGAAGGGAATATCCCATCAAGCTTAGGGAAATTACATATGCTATTGGAATTGTATCTTTATGACAATAAACTGACTGGAAAAATACCAAAAACACTTTTTCAACTTCCATCTGTATTAACAACATTAAATCTTTCTCAAAACCAATTGTCTGGTTCAATTCCTGTAGAGGTTGGAGACCTGAAGATGTTGAGTTATCTGGATTTATCATATAATAATTTATCCGGTAACATTTCTAATAGCCTCAGTGGGTGCCTTAGCCTTACAACGTTATCCCTTAGAGGAAATGTATTTCAGGGCGTGATACCACCCTCATTAACTTCCTTGAGAGGATTGGAGGTACTCGACATCTCTCAAAACCATTTAATAGGTAGAATTCCCGAATTCTTGGAACGGGTTCCTTTCAAATTTCTAAACCTGTCCTTGAATGATTTTGAGGGTGAAGTACCTGTCAAAGGAGTGTTTGCCAATGCAAGTTCATTTTCAGTCTTAGGGAATATTAGGCTTTGTGGTGGATTAGCTGAACTAAGGTTACCAAGATGCAAGGCGATAAAGAAGCATAAAAAGAGGTTCCTTTTAGTGATGGTAGTAGTCATTTTGATTGGATCCATAGTTTTATCCATATCATGCTTTGTTTATGTTTGGTATAAAAAGAGGACAAATAACCAACCATCTCAAACATCGAAGAATGACCAGTTCATACAAGTTTCCTATAATCAACTTCTCAAGGCTACCGATGGCTTCTCCGAAGCTAATTTGATTGGTAAAGGCAGCTTCAGCTCTGTTTATAAAGGTGCCCTCGATGTTTTTGGTGATAGATTTGTTGCAATCAAAGTGCTACATCTTCAAAACGAAGGAGCTCTAAGAAGCTTTGAGAGGGAGTGTGAAGCATGGCGCAATATTAGACACCGTTACTTGTTGAAGATATTAACCTCATGTTCAAGTTTTGACTTTCAAGGTAATGATTTCAAAGCTTTGGTATGCGAGTTCATGCCTAAGGGGAGTTTACATGATTGTTTACATTCAAGTGAAAATACATTGAGACCGAACCTTCTTCAAAGAGTAAATATTCTCGCTAATGTTGCGTCTGTACTTGACTACCTTCATAATCACTGCCAAACAACCATTGTTCATGGTGACTTGAAGCCTAGCAACATTCTACTTGATGATGATATGGTGGGTCATGTTGGAGACTTTGGTTTAGCACGATTTCTTGGAACTCATTCAAACCAACTTTGCTCAACGGGAGTTGTAGGAACAATTGGTTATGCACCTCCAGGTAAACTTAACATATTTCTGTATGTCCATATTTACTTACTGCAATGTAAATCTCTTCTAAAGTAAGTACTTAATTATAAGTTGCAGAGTATGGTCTCCGGAACGAGATGACAAGTAGTGGAGATGTCTATAGTTTTGGAATATTATTATTGGAGGTGATGACTGGGAAAATGCCTACGGACGACATGTTCAACGGTGGCTTGAGCCTTCATAAATTTGCATACATGGCCTTGCCAGACCATGTTGTTGATGTTATTGATAATGATGTAATTGTGTTGCAAAACACCGAAGCAGACGCACAAAAAGTGGAGAAATGTTTAGCTTCAATTGTTAAGATTGGAGTATCATGCTCTATGGATTCTCCATTACAACGGATTAAGAATATAGAAGATGTTGTTAACGAGTTGGAGCATATTCTAGATACGCTTCAAAATATATGAGGTACCATGTTCTCTTCTTTTACTTACCTTGTTAGAAAATCATAAGTAACATTGTTTAATTTTCCTATGTACACTCTTTTAGGTCTAATACTGGCGTGCATTGTGGAGCTGAAGTAACTGCAAGAAGAAGTGGTGCAAGTCATATTTCAAAGATAGTTGGGTTGTGTGATTTTTCATACAAGGAGTAGTGTGACCATACTCAAAGTGTTGCATCAAAATGTATCCGACTTTAGTGAGATTGCTATGGTATATTGTGTAATACCAAAATTTCCTTTTGGTGTAACAAATTTGTTAAATAATGCCATTGTATGTAACTTTAACCAATGTTGGTAAAAAGTACTTTATATCGACGTTGTTGTGACATATCAAATGATATAACTTATAACTGTAATACGGTGTAAAATGTTTTCATATCCATTTCAAATAAACTTGGTACAATATATACAATAATACAGACTATTCTAGAACCGGGCTTAGGCCCAATACAAATACAGCCTAACAGTCCCCCGAAGTAGGAGCAGGAGGACACCGGACGCTCAGACTGGTCCTAAACTCTTTAAATAGTGCCGAAGGAAGTCCTTTCGTGAAATATCCGCATACTGATAGCGGGAAGAAACATGAAGACCCCGAACCTAACCAGCATCAACTAAGTCTCGAAAAAAATGTATATCAATCTCAATATGCTCCGTACGTTGATGTTGAACCGGATTAGAAGATAAACACACAGCACTAACTTTATCACAGTAGACAAGCATAGCGAGAGATAAAGGTGTATGGAGTTCACGAAGTAAATTTCTCAACCAAATTTGTAGTAGATGATGAAAATAACTGCAAATAATCCAATGTACCACGATCATAACAAAGGATCCTCTTAAGAGTAGAGTAACGAGGCTCCTGAGTATCGTGCATATAAAGGCACACCTGTTGTACGGCATAGGAAATATCCGGTCTAGTAAAAGTAAGATACTGTAGAGAACCTGCAAGACTACGATATAAAGTCGGATCTGGAACTGGATCACCGTCAGCACCCAGCTTAGGCTCAGTGTCAACAAGTTTCCGACTGGGATTACAATGAGACATATGAGCTCGCTCAAGAACCGCAAGAGCATACTGGCGCTAAGATAGGAATATCCCAGAGGAGTCACGTGTAACCGAAATGCCCAGAAAATAACTAAGCGACCCAAGATCTGTCATAGAAAACTCCTGATGTAAAGAACCAATAACCTGCTGTAACAAGGTCTCAGAAGACGTTGTGAGCACAATATCATTAACATATAATAACAAATAAGCAGTATCAGTCCCGTGTCTGTAGATTGTAACACCCTCAAAATTTCATTATAACAGCGGAAGACTAATTGGGGTATTACGTAGAGGATCACAGTCATAATCATAGAAAACGACTCAAAAGAGACGTTTTGAAAGTCATTTTTATTCAATTCAAATACGAAAGAGTTTCCATTGTTTAGCAAATTATAAATGACATATGAGTTTGAAATGACTGATAGAATTTATGTTTACACCAAAGACTCATGGTCTATTGCCCACTCCGTGCCTTGAATGTTGCTTTAGTTACCTGAGATAAACATGTTTAAAAGTCAACAAAATTGTTGAGTGAATCCATAGTGTTTGTGTTTAATAATGAGTTTGAACACAAGGTGAGTAATAGTAATTCCGAAATAAATCATGTTGTTTATTGCCATAAGTCTCATGAACTCAAACGTTAACGGGTGTGATATAATATAGGGGCCCTCGGGGTAGGAGTTTGCCATTCTCCTAGTATAAATCAAATAATGTACATTTGGCTATCAATCTGGCTAACAAAAGGTTATCTATCGAGCTAGCTCAAATGGGCTGTCAACCTCCAATAGATCTATTCACAATATTCGCGTTCACTCGTAAGTGACTAAGGTTCATGATATAAGGGGCTTTATAGGGGCAAAAGTGTGTCTTATGCAATAACATTCAGGATAGCATACATAAAAATACTTGTGTTCTGTTTTTATCATGTATCTCTCCACGGGTTTGTAAAACATATAAAAGTGGGACTATGAACTCACCTCAGTTGGGGGGGGGGGGTATAGGCAAGCAAGTGATATCAAGTGCAACTTGGGAACGACTCCAACACACAACCTGGATAATAGGGAAAACTCAGATTTTGGTGGTTTGGGTGGTTTGAGATGCTTAAAATGCTTAAAGCTAAAAAATAATATTATAGTAAAATGCAGAAATCATTCCTGTGGTTTGCCAAGATTGCATAAACCATCCCTAGTCTTCCATAAGTGCAGGCGGCCTCCCTGTGGCGAAACCTTTGGATCATTTTGGTCCCTGGCACTAACACTGGTTAGTCCTTCATCGTTAGTTGGTATTTTTCCAAGGGTATTTTTGGGTGGTCCCATTTTACTAACCAAATCCAACCCGACACAAACTGGTCCCATTTTACTTTATACCCATTTATAAATAAGCATGAGGATTATTTTTCTCCAAATTCTTAAACACATAAAACCCTAATTCCTTAAACACATCAAAGCCAACAAATTAAGGGAAATGGTGAATTGTTTTTTTGTCAAAATCCAGTAGTTATTCGCACTTCATGGACTCACACAAACCCTGGCCGTAGGTTTTGGTCTTGTGCTCAGATTGTAAGTTAAAATTTTGGTTATTGTATTTTATTTTGTGTGGTTTTTACTTTTGTATTGTTCTTAATGCTTGATTTTAGGTTACGATTTGTGGTTTCTACTTATAGTTTGATCGTCCTATGTGTCTCCTTCAAGGAATATTATCCCTGGATTGCTAACCTCAAGAAATGCACTTCAAGAATCTTTGAATACAATGACAATTTCAAACCGTCGACTCAAGATTATGTTGATTTGTAGCTGGTTGTTCTTTGTTGTTATGTTCTATATGTAATCTTGTTTGTCGGGTTGGATTTGGATAGTCAAATGGGACCACAAAGAGAAAAGACAAACTACCCATGTAAAAATACCAACTAACAATGAAGGACTAACTAGCGTTAGTGCCAGGGACCAAAATGATCCAAAGGTTTCGCCACAAGGAGGCCGCCTGCACTTATGGAAGACCAGGGATGGTTTATGCAATCTTGTCAAATCACAGGGACGATTTCTGCATTTTACTCATCATATTATGAATAATATTAGGGAAAATGACGCAAATAGACCGCGCGCCCTGAGGCTTATCACTTTCCGGACCACTTTTATTTTTAATTTGAAAATAGACCAAGGGCAACCGCTGTCATTGGGCAACTCATCGAAATTGTGACAAGTGTCCCGTATGTGTAAGGTATTATTTTTTGGGCAACCAAAAAGCGCTGGGCAACCGTATTTTTTAAAAAGGATTTTTTGGTCATTTTACATTACATAGAACGTACATAATTGAATAGTGAAAGTACATTACATATGTATTCAAAATCAATTTCCCACTCACACAAAAACATTCATAGTTACCGTTTTTCTCTGTTTTTGCTTCTCGCATAAAAACATTGTTAGTAACTTGTTTTCACAAATGAGACTGTCTTGTTCGTCAATCCCTCTTTTCCTTGTATCGTCAGTTATGTCACCAACTATAAAGGTACACTGTTGAGTGCAACCCACATTGGATTGATCAAGTTTGTTTAAAAAATGTGGCCAAATATGGTAAGTAAATATTTTCCTCGTTGTTTATTGTATATTATTTATTTCCAATTGGTTATATGCTTCAACAAATCGTTGTTGTTATTCGATTAATACCTTTGTTATATAGGTGTTAATTCCATTCTATAATCCATTTCTCCTCTTTTATGTCTGTCTGATTCGTAATTATGTAAGGTATAATACGGTAGATGTCGTCTGTTAGGTATGTAACATAACCTGGTTCATTAAAAAATTTAGTGGCACTCTCTAGACTAATAAGGAGTGGTTTATATGCATCGTATACGCAATTGTTTACGACGTTGGTATAGATTCCATCCATGGTCTGATTTAAATTGTTGTTTTTGTTGACCTTTTTTAGGACTATGAAGCTAAGTTAATCATTACCAGTAAACTGAACTACTTTTGGTTGATAAATCAAAAGTTAGATGCAAGACGCCGCATCTTGTTTAGGAATACCTACTTTAGAAGATGGATTGATCTCTTGTTTTTTGAACATGAAACGCACATCATAGATTATATGCTAAGGAAACAGCATAAAGTCGACGATTCTCACTATGATATGCCCTTCATTTTTTACATTGAAGGGCATGCTTTACATTTTGGTCGTCGTGAGTTTTGTCTAATGACCGATTTGCGGTTTGGATCTGTAAGCTTTGGGTTGTATACATCTGGTTCTCTAAATTTTCGTAACAGGGTATTTCCTGACAAGCAAGGGTATATTCTAACCAACTTGGATGTTATTGGTGTTATCGAGGATGAAGAGCGGTTTCGATGATATCGATGAAGATGTTGTACGTCTTTGTCTTTTGTTAGCCTTAGAGGTGATCTTTATGGGTCGTTTGTTGACATGCGAGGTGGATGATACACTGATGAGGTTACTTGATAATCTAGATGATTGGAATGCTTTTCCATGGGGTGAGCATATTTGGACTCATTTATACGACCAACTTCATAATGTATTTGATAAGCACGCGGATGACCACCTTTTAAGATTGAAGAAAGATCCAAAGCATTGTCCAACATACACACTGTCTGGATTTGTGTTTGGGTTTCAGGTATCCATTTTTCAACTTAACATTTTTACTGATTTGTATATAAGTTTATGTTTTATTTTCATTTTTTTTTATTCTCATAGGTGTGGATCCTTTAGTCGTTTGAAAAATCTCATGCTTGGTGGATTAAACATCCAAATGTGATACCAAGAGCACTTTCCGGTCTAGGAAGTCCATCTTTAAAAGAACTGATCGTTCGAACCTTTTTTCAAACATAAGCCTGTTAAACTTTGTTGTTATTTATTTATTGTTTATAGGTAAAAAAAGTAAACCTACACAGAAAATTACATGTTCCATTTCCACCTATCTAAGCCCACAATATCTTATCAAACTCAGATTCTTCATCAAATGCTTTTGATCTGTCTGCCTTTCTTTTCATTCTACCTTGAGGCTTGCCTTTGATGGCCAAATGAATTTCATAATCAGCAATATTCTCAATCTTTCTCAGCAGTGGATGAACAATTGGATGAGTTGATTTTGTACACTGCAAATTAAGGTTAACTTCCAACATCTGTCTGTCTACAGTTTTCATTAAAGGGTAATTTCATCAACCAGATGTAGAATTTCTCTTCTGAAGTCTTAATAGCATGTACTCTTGTATAAGCATACAACATCCATTCTTCAACCACGCAAGCCTCCCATCATTTACCTTATTGATTGGGCTCAAACATGCACTTCATAGCTATCTCGCCTTTAATTTTCTCGCAGACGGTTGAAAATACCTCTGTTGCTTTTTCCACTCTTCTACTGCTTCTTCAGAGGCTTCTTCCTCATACGCCTTTCCTTTGCTTTAGCAATTTTTTTAGCATTTAGTTCCATATATAATATTTTATAAAATTCTCCATCTTAAGCTATCTGATCCTCTCTACTTTTAAACTTCAATGTTGGCTCTGCAATCCCTTTACCCTTTCCAATATCAGGTTCAGTAACTACACCTTTCTGCACACTTTCACCAATCTATAGACTCTTAGTAATAGGTTTGGGTGCAGGGATAGGGTCAGATTGCTTTAGGTTGAGAAATTGTATGGCAACCTCATTCTCAAGCTTATTTTGGTTTTGGTGCTGGTGTTATCGTGGTGCCTATAATTGTAATGATGTTGCCTCCGGGCTTGAAACGTCTGAATTGGCGTGGCTATAATAATACCGGCAATTGTTGCAGTGGTTACTTCAATACTATCAGCGGATGCAGAACACCGCAATCGATTGCCCTGCACCACTTCCTTATCCTTTTCTTCAACTGCAGCCTTTAAAGAATCATCCAGTACTGCTTCTTTACCTTCCATGCCTCGCCTGAATTTGTACTCTCACTCCTCCCTTGTTTGGATGCAACATCTAAACTTTTAATCATATTGCAGCATGCCTTCTTTCCCAGTTTCTTCACTTTCCTGAATGCATGGAACCTTGGCCTTCTTAGTCTCTCCAAAACACTTACCCTGTGCTTTGAACCTCCTGAGTGTTTCAGCGCGAGTTGTTGTCGAATTTTTAAGACCAGTGATCTTTGACTCCATAGTTGTGAATATATCCGTCAATTTAAGATTGAGTTTCATATTATCCTCACCACCTTGACCTGTAATCCGAGAAGTGGATCATTGGAATTGTCATCATGTAGAAATCCATTAGCCGTCAAATCATGTTGGTGTTCCAAACTACCCTCATCTATTCAAGATGTGTCTAACATTGCATCAGACCTAGCCTGAACATCCATGTCCCCCAAATTAGCCAGTTGTCTAGGGATTCCTCCACCTGTGTTGAATTGCAAAGAACTATCCACATTAGGAGTTGCCATTGTGTTAATACAAATATCGTCATTAAACGTTATTTATATTTTTGATCTTTACCTAAGTTTTGTTAACGACAAAAGTAAATTTAATTTGTATAAAAGCTTAAAGCTTGTCAAGTTTAATAGATATTAAAACAAGCTTTTCAAACAATATATTCATCATTCAAGCATTTACATTTATGATTAGTAACATCTTGATATAACTCTAATCATTATGTATGATAGTAGTTTTAGAATGTGTTAGGTTCTTAAAACCAAACACTACTTAAGTACTTGCATATTTCTAAAATAGAAATACAACATATGACATCATGTGATGCATCATGGAAATCATTGGAAGATTTCATTAGATATTTTGTGTGGATTTGTACTCTTCATATCTTGCACAATCTCACTTAGATAGAGTTGACTTTAGCAAAGAATTGATATCTTGACTGTAAAATTCGGAACCCTTTTAAGGGTTCCAGGTCCGTGAGTCCATTTTGGCTATAAATAGCAATGCCAAGCCAAGTAGTTTTTCATCCCTTTCTAACATACTCTCATACATATCTTCTCTATAACCTTTCTAACTCCATATCATATTAGTGATCTCTTTTGTAGCAAAGAAGATCAAGTCACATTCAAGCTTCAAACGCGAAGTTGGAAGTCTTGTTTGTTTAGTGTTGTATGATCTTGTGTTGATTCATACTTCATTGTTGTATTAAACCATCATAATCTTGTGAGTGTGAGTGGTTAGTATTTTAGTCCTCAAAATACGTCGTGTGTGGGAGTGGTTGTACCCTTGGAAAGAACTCGACATCTAGCTTAGTGTCGGAAATAGTGTAAGCGAAGTGTAAAGGTTTTCTCCGCCGGTGAAAGGAGCTTGTTGAATAGTGAAGTTAAACTCTCGAGTGTGAGACTCGAGGAGTGGAGTAGGGCAAGGAAAAAGAGTCTTGTAGACCGAACCACTATAAACAACTTGTTGTGGTTTGATCATTTCTTTCCTTATTTACTCCTTACATATTGCTTGCATATTTCATTAACATATCTAAGATCAATATTAATTGATCTTTACAATAAGTTTCAAAACAAAGTTTTTAATTGGTAAACTATTCAACCCCCCTTCTAGTTTTCTACAAATTGGTTGGGTCGTTCTTACGTTTCCACTGCCCTGCCTCAGCAGTGATTTGGGGAATAAATATGTTATCACCAAAAAGTTACAAAACAACCCTTATAGTTTCCACAATCATCAGAAACTAACTAGCAGGATTGCCCGAACTAGCAGTGTTTTCAAGCAAGCTAGCTGGAAATATTATTTGCAAAGTGATTGCCCGAGAACTAGCGTTTATGACTTTAATTACGAATCCCTTATAAAATGGTGTCGTATGTATCTCAAAGTAATTAACTAAACCATATATTTTTTTGAACCATTACTGAACTTTAGGAGTGAACTACAATTACTGATATGAGACCTACTATACATGAATTCCAATCTGCATGGTGGATAGATAGCCAAGATTGTTTCAATGACTACGTTCCCATCACGGTCGGGACCCAGACAACCTTGTTGATAGCTACTTTTCGAGGTTGGAAAAGTCACGCAACGCGTAAAACTAGTTTGAAAGTAAATTCAAAACAATGCAAGAGTGGAAGTAGTTCCAGAACAAAAGCCTTAAGGATCATGTAATTTCCGGTCTGAATCGCCAAGTTTTTAAACTTGAGTGTATTATTCAAGTTCTCTTTATATTCATTATAATATAAGAATAGTAGATTCACTTTTTTATTAACATCACCTGCCGAATTTCCTAACACTTAAACCTTCACGTGTTCTTGCACATGACAGAACCTGGCGGTCTTCGTATTCCTTTCAACTAATCTATAGTTATTTCTCACTGCCATTGTTTATTTTTAGAAATTTCCGCATATTTTTTACAGACAAACTTGATTTTGAGTCACATTTTCCAAACACAAGGACGGCCTTTTCCGATTCACTTAACAACATTTATCTCAAACTGATCGATTTGCCGAATCGGACGTGGACGTTGCTCAGGTTAATATTTCTTCTTTGCATTTAGTTGTATGGCCGTTATATACAAATGCCATCATCGCTAGTCTATTCGGAGTATCTCCTTTTAGAGGAATTGAGATTCGCGTTGGCAGATGAAGAAATGTTACAGTTGGAAGAAGAGAAGTGAATGCCGAGGCCAACATCTTAAGGTCGGAAGAGGCTAATAGGTTGCGGTTGGAAGAAGCTGACATGTTGAAGTTGGAGGAGGAGAAGAAGAAAAAACGACGCGCGTTTATAAATTCGTCACATTTTTAAAAGGCTTTAAGTCGGTTACCACCCGACAAGAGGATTCTCATGGAACCTGTTTCGCCACAAAAAAAAAACCCTTGATACTCACAAACTTTATCCACAACTTTTGATCTATCAGCAGTTCTTCCATTGCCACTAGCCGTGGTTTCTGTTAAAAGATGCTATTTGATTCATACTTTGAATAATTCGTCCAACAGAACCAAAAAACCAAACGATCCTCCCCTTAATTTGATATTTACAATCCAAATCATCAAGTTTCTTCTTAGGCACAAAATACCTTCTTTTTGGACGGTGCTTCCAAAGTGCTATAATCTGTATGCTCCATCTCAGAATCTGAACCATAATCGACAGTTTTTTGACCTGTCTGCTATTCTCTTCTTTCTCCTTTGAAGCTTATCCTTGATCGCTAAAAGAGGTTTCAAAATCAGCAATATCTTTTACATCTGTTAACCCTTGGCCTCCCTTGTCGCTCCGAACCTCTTACCCTGTGCTGCAACTTTCTAATTGTGTCATCCTGAGAAGCGGTTATTTGTTGTATGCCAGTGATCTTAGACTCCATTGTAGTACATTTATCCATCAATTCCTTTATAAGTTTCATGGTATCCTCATGATAACCTAACTAGCAGTGTTTTCGTAACACTAGCAGTTTCTCCATGCAAGCTAGCAGTTGGAACAGCTTTGCACTCCAATCTTCCAACCAAGTTATTATAATTTTTTTTACACAATGTTATTATTATTATTTTTTTGTTATTTATTTATTTATTTATTTATTAAATGTTTTTTTTTTTTTTTTTTTTACACTAAAAGGTCCAGCAGCAAAGCCCAAAAAAATCCTAGTGCTCATAAACATAGTATTTATAACTTATAAGTGTAACCCAACCACAAAAACATGATATCCACTAGCAGGACTTAACAAAAAGAACAAGCAGTTGAATCATACACACTAGCCGTACTAAGATTTCCAATAGCAGTACTACCTTTGTTACAAAGTTTTAAAAAAAACATCTTGAGACTTGAGACCAAGTATGCATGAAATTTACTATCCAAAACTAGTTGATTTAAAGCCTTGAATGACTAGTCGAGCCTTCAATGTAGTTCTAGAATGTGCAGCAGCTTCATACTCACCTTTAGTGGTGGAATTGGCCATAATTGTTTGCGTCTTTCACTGCCATGAGATAAGTCTGCTTTCCAAAAACTGAGCCCCTCCATTTGTAATCGTTCGATCCTAGCAAGATATTGATTACCCTAGCAGCAGTTATGGTAACACAAGCAAGTAGTTAACAGTTGGAGCAACATATCGGGAACTACATAAGGCGGATGAGTTTCCCAAAAGCAGTAGTTTCTATACAACCCAAGACCGTGCATGAAAACGTTCTCCATTATCTAAAACGTCCATTAGTAAGTAACATATTGCTTACCAGCAGTAAGCCATGTCAACAGCACATACAAACACGACAATTGTATTCTTGTATTTACCTTTGACCACATAAATAAAAAGTCACTTTTATTAATTTCATACGTTGACTAACTATATCCTAATACACAGCCAACTTTCTTTTAGGTTCTTATTCCTCTCAACGAGGCTGTTAAACACTGGTGTCTTGCCCAATTTAACATACCTACAGGAGTGGTAACATTCTATGATAGCGGCGACACGCTTGACTATGAATCACGTGTATGGTATGTCCGTGTTAGGGAGTGCTTACAGGTATCTTCTTATTATAACCCACTCATATTATTACTTGTTTGTTATACTTTGTGACCAGACACCATGCTTCTTATAACCAACATATATAATACAATTACGGACAACACATACATAAATAAACTTATACAGTAACTTGTTATACTTTGTGACCAGACACGAATACACCATGCTTGTGAGTAGTTGCCCATTATTTGTGTCTAGTTGCCCAAGAACAAATTTATTGTTGGCCAAAGTTTCTTGGGTGTTGTGTTGTAGCAGTTTGACTTTGAGTTTTGTGCACACTAGTTCCCTTCAAGTACATGCAACTATGTACCACCATCATTTCCTTACATCTATTCACCATTAATAAACCGTCCTTCTTATTTGAAATCCTAATTTTTATTTACCACAACCAACAACATAGTTTCTCATAAACATTTGTTATACTTACTTGTCTATACTCTATAGTAGTAACATCAAACGAATACCACAACCAACAACAGATTATCTAAAATATGTGTAGATTAACTAGAACCAACCAAAAATAAAGTACATAAATCTGCATGCTTCTGTATTTTAACAATTTATTTTCTTGATTTTAATTTACATTGTGTCTCGCACATATAATACGATATAGGAAATATATACTTAGCTACCAAGCTTGATTACTTTTAATTTACAACTGCACATAAGGTTCATGATTTAATAGGGCCACATATGATTTAGTTGCCCATCGTATGTATGTGCTTGCCCAAAAACAATTAACTTGTTGGACACAAGTTTCATTGTGCCTTTTTTGTGCAATAGTTAAAGTTGAAAAATTAATGGACTAGTTCCCTTCAAGTACATGCCACTAGCTACCACCATCATTTCTTTACGTCCTTTCCTCATTAATAAATTTTGTCCTACTTATGTGCATCCCCGATTTGGGTTTTTTACAAAATATCCATTCAATATTGAAGATAGCACAGCCAAGTGCACACTTACTCAGACTTTATGATATAAAAGTCTGAGTTATATTATGGTAGTGTATTATTACATAAAATATAAAGGATATGTAAATCTAATAATAGCATATGTGTGTTAGTTTATGTAACCAAAAAGTAATCAATATAAACCTGTTTAATGGCGTTTATTTACAAAACATACTCAATTAATAATTTTTCTAACCCAAGGGACGTAAAATTTTGTTGCATTTGGAACTAAACAAAATTCAAACTGGTTTAGTTGCCCCCAAACAGAAACTAGTTGCCCAAAATGGTTATCTTGTGGCCAAGAATCGGTTGAGTACAACAGAAGCTTCATTAATTAAACTTGGCCTAATGTGCAACAGTAATTACTTGACATGAATCAACTATTCACCACTTGACTATCCACATTAATTCAGATAGACTTCAATTCAAAATAAACTCCATGTCACCCCACCCCCGCTCTTTCCCCCACCCCATTTGGGTTATATAAACGGACAACATATATCCCAATATCATACAACTTTTGTCAGGGGAGACACACTAGCCACAAAGACAATTTACTACAAAAGAAATGGATAACTTACTTAAAGACATGGTTAACAACCTGTTTGTGCGTGACAATGAACGTGACTTCAAGTTCTTACGTGACATGCATGCAAAGGTGATCGACCTAACTCGTCGTTGCACTGTGAGGGCTGAGCAGATCAAGAAGTTGGAGTGCGTGGTTGGGTCCAGGCTTGCCGCTGCTGTTTTGGAAATCATGCGTGCAATTCAGGACGAGGAGCTTGAGAAAAACAGGACGCTGATGAGGCTAATGAGTGTGACTCAGCTCCAAGTTCTAAAAAAATCTCCTTTCTAGCAAAGTTGCGCAAAAATTATTAATCCTCTACTCCTACCTTGTTATGTGGTCTCTCTCACATTCTGTGATTGTCATATTTTGTGTTTTGGTATCTTCATGAATGTCGTTGCTTCGTTGATGTATTTTGTTATCCTTTAATGTATTGAAATGAAATCTATTATGAATAAAAATATTTCGAAGCACATGTCAAATGTTCGAACGTTGTTTATGAATCACGAATAAAAAACATATAATACTTTTGAACACATATATAATTTACAACATGACACTACATATCATATTTAATCCGGCTTGAACAAACAGCTTTATTTCATCAATAATTTGGTGACAAACGTGGTTATTTCGATCATATAATACTAACATTTTTCTGACAAGCCTCTAACAAGATCACCCGTCTATTTATTTTAACAGTTTTTGTTATTCTACAAGTCAAACTACCAGTTGTTCTAGAGCAAGCAAACGTTTTTGATAAGACAGGAATACATCCGAATGACTATAAGATTTCATTTAGGTTAGCCGAAAACGTTCCTAAGCAAGGGGGATTTTTGGTGATTGTGGTATGTGGGTTTGTGTATTTTTATATCGATTGGCACATGGTCTATCGTTGCACGTTGATGATCCCGCTGACGTCGCGCTAGCATATCGCGAGAAGATGATTCAGTTTTTTTATAAACATAGATTTTATCGTTTGTACTAACAGTTTTAAACTTATCTCCAACAGCACTTTCATTGTTTTATCATGCACCATCTATTGATATATTCATTCACACATAAGCCATTAATGACTAGACAATGGATTCATAACAACTATTTACTACACTAAAGACACTTATAACATGCATACATAAACCAATAATCATACAATACCTTGCATGCAGCAACCTTGGGTACGTGTAACATTCATTCAAAAAACAATGGGAGACACGAAGTAAAAGTATGTACACATTTTACATCTAAATTTGTTGTACAGTACATATAATCTTTTTTTTTAAAACTCCACAACTCCAGTTCATTTATTCTTCATTTGGAAGTCCATTTAATCTTGACATTTGGCCGTCCATTCCAAGAAAAAATAAAAAAATGCCACACATAGGTTTGTCAATTAATTTATTCCCATATCATTACACAAACACACTACACATAAAAACTTATAACAAATTAACCAAAAATTTCCCTATTACTATTTCCATATTAAAATAAACGGATCATAGTTTTCATACTATTAATAAGTACATTATTACTAGTAAAATAATAATACAACCTTTCCTAATATATATCAAATCTTCATCAAGATCACATTTGTACACAAGTCATAATGCCAATCTCCCAACCTTCTCTTTCCTCAAAAAATGCTGCTAAGCCTCCAGTTGCCTTATTTGATTTCAAGCCAAGGTATGCCTGCCATTACCTTTCGTGATTGTCACTTTCCCTTACTAGGTTTTTGTCCATACTTGCTAATCTCATTTGTATACATTTATTTACCTTTATTACAGGAGTACTACACGCTATGTATCTGAGAATCTTGTAGTTGAGATTCACTACGATGGTGAGTTCATTCGGTTGCCCAAATTAACTTACGCGTATGGGCGCACCCTTGTGCAAACGTTCAGTAAGTCCACAAGGATGAACTTTAATCAAATGCTTGACTTTTTGGCCAACAAGTTAGAGTGTGAGATACGGGCTTTGTATTTATGTAGGCCACTATTTGCTCTTTCAACTGGTTTGACAGTTGTTGAATGCGATAATGACATTAAAAGGATGTTTGAACTTGCCGAGGAATGTGGGTTGATCGGCTTATACATTGCACATGCACCTGATAAATTAGCATGTTTCTATTATGATAACCTAATGGTGGATCTTCTTGATGAGCCAACGCGTGCCAGGATAGCAATACATGATAAACTTGTGGAGCTTGCTACTTCTAATTCTGCCTCTGATATTGCTGCATGGAAGGAGGAAGAAAGGCGGTCACCTCCCCTAAGAAGCCCTCCGTTCCAAACTAGAAGTCAAGGAATTGAATGTCAAGGAAAGAATCTATTCATGGATTTTTTGGCTAGCGAAATTGTTCATGTTGACATTGGGTTCAGTGACGATGAATGGTACTGTGGGGTATTTTGTATCAATGGATGTTGGGCTTCTACTTCTTCCGTTAAGGACAGTTCTGGTCATAAGGTCTCTAGAAAACCTTATGCAAGGAGGCACTGCTTTCAAACACCAAGATCAAGCTTACGGAAGTTCAAGATGTCGAGGCATTTAAAGGCTCTAACAAGAGACCGCCATCGAGGAGGTGCGGGATTAAAAGCAACTTGGTTTTTAAGGAACGGAAGGTTGGAGTGTAGGTATTTTTATGCAGCATGCTCATGCTGTCGATAACGTTTAGAAACTGGGGTGTTAACATAACTTAAAACTCAAAATAGTTTGTCTAGTTTAGCCTTTTTTGTAAGGCAACGTTATGTAATTGTTAAACATTTTTTTGTTGGTGCTTCTTATGATTACCAAAAAAAATGTTCAACAATTACATAAAATTAACATGCGATGTTTTTGTGTAACCATCTGCTTTGGGGTTATAGTAGTACGCACCTGTTTTTTGATCTACGTTCGGTGTCCGTTTACATAATACTGTGTATGAATGCTTTATAGTATGATGTATATCATGGCAACCTTGATGGGGCATCTCTGTTTTAGGATAGCAACCCTATAGGGCAACTTCATTTTTTTTTTTTTAGATAACTAAACAAAGTAGAAAGTTATCATATAGGGCAACTTCATTTTATTGGGGGACTATAGATAAGGTTTTTTTTTTCCTTTCAATATTCAGCATTTTTTGGTGGGTGTACACGTGTTCAACTATGTTTTGGGCACGTGCATGGTAACTATCTCTTCCTGGTTTAGTGCTTTATCCAGCCTTGTTAGTATTTACCCACTTTGACCTCAAAAAAAATAAAAAAAATAAAAAACACTAAAAAAATTGTATTTGACAGTTTTGCAGCTTGATTATACAGTTTGCATCTTGTCTATCAAGTGTTTGGATTTACCTATTTTTTGCTAACTAAATACGTGCTTGCATTGGCATAACATAACAAATACATTATACAATTTAGTATACATATATTATGAAATACAACATATAACGAGAATAGGTGGTGGCTCACTTGTTCAATGACGAGCATGTCATTCCCTAGGTGTATCAATTGCAGCTTGTTCAATTGCTCGGTCATTTTTAGGTGGTTCACTTGTTATTCGACTTGCAAGTGGTTGGGTTTCTTCATCACTAAGGTCACTGGGTTCTGTACACATAGAATCATGAATTTCATCAGTTGTTGATGTAGTCTCACTTCTACCTCTGATACTCACTGAACCACCGCCTATACAAGATGTTGCAACATGTAGCCCCATCACACCATCACACCATCACCTCTACGAACTGCAGTTGTTTTTTCCCTGCTAACATGTATACCACCAAGTCTACATGCAGCAACCCCACAAAGAGTATTGTTGTCGCTTCCGTAAAAATTCATTGGACAACAATACCACATGATTTCTCTATTCGGTGCACGCCTTGCATCTAAGGTCAATCATACTTGTTTTCTCTTTCCATCCTGCACCCAATGCATACCATTTTCTCAACCGGTTTCGATGTTATAATGAAAAGAGTAGCATTCACGGTTTATATAAGAACGTCTACTAGCATAACCATCTGTATTTTTCCTCTTCATTTATTACACTTGAATGGTGTGCCATACTAGTTGGTTGGAGAATTTAATTGAAGAGTAACACACACTGTTTCTAAAATATTCAATTACCTTGTGACTAGTGAAATTAAATGTCAGCCAACATTGTTATAGCAGGAGTAACCTTAGAAAACATGTAGTAACAACATGTTTATATTATTTGGTCTTCAGCACTAGCAGTACTAACATGTAATAACATTTTTAAGTCTTAATTCCGAAACCTTAGACAACATGTACTGACAACACGTTTATATGATAAATTGTCTTCAGCACTAGCAGTCCTAACTTTAACTAGCCATTTTTAGTCGTTAGTGTGACAGCCGTAAGATACATGAGGGACCTAGAATGACAAACACTTAAACCTTTTTTACCCCACACATCAGTTTATGGTCCCAACAATGAACATCCCCACATTCCTTGTTATACACTAGGTCACTTTCAGCAAAGAATCCAAATAAAAAAATATCGTTGTCCTTTTCGTCTATTTTTAGAAAAAAATCCAGGTTTGTTGTACTCTCCCGTATGTACTTTGTTACCTTATTCGTTCATATATTTATACATGAATATAAATAACTGTGCACTTTTATATTTTATATTCTATTAGTAAATTTTTTATTTAATTCAAAGGACCCCGAACCCTGCTTTCATAAGTGAACGGCCATGTTAAGAGCCTCAACCCAAAACGTCGGTGGAAGGTGTGCTTGAAAAATTAAAGTGCGAATAAGGTTATTGATGGTACGAACCATTCGTTCAGACTTACCATTTTGTTGGGATATTTTAGGGCAAGAAAAACGGACTTGAATTCCATTATTGGCAAAGAGTTTATGCATGTTGCAGTTATTGAATTTACCACCATGATCACACTGAAAAGATTGAATTTCACACTTAAACTAAGTACGAACATAGTTACAAAACAATACAAATTTAGACAAAACATTATATTTATTAACTAAAAGATACGCCCAAACAAAGTGCAAATAATGATCCAGAAACAAGACATAATATTTAAATCCAGACATACTCGGAATGGGTGAAGTCCACATATCCGAGTGATAATATCAAAAGAAGAAGTAACCAGAGTATCTGAATTCATAAATGGAAGCCGCACGTGTTTGCGAAGCTGACACGCATGACAAAGCACGGGAGGTTTCTCCTTATTACACGAAATAAAATTATTAGAGACAAGACGACGTAACACGTCACTTCCTGGATGTTCAAGACGTTGGTGCCACGTATGTTGACTGACAAGAAAAACTTGAGGAATAGTAGATGGAGTCGTGACCGGATAAAGATCCCTCGTGCTATCACATCGGAGAAGCACCCGACGCATCATGAAATCCTTAACAGAAAAACCAAACGCATCAAATTCAATAGTACAATTATTGTCACGAACAAATTGACGAACAACAATCAAATTTTTAATAATATGTGGAGTAATTAGAACATTATTTAGGTGGAGAGAACGAAAAGGTGTTGGCAAAACACTATGCCATGTATTAGTGACGGGTATAGAATGACCGTCACCAACCGAGATAGACGGAAACACGCATTCATTAAAAATTTCACTTAAACTAGTAACTAAAGTGTTCAAATGAGATGAGGCACATGTATCCATATTCCATGCACCGGGATCATGGAGCGCCCCGGCAGTAAAAGCATGAGGCAAATTAGTGGCTTGACCCGGCACTTCCATGGACTGAGCAGGATGCGCCGAGGGGCTGTTTGTAGTAGTAGCTGAATTCAAACTAGCCTGTTGGGCCACAAATGGTTGGGCCAGGTACTAGGGATTCATGGGTGAGTAATAAAAACACGGTGGAACTATGAGGCTAGCAAACTGATGAGCTACCTTGTTAATACAAATAAGCCGTAAAAACGTTTATTTATATTTTACGATCTTCTAATGTTTTGTCGATAACAAACGTAAAATCATGTTAACGAAACAAATAAAATACGTAAATGGTTTGAACTAATAGTTTCTAACATATTCACATTTTCACATAAAACACTAAAACAAGTATAAGTGATTTTATGATTTAGTATTACATATGTACAACAACTAGTGTTTACATATTTGGGTATAATATACACATAACTAGTATGTAGTATATTGGGTAATATAAATGGGGTAGAAACTTAAGTATCACAACCCATTGGGCAAATACATTGAATGTAGTTGGGTACAACCCAAAGCCCATGACCCATGGAGCTTGACCCATAACCCATTGCATGATATCATGCTTATATCATACATGGATAAAATCCATAACCCATGGATCAACCCATACCCAAGTGACTAGGTGCATTGCACTCAAGAGATACATTGTATCTAGCTAAAGACCCATGGATCAACCCATGACCCATAACCAAAATACCCATGGGTAAAAGGGAGCGTCCCACGGATCCCCAGTAATACACTGGACAGATCCCTCAAGGGAGGGATCTGTGGGATCCGGGGAACAGTAGTGTTTTTCTTCTATAAATAGTGAGCCATTTCTTCCTTTTAGTTCACCACTTTCACACATACTCTCTCCAAGTATTATATCTCTCTAGCATCAGATCCAAGAGATCTATGTAGTTTGTCTTTTGTTTTTGTGTGATCTTCTAGGTTCCTCTTAAAGGCAAGATCACCACCTTTGAAGTCAAGCAAGCTCAAGTCCAAGAGTTGCCATGCTTCCTCATCATCAAGGCTACTGAAGTCTTCTTCTTGATGATTCTTTTCTTTCTTCTAAGAAGTGTAGTGTTGAAGACATTAGTGAAAGATGTCTCAAGGGTCAAGACGAAGACATTAGTGAAAGGTGTCGATCGTCCATATTGTAGGCATTAGTGAAAGGTGCCTAGAAGCCAAGTTACAAGACATTAGTGAAAGGTGTCTTGAAGATCTAGCCACAAGACATTAGTGAAAGGTGTCTTGAAGATCTAGCTAAAGGAATTAGTGAAAGGTGCATTAGATGTACAATCGATATGGTGTGTTTTGATGTACAAGATAGACTAGTACTAGATCCAAGGATGGTGATATCCTTGATGGTTTTGTAACAAGGAGTAGATCTCCTTGAGATTAGGTGTTATGTTGTGATGGGTAGTAGTTCTTCCATGGTAATGGAACTAGGTGCTTAGCCTAGTACCTAATAAAGGGTAGGCGACGTTGTGTAGGTGTGGTTCACCTTGGAGTGAAAGAACCCGGTGGTTAGCCTAGCACCGTATAAAGGGTAGGCGACATTGTGTTAGGTGTGGTTCACCTTGGTGTGAAAGAACTCAGTATTTAGCTTTGTACCGGAAAAAGGTTAAGCGACGTTGTGAAGGCTTCTCCGCCATAAGGAGTTGGTGTAGTGCTTACGAACTCTCGAGTGGGTGACTCGGGGATTGGAGTAGGGCAAGGAAGGTGTCCTTGTAGCCGAACCACTATAAATACTTGTGTCGTGGTGATGTGCTTTTTACTCTTTATCTTTCATTACACGTTTATATATCTATCTATCAACGTCCAACATAAACAACCAAATAGATGGACATAAGTCGATCTAAATATTTAAAAGGAAGTTTTAAATTGGTAAAACTATTCAACCCCCCCCTTCTAGTTTTCCACAATTGGCATCAGAGCTTCGTTACCAAGTTTCTTAGAGTATGTTGTACTTTAAAAACTTGATACGATCCGTGTATGTTTGAAAACTACAAAGAAGGATTTTTCAAGTCATGTTTTAAAAATCATTATAATGTTTATTGTTGGACAATGATAGAATGTTCTAACATTTTCCTTGTTAAGTATTCTCCATACTTAGATTTGGGCATCCTAAGAAGATCATGAAGAATTTCTCTAAATATTTCTTTCCCTAAAAAGAATATTTAGCAAAGGATTGGGGTATCTTAGAAGATCATGAAGTATTTCGCATCTATGGTTTCTAAAACCATAAAAAGGGAATATAGCAAAGGTATGTTTTCTTAGTTACAATTTTTGGTAAAAAACGTGCTAAATTGCTTGTGGATAAATGGTGAGATATGATACTATCTTATAACAAGCATAAAATGAAAAGTGTTTTTGTTGATCTTTCTCTCTTTGAAGTTTTGTTGTTAGATATCTTGTTAATCAAGCTTGAATAAAGGTAAAAATGGTTAATATAACTTCACTTAAAAGTCTACAAAGGTTAAACCTTTTCGTCGGGTCAAAACGTACATTTTGTAATTCAGTGTAGATCCGAGGATCCCTCAGGTTACACTGGGCGGATCCCTCAAGCAAGGGATCCGTGGGATCCGTGGTACAAAAGACATTTTTTGTGTGAATTTCAAAAATTCATAACTAATTAACCGTAAGTCGTTAGAAGTCGTGCCACCTATCGTTTTAAAGGTATTTGAGTCTACTTTCATTTAAAAATGATTTCATAAACTGATTCAAAACAAAAATTTACAGAATCATTGATTTATAATAGAAAGTCATTTTTCGGTCATAACTTTTGCACAAACTTTTGATCTAATTAGAAACGGATGTTTTTATCTTTGAATAACAATGTGTCCTCTTTTGAATTCAAGGTATCATATTTATAAAGGAAACTAATCAAGCTTGGTATACATGTTTAACACAAAGCGATGAAAAGAACTTTCGTATGCTATGCTAAATGATAAATTGTTTCCCTTGCATTACTTGATTATTTGCTTATCTCAAATAGCTTTTGTGCTTGTTTGATTGATTATCATATGTGGTTTCCTTACCTTGCTATTCACTCTCTTTCTTGTCGATTTAGTATTTTTCTACTAATCAATGTGCTACTTGAAGGAGTGTTTGGGATAACATCTAGTTGTGTCGAAAATGTTAGTTTTATAAGTTGAAAAATGTTTAAAACATTTAACACACTAAAATGGCTTTTTGATTGAGTTTGTCATGTGTGCAACATAAATGTTTTATGTGCCTATATGATTTCTTGATTTCATATTTTCTTGTATCATTTTCTAAAAACAACAAGAATGTACATCGGATCATAACCTACACTTGTGTTGATGATGTACTCTCCCGTTTTCCTTTTCATGATCGCTCTCCAAGCTTCATAGTAGGATTGACAGCTTAATTATTTCATCCGATATACTCAAGTAAATTATTTTGCAACGCAAATATAATTGTTCATATTCGAAAGTCCAAACTCGAGCTTTCCAACAACATATGTTGAACTAGCTCATCCAACCATTTTTTGTTCACCATATGGACAACTTTTAATTTTTTTGACACCTTCGTCACCTTAGTTGTTTCAAGTATTATATTAATAAAAACGAAGCAAAGTATCATCATTGTTACTCTTCGATAGGACATTGTAGGAATATAAATTTTCCTAACTTGAGAATGAATATTGGAGAACTTATTGCACTAGAAACTCAATTTGACCTAACGGTTGAATTGCTTCCTTGATAGAAGTTGGGTATGTGGAATCGCCCGTAAAAATGGTTGTGTTTAGCCGTAATTGAGCACCGCTAGTAATAGTCTCATATTCATTCTCTCACTTGAGAAATTTATACTCCTATGTTTTCCTAAAGTAAGTTTACAATGGAAATACTTTGTATTGTCTTAGGATTACTAATCAAACAAGTTGTAAAATTAATTTTTCTTTTAGTTAATCACAACCACTTGCCTCATCAAGCGATTATCTTGCTTTGATCGAGAAGAGCTGCAATACTTCAAGGATGAAGTTCATTGTATGCTAATCACCATCCGTAATAACTATACTTAGTTCATTACCTTCACTAAACCAAAACAACCTTCTAAACAATTCACTGCCTTAAGGACGCATATACATGTGTCTCTTATTCTTCAACATACCTTGCATGCCATTGTTAATACAAACGATTTACTAATCTAGATCGTAAATATGTTTTGAGCTTCTTGAATAAGTGCTTGTTAAGTTTGATAATCCTCTATGTTATTTGTGAGCTAGATTTCATATTAATTGCTTATGTGCTATTCTTACATGCTCTCATTGCTATGTTTTACATGTATACATATATGCTTGCTGTAAGAAATCATTAGTTTCAAAATTCAATACATAAAGCAAATTTATGCAACCATTCTGTTAAGGAAATTTGTCTCAGAAACCGGATCCCTTGGTTATAACTAGCCGGATCCCTCAAATGAAGGATTCGTGGGATCCGAGTGGACAGAGGTGCATTTTTAGCTTGCTTGCATCAATCCAACCTTCCGGTCTTTATTGGACTAGTTAAACATGATACTTTAGGATCACTTATATCTTCCTCAAGCTCAGTATGTCTCACACTCACTCATAGCGAACTTAGGATCACATTCAAGGTGCTTTTGATTTATCACTTCGCCAAAACTCGCCATATTTCCGCTCCAATGCAATTACAATCATTGTATTTCAAACATGTCTCTAGAACACCTCACACTAAGCCAAACATAGTGTCTTAAGGCAAATTAAGTCCTTATCAAGTTAAGTAGATCCTTCCTACTCACACATAACTCACCTAGATCATACTCAAAGACGCTTGTAGATCCATCGTCTCATTTTAATCCATTACTCTTCTGCTCTTAAAGCTCACACATCATTTTTCACTTATATCTAAATGTTGGAGACCGCTTATAACAAATCAATCATAATCATCCTTACTAAAAAATTGGTCAAAATTAATCAAATCCTAGTTTTTCCATCTTAAGCCTCTAGGATATTTTCCAAAGGATTAATCTAAGTCACTATCTGATCTCTAGGATCATTTAGCTTCACTTGACACTCTCAAAATCTTTAGTGTCATTCTTGTTCATGCATTGGTACTCTTGAAAGTTCCAATTCCTTCCATAAAAGGCAATCATTAGCTACATCACTCATTACCTTCAAGTATTTAAGAACCTTTTCATTTAAGACACTTAGGAGGACTGAAACACTCAAGGTGATATAGATCTTAGATCTTAGAAACATCATTTCCACTCCTTCATAGCTGCTGAGAGCCGGATCCCTAGGATTAGCCTAGACGGATCCCTCTTAGGAGGGAACCATGGGATCCGGGTGACAGATTATGTCAAACCTTGCTAAAACAATCATTTCAACTTATCTTTCTAACTCTAACACTCCATCTCATCTTAAATGAGTTCCTAGATCAGTACAAACTCTGAAGTTGACTCTTGTGCATGTTAATCATCACATTCCAATGAATCTTAGTGGCTTAAGGCTTAAATGCACTTGCCAAATCTCTTGCTTTATAAACCACATTGTTAGGACTTCCATAGTCATCACCTTCATTCTAACTTTCAGCACTTTAGGAACCCTTACAAACCTCTTGAAATCATCTCATAATGAGGAAAACTCCATGTAGTAACTTATCCACCAAAGAACCACCCAAGAAAAAGGCTCGTGTTATACACAAAATCTCTTCAACCGAATCATCTCCGGTCAAGCCAACAAATGCTAGGATCTTTCCTCAACCAATCAAACCAATTCCTAAAAGGATAGTACCCACAAAACTACCTATGCCAAACACCACCATACCTCCTAGGCCAAACAACATCATCTCCACTAAACCATCACCATTGGTTCCTAGAGCTATCTCTTTTACATCTCCACTATCATCACCACACCTCTACAATTTAGAGGATTTTCCTCCTAGGCCGTCTCATCCGCCTCCGCCGACAACATTCTCCTCATTAGGAGGAATAATGATACAAAATCAAGGTGTTGAGTCAACACTTGCTCCGGCTTCCTTTTCGCCGTTTCCATCATATAATCCCATTTGGATTATGAGAAATCATCAAAGTCAACCACCCGACCATATGGAAGTTGACACTTCTCTACCACCACCATCATTCTTGGTCGAGCCATTCTCAAATGCGCCTCCACCAATCCCTCCATCGTTTGAAGCTCCACAAGCCGCTTTACTTGATCCTTCGCATCAAGCCATTTCATTTCTTCCACCACCACTACCTAGCCATGACAAAGATTGCTATCATTGTCAACATGTTGAAAGTTTGATACATGAAGTACGAGAAGATCAACGTTTCATGTTCTATCATCTCCTCGAATGTTTCGACGAGATTAAACCTAAACAAAACTTGAGGTAGAAGATTTTAGTGGTGTCCTAGCATCAAGTGTTAGTTGGTCTAGAAATTCCTAGTCATGTATCGTCTATTTTCTTAGTTTTTAGAGTCATGTATATCATAACTCTAGTTTTATTAAATGAAATTACATGCTACTTGCTATATTTATGAGTATATGTTTATGTTACATATCTCACTTTGGTGATAACACTATTTGTTATACCACCATTTACTGATTTTATTCATCAGATAGTCGGATCCCTTTAGTTAGGCTAGACGGATCCCTACTAGGAGGGAACCGTGGGATCCGTGAGACAGGAAACTATTTTCCTACTAACTTGAGTCATATTTGCAGGAAATTACGCATTATACTTGTTTTCTAACATTTGTTTTGTAGTTATTCAATTAACACATGAAGAATTTGACACCCTAAAGCTAGGGGGAGCTTGGTGTCAAAACAATACGTTGCAAAATTACTTGCAATCTTAGATTTACATTTCATGACATCCCTTTACAAAATTGCAATCATCTAGGGGGAGCACACCCGTCACATAGACGAAATCTTTTGCAAAACTTAGTTGCAAATGAACTAGATTATAATTACTTTCTTGACGCCCTTACTTAGGGATGGACTCGTCAAGGGGAGTAAAGACGAAATCCTTTCCCGTTACTTGCTCTCTATTTATTTCTTTCACATGTTTTTCTTAAAAACAATGTGTTGCCTTCTTTCGAAACTCTTTTTGTTTCGACAAAAAAGGGGAGAAGAAAGTAAAAACTACAAATTCAAACTTTTACGAATTTTAGCTTTTCCTTAAAATAATTTTATGTTTTGTCATCAACAAAAAGGGGGAGATTGTTAATACAAATAAGCCGTAAAAATGTTTATTTATATTTTACGATCTTCTAATGTTTTGTCGATAACAAACGTAAAATCATGTTAACGAAACAAATAAAATACGTAAATGGTTTGAACTAATAGTTTCTAACATATTCACATTTTCACATAAAACACTAAAACAAGTATAAGTGATTTTATGATTTAGTATTACATATGTACAACAACTAGTGTTTACATATTTGGGTATAATATACACATAACTAGTATGTAGTATATTGGGTAATATAAATGGGGTAGAAACTTAAGTATCACAACCCATTGGGCAAATACATTGAATGTAGTTGGGTACAACCCAAAGCCCATGACCCATGGAGCTTGACCCATAACCCATTGCATGATATCATGCTTATATCATACATGGATAAAATCCATAACCCATGGATCAACCCATACCCAAGTGACTAGGTGCATTGCACTCAAGAGATACATTGTATCTAGCTAAAGACCCATGGATCAACCCATGACCCATGACCCATAACCAAAATACCCATGGGTAAAGGGAGCGTCCCACGGATCCCCAGTAATACACTGGACGGATCCATCAAGGGAGGGATCCGTGGGATCCGGGGAACAAGAGTGTTTTTCTTCTATAAATAGTGAGTCATTTCTTCCTTTTAGTCCACTTTCACACATACTCTCTCCAAGTATTATATCTCTCTAACATCGATCCAAGAGATCTATGTAGTTTGTCTTTTGTTTTTGTGTGATCTTCTAGGTTCCTCTTAAAGGCAAGATCACCACCTTTGAAGTCGAGCAAGCTCAAGTCCAAGAGTTGCCATGCTTCCTCATCATCAAGGCTACTGAAGTCTTCTTGTTGATGATTCTTTTCTTTCTTCTAAGAAGTGTAGTGTTGAAGACATTAGTGAAAGATGTCTCAAGGGTCAAGACGAAGACATTAGTGAAAGGTGTCGATCGTCCATATTGTAAGCATTAGTGAAAGGTGCCTAGAAGCCAAGTTACAAGACATTAGTGAAAGGTGTCTTGAAGATCTAGCCACAAGACATTCGTGAAAGGTATCTTGAAGATGTAGCTAAAGGCATTAGTGAAAGGTGCCTTAGATGTACAGTCGATATGGTGTGTTTCGATGTACAAGATAGACTAGTACTAGATCCAAGGATGGTGATATCCTTGATGGTGTTGTAACAAGGAGTAGATCTCCTTGAGATTAGGTGTTATGTTGTGATGGGTAGTAGTTCTTCCATGGTAATGGAACTAGGTGCTTAGCCTAGTACCTAATAAAGGGTAGGCGACGTTGTGTAGGTGTGGTTCACCTTGGAGTGAAAGAACCCGGTGGTTAGCCTAGCACCGTATAAAGGGTAGTCGACGTTGTGTTAGGTGTGGTTCGCCTTGGTGTGAAAGAACTCGGTATTTAGCTTTGTACCGGAAAAAGGTTAAGCGAAGTTGTGAAGGCTTCTCCGCCATAAGGAGTTGGTGTAGTGCTTACGAACTCTCGAGTAGGTGACTCGGGGAGTGGATTAGGGCAAGGAAGGTGTCCTTGTAGCCGAACCACTATAAATACTTGTGTCGTGGTGATGTGATTTTTACTCTTTACCTTTCATTACACGTTTATATATCTATCTATCAACGTCCAACATAAACAACCAAATAGATTGACATAAGTCGATCTAAATATTTAAAAGAAAGTTTTAAATTGGTAAAACTATTCAACCCCCCCCCCTTCTAGTTTTCCACATACCTGTTAGGCCACAAGAGGTTGGGCCGGCATGTAGGCCGATACATGTGTGCTGCCTAAATTAGTTGATTCAGTAGGCAATTGTGTGGTTGATAAGCCACAGGTGGAACAATACTAGATTAGGGTGAACTATTACTAATTCGTGTGGGTTTGCTACTCTCCAACGAGTCTCCCAATCCAAGTCTAGCCAACAATTTTCCTAATAACTCACCACTATCATTTGACTTCATCTTATTACTATTTTTTGTCCTCGTTGTTAACACATTGATCATGCACAAATTTACACTCAGTTCCATACCGACACGACCCCTTAGCTAAATTGTAACACGGACGCCATGACTTAAATTGAGGAGAAGGGGGTCGACGATTCATACCTGATTGAGCCATGAGTACCAAAGGCAACGTGGATGAAGAATCAACGGGAAGAGCAATGGACTTTGGCTTCAACCGCATCTCCTCGGTGATGAGCATGGACCGAGCGGTTTTGAAGTCAGGAAAAGTATCCTTATGATGCATGATGCCACAAACTTGATCACACTTTTCCAATAAGCCTTCTAGGGCATAATGAACGAGGTCCTAGTCATTAACGGGCGAATCAAGGCTAGCAAGTATAGTGGCACTAGACTCAAATTTGCCAAGCAAGTTTCCATGCTTTGATTACCAAGTTTGAGTGATCTTAATTCCGCCTTCAATGCATTAGTACGGGGCCGTTTATTATCCTTAACGATGTCAATGATGATGTACCATGCTTCCTTTGCAGACTTTAGACGTGCCACCACTAATGATTGGAGTGTATCCAAAAGAGTAGTGAAAATCCAAGAAAGTACAATCTTGTCTACCTTGAACTCTTCGGGTGTGAAAGGGATAGAAGCACTTGATGAAGTTTCTGTAGTTTCGCCATGGATATACTTAACTACCTCGTAACTATAACATAATTGTTCGAAGAAAAACTCCTAAGACCCGTAATTCGAGTTGTTTAGGTCAAGTTTGACGGGAACCCGAGTGAGAAGATGATAATGTGTAATAACCGAAAGCTTTTCCGAGAGTGGCATAACGGGAGGGTTATTTGAACTTGTCATGATGATAGTGTTTAGTTTGTGGCGTTAGGAGTGGATTAGGGTTTTGTTGTGTATGGAATATAAAAGTGACAATATATAAATGATAGGGTTTAATCGATGAAACAGTGGGAAAAAACTAAGCTTATGACCGAGCACAAGCAACTTAAAGTAACGATACATGTGGATTTGTGACCTAAGCACAAATCACCAACACTATAGCAGGCGAGGGTGATGATAGGGTTTATGAGATTGACGGCAGTTTTAGGGTTTTTAGGATCGATGTGTGGCTGATACCATGTAATACGGTGTAAAATGTATTCATATCCTTTCCAAATAAACTTAGTACAATATATACAATAATACAGACTATTCTAGAACCGGGCTTAGGCTCAATATAAATACAGGCTAACTATAACATGTATGTTAGGTTCACAAAAATTGATCAATACCATTTTAAACCACTTAATATAAGTATAAGGGTGTTAGGGGTACTTCCTAGTGGTTAGTTGCACCCCTATAATCCACTCTGTAGATAGGAAAAAACATTTTTTAATAGTTTTGTATTTTTTGTCCGTTAATATTTTTAACTTATCAAACTTTATATTTACAATTTGAATAATAATCTAGTTTACATAATGTAATGATTTAGGAGGTTAATTATCACTAAGAGTACAATTTAGGTGACATTCGATCCCTCTATCGGTTATATATATATATATATATATATATATATATATATATATATATATATATATATATATAGGGGAGGGTTAACGTGAGATCAAGCTTAAAGTTGTAAAAATAAGATCAAGTTTAAAAAACCAATAAAACATTTATAAATAACAATTTTAGCAATAATACACATAAAAAAGATATTTTAATACAAATTAACATTTTAGCAACCAATAACCAAATGATACATGAGTTTAGATTAGTGATACACCTGATACATATTATACTAATAAATATTTCAAAGTCTGATACACATACAAAAACCTGATACACATTATACTTCTAATCAAAGAGTATCACCTAGGTTTCAGAAATTTAAAAAAATCTATCGAAACTTTAACAATTTTAGTTGTAGTTAATAGAAAATTTATTTTTCTTGTAAGGAGTGTGTCGCTTGTTAAATTTTAGTTGGATCTCATTTTAACAACTTTAAGCTTGATCTTATTTGATCTAGATTCTATATATATATATATATATATATTACATGTTTGGCTTTTTGGAGGTAAAACATAACCGAACAACGTATACGTAAGTAACATTGTAATTGCCACCTGTTTGTGAACTTTTTTTATTTTTGACAAGTTTAATGATGACAGGCACAAGATTTTCAAGATCCAGAGGTGCATCACCGACACGTCTCACGTCTATTTGGTATTTTCCCGAGCCATACAATAACTGTCGAGAGCACACCAGATCTTTGTAAAGCTGCAGACTACACGCTTACTAAAAGAGGTTTGTACATACTCTTTTTTCTTAAAACAAAAGGCAAAAGAATAGGTATAGGACAAAAGTTCAATACGAAACAAAAAAAATCTAAAAGAACAAACCGTTACATCTTAACCGTTGATCTAACTTTCATCCGATGATGACATTTACTTTCATTCGTATCATTTATTTAGCTATAGGGGTATCTATGTAAATTTATTTGTTTCTCATATTACACGCATTCTCTCACTCACTCATTCACAGACACTCTCATTTACACACTCTTTCTCTCTCTCACCACACATTCATCTTCATTAGATCTAAACTTTTTCAAACCCACTAATAGCCAATTCTTTACTTGACGAAGCGGCAGAGCTAGATTCTTACTTGACGGCGAAGATTGATGCGGTGTTAACGGCGTTGTGAGATCAGGAGATGACGGAATCGGAAACTCACATGGCGCCGGAGAATCCACAAATACAAATGTCCAACAATAAATGGTTCTGGTTAAGAACCAACATGTACAGATGTCCAGCTGTCAGTTGCAGGGGGTGGAGCAACGTCGTTTGGATCGATTTTGGGGTAAGGTGTGTAGGTGTCCTTGTTTGATGCTACTGCTTGTTTCATTTGGATTCATATTGTGTGATGGAATTGTAGGGGAAATAACAACGAAAAGTTTGTTGTTTGAATTTGTTCGGATGGGTTTGGGTGTTGAAGAGTGTTAACTGTTAAGGGTTTGATGTGAAATGTGTAAGTAAAATGTTTCTAGATATTTTCTTTTCTTTAAATGAATTAAGTGGCCGCATTAATTAAAGGACGTATGCAGAATTGAATACTACTAATTAAAGTAATTTATTGCTATTAAAGCAATGGTTGGATCTCACGTATCAGTCTTTTAAAGAATCACATGTGATTCATACAGAATCACATGTGATTCTTTGACGAATCCCTTGTGATTCATACAGAATCCCATAGGATTCTTTGATGAATCACTTATGATTCATCCCTAATCGCATGTGATTCATACAGATTACCCATGTGATCAAACAGAATATAAGTAACAAACATGATATATTCAAAGTAAACAAGATGTATTCAAAGTGAAGAAGAATTTTTCTCATAACATTACACAACAAAAATAAAATCTCAAGTGATTTTGTACTTTCATTTTATATAAAGCAAAATGAAAATTCCATGGGATTTATACAGAATCTCATATGATTCTCCTTGTGATTCATATAAAATCTCATGTGGTCCATACAGAATCTCATGAGATTCTTTGATGAATCACTTGTAATTCATAAAGATTACACATATGGGATTCTGTTTGAATCACATAAAAGATACTCGTCAAGTATCTTTATGGAACACATAGAATTCTATATGAATCACAAGGGGTCAAAGAGAATCACATGAGATTTTGTATAACAACATACAACTTTTTAATAAACAGATTCCAAAAGCTCATTTCAACAATCATATAAAAAACATATACCCCTAAAAAGCTATAACATAAAAGTATAAAACTCAAAAACATTGATTTACTCATTTTTACAAATCACTTGTGATTTTTTATAAAATAACAAATCATAAGTGATTTTTTTACGAATCACGTGGGATTTTTCTGGACGGAAATTTTGAAAAAAAAAGTTCGTCGAAAGTATATAAAAGTGCATATCTATAGAAAGATGATTTAATTCTCGTCGCGATGGTGTATTTTTTGTAACTTAAAGATTTTACCGTTTGCAAAATATGCTGTTTTTTAAAAAAAATGTGGAGAGTGGGTTTTTATATTAAATGAGCTAGAATGACAAATTTGTCCTTTCTTTGTTATTTTTTTAGTTTGATCTATACCGTTAGATGAAAGCAAAATGAAAGGCTAAGATGTGCTTATTTGTTCGTTAGATTTTTGTTATTTGTCATGGATCTCACCTCATAGGTATACTTGACTTGTAGGTCAAATAATATATTTTTCACATTTAAAACTGTCATGAACATCTAAATGTAATTAACACCAACATTGAATATATGTGTAGCACATATAGCTTTTAAATTTTCTGCACTATAAAAAATTACCGTATGTGTTTAGAAGTCAAAAGTAGTACTTTTGACCTCAAAAGTCACAAAGCTGCTATATGGGCCCGGCTTCACAACAGTGAACATGCTTATGGAATGGCCAAACATATATTTGACTTGGTTGATCCTGATCATGAAAGCAATTACGAAGGAGGACTTTACAGCAATTTGTTCACTGCACATCCCCCTTTCCAAATTGACGCCAACTTCGGGTAACCACTATCTGCACATTAAGCATTTAAGCCAGTGTCCTACAAATAATAATGCATAGATAAATAAATTTTATGGTCCGTTTGGATTGTAGACGGGTATAGGATTCGGATTTGGATTTAGATTTGGATTTGGATTTTAATTTTGATTTTGTATAGGTTTTGAGTTAAATGAAGAGAGAGAAAAATAAATGATTGATATATTATTTTATAAATGAAATAAAGATTTTTTTAATTCTTTTTTGTAATTAAAATTGAAAAATAATAATATATGTGGTTAGAACAAGCTAGAGATAAAACATGTCACTGAATTCTTTTCAAAAGCCACATATGTTTAGTGGAATGCATCTATCATTCAAATCATGTGTCAGAAAAAAAATTATACCAAACATTGGATTTGATTTTTCTATGATTCTAAATACCCACATACCCCTATACCAAATGGGTACTTATATTATCAAGTCATTAATCATGCACGTGGGTTGTTTCAGGTTTTTTGCAGCACTTCCACGAGATAAATGGTCAAAAGGTTCAATCAAAGGATAGAAGGCTCGTGGGAATGTTACGGTTAGCATTTCATGGGATGAAGGTGATCTTCATGAGTTTGGTCTTTGGTTTTCTAAGACCAATGACTTACACAACTCCAAGAATCACAATACTACAAAAAGAGTGCATTATAGAGGAAATACTATCACTGCCAAAATAGCGCATGGGAAAGTTTACACATTTGATAAGCGGCTAGATGCATCAAGACAGTATCTTTGTTCGATTCCACACTTCTTTAGCTTCTGTTGAAGACTTGAAGAAGGTTTTTCTGATGAAATATGTGAGGGTTTTTTTTTTTTTTTTTTTTTTTGTCTGTCGAATGTGTTGATGAAGTTTATGTCAAATGTAACAATGTTGAAGCCCAAAGAAGTGAGGAAACAATCACATACCTCGTGGGATTATTGCGAGATTTGGGAAGTTTTTGTTTTGTTCAAGATAACTGAGATCATTATATATATAGTGAATTTACGCCACTTTGAACTTGTCCTGATTTCACCTGTCATCCATACTTTTCAGAATGAAAAGTGATTTTACGCTCCTAATGTCCTCAGTATAGGCCAGTTAATGTTTTTATATGCCAAGAACAATTATGTATGTTTTAGTATTTGTATTATGGGTCATATTAATAGGCTGCTATGGTTCAAGGTTTGGGCCAAAGGCCAACAAACCAAACAGTCGTTTATGTGACTGTATATGATGGCAGTTATAGTTAGTTATTTGGTAGTTAAGTTAGTTTATGATAGTTAGAGTCCAAACGACACAATGGTTCATGTTAACTGTCATGTGTCGTTTCATGTAGTATAAATGTGTTCATAAGTGTCTATAAACAATCATCCATTCATATCAATAAAATTACATTGTTTACTATCTTACACTGTTTCATTCACAACCAAACTATGGTGAACTATAAGCATGTCATGAATCGAAATTGGCTTCAATACCAACATGTGCAACATTGGTATCAGAGCAAAGGCTCTGAAACTTGGGGGAAGCCAATTCACAAACAAGGGAAGATGGGACTCACTAGGAAATATTTGCAGAGAGAAACTCCACAGAGATTGTTACCCTGGAACAATCAAAAGAGAAAGTTATCTCCTGAATGCAAGGAGATGTTAAGGAGAAAAGTGAAAGAGATTGAAGCATTCAATGCCTCAAAACTGCCTGCAACTGTCAAAGACCATGGAGAAGGAAGCAAAAGTACTTTGAAGGAGAAGAGAGCACGTTGCTATGTTTGCAAAAAACGTGGCCATGTGTTCTGGAAATGTCCAAACAGAAGGAACAAGATCATGACTAAAGATCAAAACAAAGTGTTGAAGCCCATTGTCAACAAAATTGATGAAAAGGTGAAGTACCCTGAGAAAGTACATGTAATAACTGATTATATGGTAGAAGGAACAGATTGTGGAAATTGGAACAACATATGGTATGTAAGCAGTACATACAAACAACATATGTGTCCAACTAAGTCATTATTCAAGAGAATGAAGGACAGGTGTCAAATGGAAGGAACAACACATGAGAAGAAGTTCATTTTTTTCTCATGGAATTGGAGAAGCAACACTGGAGACAAAAGATGGGAGTTTGGTGATTCCTTGTGTACTTTACACACCAGAAACAACCCTGAATATACTGAGTATTGATCAGTTGAAGGATCAAGGCTATATTGTGAAGTATGGACACAATAAATGCAGTATAAACTACATGTTTGAAGACAAAAGGTGTGATCATGCAAGTTCAAAGGAAGTACAAAAGGAAATTGCCAAAAAGGATGAGAGGAACCACACTCATACCGACACAGGGAGTATGGTTGGAAGGCACAACAAATATCTTGAGGATTACTTTGAATCAATAGATCCAAAGGAAGAATGTTTACTGGTAAAAGGAATAGAAGACCTCAAGCGAGATAGAGATGATGTGCAAGATTATCTAGATGAGGAATACTTAAGTATGAATGGAACTTTATATGCCATGAAAGTAAACTCATTTCCTAGGTTTATATCTTTCTTAAATTTGATCAAGAAAGACAGTTTGGTGTACAAGAATTGGGAGATACTCAGCAAGAAGTACTTGGATATGGTAAGATGGTTCTATCTGGTTTACCTGAATCAAGATGTGCTAGGACAGATACCACCAGTTATTGGAGTGGTAAAAGTTGATTTGCTAGGTCTACATAAGATGGTAGATATCCTGGGAGGTTATCTAAGTGTCACCTTTGGTGATAAATGGAAAAAGGTTTCAACATTACTTGGACTAACAGAAGAAGATGAGGAAGCAGTGAAGAAATGCTACAAGCAATTCATAGAAATGGTGCAAGTGTACTAAGAGACAACAGAGAAGCCCTGGTATGAGAAAAGGCCTGAAGAGAAAGTGGTTGATGGTGGCATTGGTTATGCCAAGGAAAAAGGTCCACAAGGCTATGAGAGGGCAAGTGTTGAAGTAGGAAAAGCACTAGAAGAAGCTGAGAACAGGAAAGTCAAAACAACTCATTTTGGTGTTAATTTGGAAGACAACTTGGACAAAGCAACAGATGAAGAAGAAAGTGAGAGCACATCAGACAGCAATGACTTTGTTGTCATTACTTGAAGAACAGAAGAATCTATTCAAAAGGATGTTGACATTAAAACATTAGGGAGGAGATATAGGCCAGATAATGTTTTTATATGCCAAGAACAATTATGTATGTTTTAGTATTTGTATTATGGGTCATATTAATAGGCTGCTATGGTTCAAGGTTTGGGCCAAAGGCCAACAAACCAAACAGTCGTTTATGTGACTGTATATGATGGCAGTTATAGTTAGTTATTTGGTAGTTAAATTAGTTTATGACAGTTAGAGTCCAAACGACACAATGCTTCATGTTAACTGTCATGTGTCGTTTCATGTAGTATAAATGTGTTCATAAGTGTCTGTTAACAATCATCCATTCATATCAATAAAATTACATTGTTTACTATCTTACATTGTTTCATTCACAACCAAACTATGGTGAACTATAAGCATGTCATGAATCGAAATTGGCTTCAATACCAACCTGTGCAACACTCAGCTCATTTTTTTAGACAACTTAAAGATAATGTCAACATTTTTTGTCATTGAATGCTATCAAATTTGTGTCTCCTTGCTTAAATTTGTTACCCCTAGTCGCAAACAAAACAATGGCTAATCATCATTCCTGCTTATATGAGTGAACACGCGTTCTTGGCTTTGAGTCTCGTGTATATGTATGAATAAGTAGAGTGTAAATTGGTATGTCTTTTTCGTAGTTATTGTAAGCAATAATGTATTTGCATTATTAGACCATTCATTTAATAAGTTGGTTGAGAAAAAATCTGAAGCAACTTGATCATGTGTACTTAATATTTGATGAGTGACTGATCGTTTATAAAAATCAATCGCCGCATTATTAGAAACCATTCATTTATTTGCAAAGAGATATATAAAGAGTAGAGTACTCATTTTCATGATCTCAGGTTTATTTCTTAAAATGAAGCCATCAAAAAGTTTCTTATTGACTTCCTCTCGTATTGGTTTCCCATTTCATGTCATTATATTTTTTATTACAGCTACCATCTGTGCTTCCCATGACGGGAATGAGACCGATCATGCAGCTTTGTTGTCGTTCAAGTCAATGATCATCAATGATCCATATGGATCTTTGAGCTCATGGAATGATTCATTTCACTTCTGTGACTGGGGTGGTGTTTTATGTGGAAAGCGGCACAGAAGAGTGATTGCATTACATCTGGAGTCATTAGGCTTAGAAGGCCTGTTGTCTCCTCATGTAGGAAACCTCAGTTTCCTTCGTGAGGTTTCTCTCTTTAACAATAGCTTCCAAGGAACCATTCCTCATGAACTCGGTTTTCTATCCAGGCTACGTGTTCTTCGTCTATCAGAAAACAAATTCAGTGGATCCATTCCAACCAACTTGTCTAGCTGTTCTCAGCTTGAAGTACTTCGGCTTAGTTATAATAAGCTAGTTGGAAGCGTACCTAATGAGATAAGTTTCCTCTCCAAACTTACTTTTTTGGCTATTTCCGGTAATAATCTAATAGGTGGAATCCCACCTTCCTTAGGAAATATCACAACAATGGAAGTGTTCTCTATAGCTGACAATCCATTAGGAGGGAGTATTCCAGGCACGTTAGGTCGTTGGAAAAGTTTAAGAGAATTAGCGTTTGGTGGATGTTACTTAAATGGAACGATCCCTCATTCCATTTTTAACCTCTCTCTCATGACTATTTTCTCTGTACCTGCTAATCAGCTTACTGGTAGTCTTCCTTTAGAAATAGGTACAATGCTCCCAAATCTTATGTTTCTTCAGTTAAGGTTTAACCAACTGACTGGACTTCTTCCACCCTCCATATCTAACTGTTCGAGATTATATCTTCTTGAAATAGATAGAAACAACTTTAGTGGGACGTTGACAATAGATTTTTCAAAACTAAGCGATATTAATGATATGCACTTAAGTTATAACAACCTACATGGACCTGAACAAGTTGACGACACTAAGTTTATCAACTCTTTGACGAACTGCAGCAAATTAAAGACTTTAAATCTTTATGATTGCAACTTGCACGGAGTACTCCCGAGTTCGATCAGTAATCTTTCTGATCAACTCACTTTTCTATCTTTAGGAAAAAATCAAATTTATGGAAACATCCCTTCAAGTATTAGTAATCTAGTTAGTTTGACAAGCTTATATTTAGAAGCTAACCAAATCACAGGAAAAATCCCTAATACTATTGGTATGCTTCAAAAGCTAGGCATTCTTGAACTATATGAGAACAAGTTGTCAGGGTTGATTCCAGATGCCATCGGGAACTTATCATCGTTGATTAAACTTGCTTTATATTCCAACAGATTAGAAGGGAATATCCCATCAAGCTTAGGGAAATCTCATGTGCTATTGGAATTGTATCTTGATGACAATAAACTGGCTGGAAAACTACCAAAAACACTTTTTCAACTTCCATCTGTATTAACAACATTATATCTTCCTCAAAACCAATTGTCTGGTTCAATTCCTTTAGAGGTTGGAGACCTGAAAATGTTGAATGTTCTGGATTTATCGTATAATAATTTATCTGGTAACATTCCTGATAGCCTCGGTGGGTGCGTTAGCCTTACAACGTTATCCCTTAGAGGCAATGTATTTCAGGGCGTAATACCTCCCTCGTTAACTTCCTTGAGAGGATTGGATGTACTCGACATTTCTCAAAACCATTTAATAGGTAGAATTCCCCAATTCTTGGAACGGATTCCTTTCAAATTTCTGAACCTGTCCTTGAATGATTTTGAGGGTGAAGTACCTGTCAAAGGAGTGTTTGCCAATGCAAGTGCATTTTCGGTTGTAGGGAATATTAGGCTTTGTGGTGGATTAGCTGAACTTAGGTTACCAAGATGCAAGGCGATAAAGAAGCATAAAAAGAGGTTCCTTTTAGTGATGGTAGTAGTGATTTTGATTGGATCCATAGTTCTATCCATATCATGTTTTGTGTATGTTTGGTATAGAAAGAGGACAAATAACCGACCATCTCAAGCATCGAAGAATGACCAGTTCATACAAGTTTCCTATAATCAACTTCTCAAGGCTACTGATGGCTTCTCCAAAGCTAATTTGATTGGTAAAGGCGGCTTCAGCTCTGTTTATAAAGGTGCCCTCGATGTTTTTGGTGATAGATTTGTTGCAATCAAAGTGCTACATCTTCAAAACGAAGGAGCTCTAAGAAGCTTTGAGAGGGAGTGTGAAGCATGGCGCAATATTAGACACCGTTACTTGTTGAAGATATTAACCTCATGTTCAAGTGTTGACTTTCAAGGTAATGATTTCAAAGCTTTGGTATACGAGTTCATGCCTAAGGGGAGTTTACATGATTGTTTACATTCAAGTGAAAATACATTGAGACCGAACCTTCTTCAAAGAATACATATTCTCGCTAATGTTGCGTCTGTACTTGACTACCTTCATAATCACTGCCAAACAACCATTGTTCATGGTGACTTGAAGCCTAGCAACATTCTACTCGATGATGATATGGTGGGTCATGTTGGAGACTTTGGTTTAGCACGATTTCTTGGAACTCATTCAAACCAACTTTGCTCAACGGGAGTCGTAGGAACAATTGGTTATGCACCTCCAGGTCAGCTTAATGTATTTCTGTATGTCCATGTATATTTACTTACTGCAATGTGAATCTCTTCTAAAGTAAGAACTAATAAATTTCAGAGTATGGTCTCGGGAACGAGATGACAAGTAGTGGAGATGTCTACAGTTTTGGAATATTATTATTGGAGATGATGACTGGGAAAATGCCTACGGACGACATGTTTAACGGTGGCTTGAGCCTTCATAAATTTGCATACATGGCCTTGCCAGACCATGTTGTTGATGTTATTGATAATGATGCAATTGTGTTGAAAAACAGCAAAGCAAACACACAAAAATTGGAGAAATGTTTGGCTTCAATTGTTAAAATTGGAGTGTCATGCTCTATGGATTCTCCGGTGCAACGGATCAATAATATTGAAGATGTTGTTAACGAGTTGGAGCATATTCTAGATACGCTTCAAAATATATGAGGTACTGTGTTCTCTTCTTTTACTTACCATATTAGAAAATCTTCAAGCTAGTTGATTAGTGACTAGTTTGGTAGAATGTAACTTTATATGTGTTTATGAATACTAGATCATAAGTAACATTGTTTAATTCTCCTCATGTACACTCTTTTAGGTCTATCAACAAGCTTGCATTGTGGAGCTGAAGTAACTGCAAGAAGAAGTGGTGCAAGTCATATTTCAAAGATATATAGTTGGGTTGTGTGAGCTTTCATACAGGGAGTAGTGTAAGCATACTCAAAGTGTTGCAATAAAAGTGTGAATAAGTATCCAACTTTAGTGAGATTGCTATTGTATATTGTGTAATACCAAAATTACCTTCTTTTTTTTTTGTAACAAATTTGTATAAATTATGCTGTTGTATGTTACTTGATCTCATTTGGCACAAAGTATTTAAGATCGATGTTGTTGAGAGATATCCGCAAAACGCATCAGAACTTTAATATAATATAACACGTTAGGCGGTTTAATCGGATTTATTGATTACAGATTACCAAAATTATTACCATTTTAAACCACTGAATATAATTAAAATAATTAAAACGATCAAAAATGTTTAATTACAAAACTACCAATCATAAAAGTGTATGTGGCGCTTGGCAGGTTGGAAGCAAAGTAGAAATGAAATACCCGTATTTTTTATTCGTATTGAATAAAAACTGTTGTTTGTTTTGAGTTTTTGAATAAAATAACATATTCATTTATTCATTTATTTCCTTCCGTTATTATTAGTTTCAATCCACAACCACTTCTAAAAAAATTCCTCATTTCATTTGTAGAGAAGCTCAAGTTTGAATAAAAGAATTTGAGTCAAGATGCATTCTCACTTAAAAAGATTATTTACTTAAATATAATCCTCTTGCAAAATATATTTATTTCATTCACGGTCAGTTACTACGTACCAAACAATATTTCATTCCATTCCAATATACCAACCACACAAAACAACACAACACTTTCGGTTATCATTACATAGTCCATTTCATTTCGTCAAACCAAACAAACCTGTCCATAACCCTAAATCCAAACACCCCTTATATGTTTTTTAGTCCCAAACAACAAATATCAAAAGGTAAAAAGATAGAAAGAAACCCTAACAACAGCACAAAAGCTAAAACCCTTTGTTTCATTTACACCTATCAAGAAAAATGGCATGGCGTGGATCAATCTCAAGAACAATAGCATCCGCCGCAAGATCTCCATCACTCCGATCACCACCATCTTCTCCACTCCCCCGCCTCCGTCCTCCACCAACCACCTCCGCCCCTCGCCTCCACTCCCGCCGCTTCACTAACCCCAGGTATAAAAATCCTAATCATTTCTATCAAGATTTATAAAAATTCTCATTTTTTGTAATTTTTTAACATACCCATTTGTATTTTGATGTTATCCATCATACCCAGATTTTATTTTTCAAGATTTAATGCTAATTTTTTGTAAAAAATATTATTTTTATATTTATTTTTTTGAATGTTTTAACATACCCATTTGTATTTTGATGTTATTTATTAAACCCTGATTTTGTATTTTAAGATGAAGTGTTAATTATATAAAAAAATATCATTTTTTGTAATGTTTTAACATATTCATTTGTGTGTTGTTGTTATCCATCATACCCAGATTTTATATTTCAAGATTCAATTTTAATTTTTATATTTTTATAACTTTTCCAAGTTTCATTTTTTGTAATGATCTAACATACCCAGATTTTATTTTTCAAGATTCAATTTTAATTGTTATATAAATGTTCACTTTTTTGCATCTTATTTAAGTTTCAATGTTTGTTATGATAAATGTCTTAATTGACATTCTGTTAATGGGTTTTTATTGGTTTGTGTTTTTGTATATGTGGTAGGAATTTGGGGGAATTAGGATGTGTGCAGTCTCTGTTGCCATTGGCTGGAGCAAGGATGACGACGCGTTTGGATGTTAATTTGCGAGCTTTTTGCGAGTTGTCTCATGGTACCTTCTGCCGCTCTTGTCAGGATCGCTAACTAGTAGTGAGTTTAAATCAACAATGATTAGTTGTTGAATTGATTAATTGGTGAACTGTGTGAGCAATGTGTATGTTTAGTTGTGATTTGCGGTTGTTTGTTTGGTTATTTTTTTGTGGTTCTAGGATACATGTGACGTTTTCGATTATCATCTTTTGCACTTGAGTTGCCTGATTAGAATTGATATTGTTAACTTTTAATTGAATTGTGTTTTGTTCTGTTTTACCTATAGTTTTTTAAAGTAGTGCATCATATATTCGTATTCATTTTATTTGATCATATATAAAAAGGTGAGGCTTTAAGGGGGCTAGTTGTCGTTAACTGATTGTACCGGGTTAATTATAGACAACCACTTGGAAAGAAAATTAATTTAAATCAAAGTATTTAATAGCATGGCGATGCATCTATATAAAAGTTTGACCCTTAGTACACGCAGTGCCACCGCCAACACTAAAGTGAAATCAAATCCACAGTTATAGTGAAAGTGAGGAGGCCAATTGTTAATTTAGTAAGAGATTGTCGAAACATATGCAGTGTAAGCGATCATAGGGTGAACGTGAGGGATTACAAATATCGATGGGTAGTTTGGTGATGTGTGTTCTTCAAATGTTTAACCGGCAAGATTGTGGAGTAATGTGACTGTTTACTTGTAATCTACATCGCACTTTGCTGTATATTGTTAGCTATAGGTATTGGGCTTAATGATTTTGTGGCATTTCTTATTTAATTGATTAACTGGTGAGATTTTTGAGTAATGTGTGTTTAAAATTTATAAATTTTGTTGAACTATAAGTAGGAATGAAAACAAAGGCGATGAATTGGGGTTGAAATTGTTTATTTATTGGTAGGGTTGAATGGAAAAGATGGGTGAATTCAAGCAATTTCAAGCATCAAAAGGAAGTACAGGCATACAACATTGTAGGTTCTGCAATTTCCCCCCTTTTTATCGCTTTCTTACTCCTTAGTCCTTACCATGCTGCATAGCATAAATTTCAGACACAGACCAAATATCTTTTTTGTTCTTTTTCTAAATATATGCATTTTGGTGTCTAATTAACTTATTGATATTTACCTTTTTGAAAAATTTGAGCATCACCATAGATTTGGACCTTGATGTAGAGCCATTGTTAGAGATAGGAGAGAGTGAGAGGATATTTTGGCATGCTAATTGTAAAAGGTTTAGAATCCCCGAAGAATTTGATGGTATGCCAACACGAAGCTGTCATTGCATTGGGTTAGATTATGGCATCCTACCACTATAAGTTTCAAAGCCTGATGCCCTGATGGTCAGAAAGGCCAGCTATCTGTAGTCTTTGGTAGTCTGGTAGAGTGGCATGCCAATTGTATAAAGTTAACATTAATGAAGAATCTGATGGTATGCTTAGTTGTCAGTTGCATTGACTAGATACTTATATTTTATAGCATTGCAACTGCTATATAAGCTTCACACTATGCTTAGTACTTATCTTTTTAAATCTTGTTAGTGTGGCTGACGGTTAGAAAGACCAAGTATTCTATGGTAGTCTGGTAGAGTGAATTATGACGGTAATAATCTGAGTTAACATTGATAAGATCTGAGAGGACAATGATAGATCATTAGTATGCTCTATATGCTTGCAATATGGTACTTTCATCATGCTGTTTACTGATCTCTTCTAATAGATGTTGTGTTCATGTTGCGACTTAAATTCCACTTGATATATCTGATAATAATTTCATAGCATGCTCTGTTCTTGGGATGAATTTAAAATTGTATGCACATACATGGCTGTACTCGCCTACCATCACATCACCATTTCAAGTGTCATGAATTGGAACATATTTTATTAAGCCGACTTTGAATATTAGAAGTTGAATTCTTCAATTTATAAATACTTACATCTGTATAATGATCTTGGCATGCTTTATCCAAACTTATAACAGATTATGAACTTTTATGTGATGCAGGTACTTAATTACTAATTGATTAGGCAAATCTTGCAAAGAGTGTTTGGAGCAGTTGTAGTAAGCGGGTTCATCCAATTTGTGCTTCTCAGATTGGATACTACTTTAATAAGATTAGATGTTTTTTACATCTTTATCCAGCTTTGGCAATCTAAGGACTGGTTTAAAACATGTTTCTTGTAGATTATTTAGGTTATGCCTATTCATATTTGGATTCGACACTTTTTTTTTATTGCTTTACTTTTGCAATGGTGTTGTCTGCAAGGCTCATTTGTGCCAGATAGAGGAGTTTGATTGAATTGTGGTTGTGACCTTTGATGGACCAAGTCTGCATTTATGAGTCTACTGCCTTCACATACACTCGCAGTGAAAAATGTTCAGCAAAATTGAGATAGAAAAATGTTCAGCAAAACTGAGACAGCTTGCAAACGATATTGTTTTTTCTAAAAAAATATGTTTTGTTTCCAATGGTAATACTCTTTGGATGTGGTTTGTTTACACATTTCTACAATGAAACTTTGTGCATTTTGATTTGCGAGTTGAGATCCCTTGCAAAGTGAAAAAAAATAAAAATGCTAGAAAGCCTATCATTGATTGTTATGTGTCCTCCATCCGATCCTTCTCTTTTTTTCTTATTAAATTTGGTTATGGGGCATTTTGGTCCTTTTAACATGTTTTTTTATTTCACCCCAAAACTTCAAACGTAAACAACTTTCAAACGACAAACTTTTATAAAAAACCGATTTCACCATAATTTTTTAAATTTGATTTTCTTTTAATTTGGTATGCATTTTGATATGTAAATCGTAACTTTTTTTTTCAACTTTTTAAGTGGTTGTTGATTTTCTTGAAATTTTTGGTATTTTCGGCTCTAATTTTGGCTAGTTTAAAAGCCGAATTTTACAAAACTTAAAACATGAAAATTGTAGGCTTTTGACCATTCTTTACTCAGAAATTTGAATCACTCAAATACGATATGATATGAGTGAGATATTGCACGTTAATGATGGCGTCTTAGTCATATTTAGTGCATACAAAGTGTTTGATAAAATGCCTAAAAGATATTTTCTTATAAAAGTACATTCAAATGCACTAATTGGTATACCAAAATACATTTTTGTTATTTTTGTTATTTTTGGTTTATTTTGAACTGATGAACAACTAAATGATAAACTGGTGAATATTGTGACCATGACTGATGAACATTATGATTTTTTCGACAATTGATGAACATTATGACTTTTTTGAATACCGATAAACTGATGAACAAAATTTAAAAGAATTGATGAATATCTTTTTTATTGCCGAACAATACTAACTGATGAAGAAGACTAATCGATGAACCGATGAACAACTAACAGATGAATATTGCGATTTCTTTTAGACAACTGATGAACAATATCAAAAGAATCGATGAACGTTATTTTTCAAAACTGTTGAACAATATAAAACAACCTGATGAACGTTATAAAAATAGTTGATGAACAATATCAAAATAATTGATGAACTAATGAACATTAATATATATTTTTTTTAATACTTATAAAAAAAAAGACTAACGGATGAACAAGACTGATTGTACCTAACTGAGGAACAATGTAATTTTTTTATTTGGAAAACAGATGAACAACACTATTTGTTTAAAAAAACCGATGAACAAATGATATAATTGATGAACATTATAATGTAACATCAAAGAAAACTGATAAACATTATAATGTAACATTAAAGAAAACTAATTGATGAACACTGTGACTCAAATAGATGAACATTACGATTTCTTTTAAACAACTGATGAAAAAAAAATTTATTGATGAACAATACTTTTATTGATGGACAATAAAACTGATGAACAACTCGTTTTATTGATGAAATAAAACTGGTGAACAATAAAACTGATAAACAACTCATTTTATTGATGAAATAAAACTGATGAACAATAAAACTGATGAACAACTCATTTTATTGATGAAATAAAACTGATGAACAAAGTTAAATAGAACTGATGAACAAAGTTAAATAGAACTGATGAACAATAAAACTGATGAACAACTCGTTTTATTGATGAAATAAAATTAATGAACAATAAAACTGATGAACAACTCATTTTATTGATGAAATAAAACTGATGAACAAAGTTAAATAGAACTGATGAACAATAAAACTGATGAACAACTTGTTTTATTGATGAAATCAGATTTGGTGAATCATTTTAGCCTTCTTTTAGATCACCAAATACACCAATATCAAAACATACTTATTTAATAACTACTGACATCACACATTCATACATATGCAAACATAACTCAACCCATTACATATTTCACTTTCGAATACTCATTTTGTACCTTCAATTACAAAAAAATGGAATAAAATCATAAATCGAGAGCCAATTGGTAAAACCGCTTTGTACCTTCTCATGATTGGCTAACATATACAAAAATGTATTATACTCATTAACTTTATGTTGTATTTCACGTCCTCGATTCTCGTACATGCTAGAAGGTTTCAAACACACCTCAATTAAAACAATCACACACAAATCATCCCAGTATTGCAAGCATGCGGATCGGTGACCCGCCGCCGTGATGGCAACGCGCATCGACCGGAGAAGAAGCTATTGGTGTGGTGACTGGAATGACGGCAGTCTGATGGTGGTGGTCGGAGGTGTGGCCGTTGGTGACGGTTGGATCGATGGTTGTGGTTTTGACAGATCGGAGATCTTTTCTATTTTGGATTTGAGATGGAGGATTTGATGAGAAATAAAGAGAGAAAAGTAGATGGGTGATAAAGAAGTCGAATGACGATAATGCCCCTATGTGTAAATGTACTTCTTTAATTTGATCAAATTGTATTATGATCCAACGGTCTGCATTACTTTTTAGACTTTGCAAAATTATTCCACTTTTTAAAAGATCCGGCACCTTTGATTAGCAAGTTACTTGTAATTGAATTTTTAACCTCAAGTTCCAACTTCCAACATAAAGTCATAGTAAAAGCATTGTTATAACTACATGTGTAATCGAGCCAACTGCATGACTACATGTGTAATCGAGCCCGCTTTACTTGAGCTTGAGTTACTTTAAGCTCTATAGAGTCAAGCCAAACTTGAAAGTATCGAGTCTGGCTAATACAGTCGACTATTGTATTGTTGCTAATATTATTAGCCCATTTTTTGAACAAAATCTATGTTTTAAAGGCTTGATCAAAGCTAGTTTGGGTTTCGCTTCAAGTTAATAAGTCTGAGTGGAGCTCGACTTTGGCAACTGTATAACTCGACTTGTATTGGCTGTACCCGCAAGTTAAACTACAACTTTTATGTGTTAGGTCAATGAATCTAGATATAAATTGATCTATTGCTCGGTCAAGCATCTTGAATTTAAGTTGTCAATGGTGTTAAGAGATGTGCGAATATGAAAAATGATTTTATACTAAATGTACTCATCGGTTACTAAACTGGACACCATTATATATTATTTACAAAATCTGGATGAATAGAAAAGCTACTTGCATTTTAGGCATTACAATAAGCCAGATGAATTAGCGCAGATGCATTCAAACACACAACAATAGTAACAGAGAGTGGATCTTGTGTGCAAAACCGACCCCACTCCTGGGAAAACATCAACCCACATACATGTTCTTACCAACTAACGCAGAAACTGATACGGTACATTTGAAAAAGCTCATTAGCTCGCATACATATATTTAAAAAAATGGCTAATTTTCTTTGTGATCACAGAAACAAGTTTTCATGAAGAAGAAAAAAAACTACATAGAAATCAACAACAGAAGCAGCTAAAATGAGAAGAATTAGGCTTGTATTGGAATAACATGGTGGTGATAACTAGCACACACCGACTCCATACATCTACGACCGTATTTGTCTAAAAGTGCTTGATGCTTTTAAAATGATACAGTTTTGTGAAGTATCAATTATGTAAAGAGAGCCTTAATTCCAACTCACCTGCAATGAAATAAACACAGCCATTCAAGATCCATCAAAGTTGGCCATTTCGGCGAACCCCTTGTCAAAATCCTTCATGAAAGATCAAAACTTGATAACAGTTATTAGATTAGGAGACAGATGTCAGGATCTTTTAGCCTGGACTCTGCCACTTCTGCGAACACTTTGATTTGGTGGAACCGTTGGAGATGCTTCCTTCAAATTAGGTGTGATCTCATTGTCATTGTGACTATCTGCCTTTGTTTTTCTCTTTCTAGATTTTGGGGTTGTAGAGTTTGCCACATTCACTTGATCTGTCATTGATATTTCTCGAGTTGTGGTTGTGGTGGTAGTAGATTTTGGGGTTGTAGAGTTTGCCACATTCGCTTTATCTGTCATTGATATTTCTCGAGTTGTGGTTGTGGTGGTAGTAGATTTTGGGGTTATAGAGTTTGCCACATTCGCTTGATTTGTCATTGATATTTCTTGAGTCGTGGTTGTGGTGGTAGTTGTGGCTGGTTTTGTCGTTGTGTTTGTGTTAGGTTCAGGGGTTGATGTACCTGCCTTGGTGCGTTTTCCAGGGTGATTCAAGTTCCAACGAGCATGTCCGAACCACTTGGTAACCTGTGAAATAATTTGCATAAGAAGTCTATACATAAAGATAACGGGGAGTGGAAGCAATATTGGTATATTATATTTGAACTATAATGACCTGATGGTGAGTAATTTTCAATTCTTTGACCAATTTCTCTTTGGCTTCCTTGTCAGGATACTGGTTTTCCTTGAAAACTTCTTGGAGCCTCTACACAAGAGATAAAGAGAAAGAAAATGACGAATTAGAAGAAGAAGCAAGGCAAGAGCAAAGGTGTAGCGCCACAACTACAAAGAGGATACAAGCATCACAAAACTTCAAGAAAATACAATCGTTTAGTTTAATACCATAAACAATCTTAGAATCCTACAATTACGAAACTGCTTTTTCTTTTCCCGCATTGCTAGATATCTATGAAATTATGACTAAAACCTTGTTAGGGAAAATGTGAAAGGTGATTAACTATGCTTCGCAGCTAACAAACTTGATGTCAAAACAGGGATTTATTATTAAAATCATCATATTTTACAGTTGTGTCTACACTATAATATGTACCCCCAAGGCCCCAACCCTTCACCTTTTTTAAGTCTTGCTAAGTTGCTCCCCATACCCCGCTCTGGCGGGATTGGGTATGTTGTTGTAAGTGTAGTTGCTGAGTGAAAAGAATACCTGAGTAACAGCTTCTCCAAGTCTTCTATGAGCTGATTTAGTACCAGTTTTAGCACTAGACCTATCTGCAGAAGAACCCTCAGCATCTGGCTTCTTGCCATTTTTTGTTATGGGGGTCGATTCACTTGGTTTCTGTTTTTTGGTAGAACCGGTATCCTTTGTTGGTTTACGGTTCTTTGGACTACTTGGTGCTTCAGTATCAGAAAAGTCCTCATCACTTGAATCTGAGGAAGTATTTCCATATGCCTCCTACATAAATGACAGCAACAGAATAAAAGACAAGCCAAACATGAAAGTCTAAGACTGGAGTAATATGATACACTGACATAAAGAAGTAAAAACATGGTGTGCATTGTGTATAGAGACACGTGTAAATGTAGATTACACATTATATGACATCGAGATTATTTATATCAGTTATATTTTACAGGTCCGCGTATCCACACAACCAACCAACGACATGGTGGCAAAAGGACACATAATGTACAAAACAAATAAAAGGATGGCTGTCCTATCATGTGAAGAGGTTAACCAATTTTATTCTAATATGTTTTTAACACATACGCATATTCTCATTGCTTAATCAATTACAATTATTTAAGCAGATAGCTTGGCAAAGCAAAAGCATTCAAGAGGACTTACATCATGCAACTTTTTATAATCCAATCTTTCTACTTGTCTCTTTGCAGTTATCGGGCCAGAATCATCATCTTCCATATCTGTTTTAGTTTCTTCATCGTTTTCAAACATTGCATGCCCTTGAACTTCATCCAATGTCCCTTCATTCTTGCATATATCACGAAGATCATCTGAATCAGATGTAAAATCATCATCCTCTGAACCAGAGCTTTTTGTCTTAGCTTCCCCATCTGAATCAACTTTATCAGGATTAAAATCATCATCCTCTGAATCGTCAGAAGGAAGCGCTAGAAGCGGATCATTATTTGCTACAGCCCCCAAATCCTCGGATGCAGAAGAAAAATCAGATTCATCAGAGCTTGACTCATCTCCATCCCCCTCTTCCTCTCCCTCTCCATCACCCTCCCCGTCATCTTCTACCTCTGGAACATCAGGATTAAAATCATCATCCTCTGAATCATCAGAGGGAAGCCCTAAATTATCGTCCAGAGTATTCCCAGAGGCTACACTTTCAGGGAACACCATCTGCATTTTTTAAAAGAAATTACAAAAATTGTTATGAAATGTATAGTGAGTCCCGATAACAGATATATTTAGCTTGGCTAACCGACCTCCCAGCTATCGTTCACAGAAAGATCAGTTCCTTGAGTTTCATTAATTAAGTCGACGCAGTCAACCTTACAATCGCAAGCAGGGCAAAGCCACCCTTCATCACCAGGAGGAACTACATATCAAATGAACAATAATGTTAGTAAAAAGTTTAACACTTGAGTTTCCTAAACCTTGTTGATATTCTATTATCATGAGCAATGTACTCGATACTGCAGAGGCATTGAAACTTATCAAGTTGTCTAATCAATCATCAAGTATGGAAATATGAACTTTGTCCCAAATGCTAAAGATAGAGGTGGCAAAATGGAGTTGGGTGGTTCGGGTAATGGGTTCGGGTCAAATGGGTACAATTTGCATGAGACCAGATGTGCCCGGTTGGGAATTAGTGAATTACCCCATGTCAAACAATTTATTTTTCTTGTCAAATACAATAACAATAAGATCACAATAATGATCTAAAATCTTGAATAAAAAAAATGCGAGGTTGCATTGATGAAAAAATACACTTTAGCCAACTTCTGGTGTATTTCACAAATACTATCAGCTAAAATTTTTGCTAGAACTTTATGCTTTTGACCCGCTAGAAGTACAACATAAGCATAAATAAGTCTATTTATAATTAAAAGAAACAAAATGCCACCACCAATTAGTAGCAGCACCAACTAATTGTGTGAATTGAGATGCTACCTTGTTCTTTCAATAAAGGTGGATCCAAACAAAACTGATGGAATCCACGGTCACAGGCACCATCACAAAGAATAATGTCATTGTCAAGCCGAACGTCTGATTGGGCACATTTTGAGCAAAATATCTGCCAGAAAAAAATAATAAAACACAAGCAACCTCCTGAGTACTAATACATCATCAAAATTTGCCATCAAGATCACTAACAGTAAAAATAAAAACAGTGAGAAGGTTATAGTACATAGATATCTTACATCCTCACTGTCAATTAGCCCATCAGAATCATATAAAGTCTCCGGAAACCTGCCTTCCTCAAGTGATGTGTCAATCTGTTTAAACAGGTCTCTAATTTTCAACTTATAGCGATTGATGTCTGATTTAGCACGTTCAAGCTCCTTCTCCGGTCTTAACTTTTCCAGGCTGCTTGGCACAAAATAATAGACAAATAAGAACTGCAACGTTCAAGCGAATAACAGTAATAACAATAAGAAAGACTTATAGTAAAATCGAACCTCTGCCCTTTCCACCCCTCGCCAACATAAGCATCTATAAAGTTTTGCTCGTAGTCCATTCGCTTTATTAGGTATCTTAAATGTGTTTTGATTTTCGAAAATTCATCTTTCTCATCCTTATTTATCTTCTTCTTCTTTCTTTTCTTCTTTTCTTTGCTGTCTGCATCTTGTGAAGGAGCTTCAACTGGTTCGGGAATTTTAGGTTTCTCTTGTGACCTTGATCGTAAAACTCTTGGAGTCCCAGTAAATGTTTGTTTTGTTTTACTTGAACCCCCTTTTGATCGTTTAACTGGTTGACTCGATCCATTGGCTTGATTTTCCTGAGTTGCTTCACGAATTGGAGTTGCACAGAGAACTTCACTACTCTTATGAATTTCCCCATTCTCATGACTTTTTTGACCGTTTTCATTACATACACGCTCGGAATTCATTGGCTTGATTTTCCTGTTACACAAGCCTAGCTACAATAACTTTGCACGAAACTTTGCAGCCTACAACAACAAAAAGAAAGAGGTGTATTAGTACCATTAGATTAGAAAGAGCATGCTGACACCGTAAGAAAAGTTACAAATACTTTTAAGATGCCATGAATATATCAGCATACAACGGAAGTCAATATGAACGCTAACTATTATTGGTGCTTAATTTGTGTGATTTAAAACCTAGGAACCTCAAGTAACACCATTGTCTGCAAACCATGTATGTGCATTGTGACCAATCAATATAAATGCCAATCTACACCCAAATTTAAGCCAGACAGGCACATAAATCGCACACAAAGTTCATTAATACTGTTAAAACACCTCAACTCCAACAACTATAAATTCAACTCCAACAACTATAAATAGTAAACACAATCAACAACAAAATAATATGAGCTCAAACTTCCGGCTCGGCTTGCCCAGCTCATTTAGAATTTCTAACAACAATAAAAAATCCTATTTCCACCACTCTCGTGCATAACAGTGTATGTAACAAAGACACGGCAATAAACAAAACACAAAGGTTTCATCCCTATGACATGGCTACAATAACAAACTTACACATACAGAGCCCACACACAACAATCACTTGCCCTGGCGGTAACAAGTTCAACCATACCACAATTTCAATTTCAACCTAAAGTATCACCTCCTTGTAACAAAAAGTAACAAACACGCACAACAGTTTATCTACAATCCAACTTTTATCCGTATTACTAGGTGCATTGTATACTTCCTCGCCTACTACAACCCTACCACCCCAAGTCTCAAAGTCAGACCAACTTCCACACATAAGATTACCAGATACGTTTTTTTTACACATGAATCACACACAATGTTCATAAATTCTGTTAACAAATCTCATATCCAACAATCCATGAATAGTTTACACAAACAGCAACAAAATAATATAACCTCAAAAATACAGCTCAGCTTGCCCATCTCGTTTGATATTTCTAGCAACAACAAAGAATCCTAATCTCCATCACCACTATCATTATGTTAGTATGTTACAGAGCCACAGCAATAGATAAAATGCAAAAAAAAACTACCCCCAACACACTTTTCCCCACGCAAGCGTAGCGCCAACAAAACGTTCAATCCATAAGTACAGTTTTATGTTCAGAAAGAACAAACAAGTACACTTTTTTTTATCTACAATCCAATATTAATCTGTATTACTAAGCACATTATGACCTTTCTAACCTCCTTGAGCCCAAACTCTCCAAGTCAAACCAATCGCACGACGAAATTTCGTACTGCAAACTATTAAAAACTAGAGTTTTTTCTGAATTAAACTTGTTATACAAAATCAGGGCTCAAACTGCATAAAATCATTCAAAGTTACAAGCTTGAACACTTATTACAGCTATTCAACACCATTACATATACCAGCAAAACATATACATTCAAACAAATATATAAAAACAGGAAGATAGACAGTTGAAAATTAGTTAAGAAGCTGATAACCACCTGGTTAAAGAATATATAAATAAATACAAAACAGATCTTGAAAGAAATAGATGAATTGGGGGCGTGTGAAAGATAGATAGAATCTAGGGTTTTGGAAGAAAGAGAAATCTAAGAGTCGGTGTGTGTGTGTTTTTGTGTTGTTCAGAGAATTATTCAAAGAAGGTGAAGGTTAATTGAGATGATGGAAGGAAGAAATAAGTGAGCGGGCGATGTTTTCGCATCATTACCTGCGCGCGATTTTTTTTACCCTTTCCCTCCCTTCCTGAAAAACTTTTTTCCAAACTCCCTCTTCTTTTTTTCAGGGTATCTTAAAAACTATTTCTCATTAAAAGGATTTGGTGGAAAAATAGGTGGGTCGGGTAATGGGTTTGGGTTTTGATGGATCTTTTAGAAATTGGGTTTAAATGGGTCCGGTCTGGGTCTACATAGATTTTTAAAAACATGGGTATAAATGGGTTCGGGTTTACATAGATTTTTTAAAAAGAAGTCGCCTCGACAGAACACCTAGGGAACAAGTCTTACACATAATTTACATACTTGTACTTTGTGTATTTATAAAAGTTTATACGTGTCATGGTATTAAGTTGGTAGTGCAATTCCAAAGTCGCCCTGATCTATTTGAGGAATTTTGTTTTTCTGGTCTAGAAAAGGTTATAACGTGGACGACTTGGCTACTTTTGAAATTTTCTCAAAAACACAATATTACCAAAACTTCAGCCATGTTTCAAACACTCATTTTGACCCATTCACAAACTTTATGACAACATATTCATTCCCATTCAAGATGCAGGGCTTTAACTTTAAATAGCACTTAAACACTTCAAAAGACTTCATTTACAAGACACACCGGGGGTTTAAACTTTCTTGAACATGGTCTTGAGAGATAACTTACCTACTATGCGCAAAGTGGCAAGTAACTTTGTGAAGTTTGTTATAACTCCATGGATCGTTTTAAGCACTAGGGATAACAATAACAAAGACAATATGCAGCGGAATAGATAGAACATCAATGTTATTGTAAATGGTTTTTCCTCATCATCATCTCAACAATATATACATCAACTAATAACTCCAATACTACTTGATCAAGTGTAGTGCGTGACTACGTGTTACACACCTTGTAACAGGGATCAAAGATATGATCTTGAAGCCAAACAAAACTCTAACCCTAGGCGTTTTTCCCATACCCTACGCCTAGATTACACACACACATATCCTGGTGTTTACATCTTGACACACATAAAACCTAATGACATGTATCTCTTTATATAATAAAGAAATAGATTTACAAAGGAATAATATGTAAAATCTTCATTGTCTTCTAAGTCCCTCGTGTTTTGTATTGTCTTCATTCTTCACTTATTGTTTTGTATTTACCTACTCAAATATAAATCCCAACAAACTTTTAATTTTGTGCTTTCAATCTTTATGTTTTTTCCTTACCTTTCTCTACATGAAAAGCTTGAAAGCACAAGAATAAATACTTAGTAAGTAAATGACATGACTGTGTTAATAATACATAATCCAAACACTATGGATCATGACATGCCTTTATTTGGCCTTATCAACTAACTAAATCAATTAATGAATAAGAAGCTCTATAACTTTTGCACTTACCAACATTTAGTTATACTTAAAATACACTATAGGTCTATAGCTAGTTATGACTAACCAAGCTATAATCATACCTTAGCTTATTATGACTAACAAGGCTAAGTACACCCTAGTAATGGATCCAAACTAGTTAAAACATGCTCTCCTATACATGTAACGTATTTTATTACCACAACTCAACATTATCATAAAGCATTATAAACAAGTTTAAGACCAATTTACTTACCTCAATACGAGGCTATCCTATTTCAAGAGCCAACCACCAATTTGTTGATTCCTAGACTATAATCACCATCAATTAAGTACGTTTCTCACTATATAACAAGGGTAATCACATACCCTATCTATATGCCAAACACCATTTTCACATTTACATGATCATTCGCTTTGATCAAACTAAAACCCCAAAATCATCAATTTAATCATAAACCATTTAAGGGGGTTAATCCCCTAGCCTCATTAGTTAATCATCTTAACTCAAAATCTTTTTTACCCAAAATCTCCAATTTTATCATTCATGAACGCTAACATAATTATGCAAGAGTTAAATATACGTATACTTACTTGTGGGATAATGGTTGATAACATCAAATTATCATGAATATTAAGTGTCAATTTCCCTCGATAATGCTTGTAATTTATATCATTTATATGGATGTACGCTTGTTTTCCATTATATTTCACTTTCAGGTAAATTACGAGCATTGGAGCTAAAGAGACGCGGAATTGGTGAGTTTATTAAAGATTTATCATAGTATGCTCACTTTGAAGAAGTTACGGCGTAACTCCTCTCTCTCACATTACCAGAACCAAAGCGTGGCTTAGAAAACCAACTTATCTGAAGATTACGACGTAACTCTCCCAAAGATTACGACGTAACCATATTAGGTCAAATGAGGTTCACGCCGCCGATAATTACGCCGTAACTCATGCATCAACTACGGCGTAACCAAGATTTATTGAAGATACGGCGTAACTCCTTACTAAGGTTACGCCGTAACCAAAGATTATTAGTGCAATTTACGAAGAATTATATGTTACGGCGTAACTCTTTTAATAGTTACGCCGCCGTATCTGGCCTATAAATACCCCACGATTTTCAGCATTTCAAAGCATCCCATTTCACACACAACAATCAGAGAACGTGAGAAGAAGCCAAAGGCATATCTAGATTCATGTATTTCGTAACATTTAACATTGAATTTGTTGATCCCAGTTGAGCAAACGATCTAATGTAGAAACTGACTCAAACAAAGACTTATTAAGTATCACGCGGAATTTAATACTTAATCTTAAGAAGAAGAACAATGAACATTCAACACCTCAATATTATTATTAATACGAATACTCTAACCAGTATTAGGGTTTTACAACCTTGAAGTGTATCGACCTTCGATATAAAACATATGTATATCTAATCTAACCTAGGACCTCCTTTTATAGGCTAAGGAGTCCTTTACACAATACAATACGTAACCTACAAGATAAATATCTTTTCCATATTTATCTAATACAAAATATTAAACCGACTATACAAGACTAGCAGTGTTTACATTACAATATCCTTGGTTACACAATACTACTAGCCGCGGTTTGTCTTCAGCAGTGGATCCATTCTTCTATCCGTGGTTTCATCAACTCTGTCCGTGGTTCCAACACTTAGAATAATTCTTGATCCAAGGAACCAAAAACCCAACAATCCTCCCCTAAACTTGATACATTCAAATAGAATTCTCAAGTTTCCTTTAAGCTCAAAACATCTGAATTGGAAAATGTAGCCAAACACTTACTAGATTTAAGAATTTTCTCATACTTCAGCAACAAATTGTAAGCTTGACCATCATAGGGCATCAACATCTTAATACCACCAGGCTTCACCATCTGAGCAATAACTCCTGGATACTTATTCAATTGAGGATAATCACCTTCTACAAGCATATGAATAATTTCTCCAGATACAGTTAAAACATGAACTCCACAAGTTTGATATAAAAACCATCTTGTAACATGACCATTGTAGAGTCCTTTCCATTCAGGTTCATCATGAGTTGGTTCAAACAAAATCTTCAAGTGATGATAAACAAGTCTCTCATGATAGTCATATGGATGTATACTACCAAACTTATTCTTGTAAAGTTTCCAAAGATTCATTAATTCATCTCTATCCAGATATTGAAGCATTTGTGAAAATTTATAAAACTCATAAACTTTATTATTGAGTATTTGAATTTTCCAACAACCTTCACTTCTATTAAGCTCAAATGCATAAGAGATAATTTGATGACTATCTTCAATCTCTTTCAATCTTTTAGAACCAGATGTCTCCTGAATCTCAGATTTTCTCTTTAGATTACCTTTAATCCACTCTTCATCTTTTTCAGAACCCATAGGAGTAAAATTCTCATTATTAATTCTCATACACCTCAGATAAAGCTCATGGATTCTTTCAAATGAACATTTACTAAGATTGTCAGGAATATGTATGCCTGGATTCTTAATAATCTTCATCAGTACATTTCTCATCTCACGAATTGTAGGAGGTTTCTTCCTTATAACTTGCTTCTTTTCCTTACTAATCCTCCTAGCCCATTCACCCAAAATTCTAGCTCTTTCCTCATCATCTAACAATGCCCATTCTTGAGAAGTATACTCATCCTGTATTTGATTAGAAGCTTGCAGATAATTTTGTGATTCATACCATTTAGCTAACCATTTCTGAGAAGCCTCCTCCTCTTCTTGCTTTTCTTTTTCTGCAGCTGCTTTCTCTTCAGCTTGTAAGCCTCTTGTATACTCTTCATCATAAGCAATCTGTTCTGCTACACTTTTAAACTTTAAGACAGGTGCTTCAATACCTTTACCCTTACCAATATCTGGTTGAGCCACCTTCTTCTTCAAAGACTCACCAATAACTAAACTTTTACCTTTGGGTTTGGTTGTAGTAGATTCAAGAGCTAAAACAGGTGCAATGATGGGTGTAGGATTAGATAAGGTTTTGCTTAGATTGTTCAGTGTACTTGCAGCTTCTTTCTCAACCTCTTTTGATTTAGATGGTGACACAGATATGGTTGTAACAATTGTGGAAGTAGTTATGATAGCAGTGGGTACAATTACCATATCTGAAACTGCAGCAGTGATTCCAAGAGTACTAGCCGTGGTTGCAGACACACTATCAATGGTTGTGTCCTGCACTACCTCATCTTCTACCACAGTCTTCAAACTTTCAAGAACAGCTTCATTCCCATCTTTATCAGAGACTACAAATTGTGCTGCTTGATCTCCACTATCCACATCTTCTTCCATATACACATCTACAGCCTCCCCTGAATTCATGCCTTCACTCCTTCCCTGTTTGGGTACATTATCCACATTCAGAGCTGGAGAGGAGTCCACCTTCTTTTTCATCTTTCTCATAGTCCTCAAAACAGCAACCCTATGTCTTCTTACTTTCTCCAAAACAAACATTCTATGCTTCAGCCTTCGAATTTCTTTACCCTGAAACACAACCAACTCTTGAAGACTTGAAATTGTATCATCCATTTTAGCACATTTAGCCCTCAATTCATTAAAACGTTCAAGAATATCCTCCCCACTTCGACCTGTGTTAACTGGTCCGAGAGGTGGTTCATTGGAAAAGTCATCATGTACCAACTTAGGATCCGTCAATTCAATGTCAGGTTCCAAACTATCCTCATCACTTCAAGCTGTGTTAACTGCTCCGAGAGGTGAATCCTTGGATAAAGTAAACATAGCACCAGACCGAGCCTAATCATCTATGCACCTTAAGTGAGCCAGTTGGCTAGGGTTTCCTCCGCCTGTGTTAAGTTCCAAGGAACTCTCCACATTAGGAGTTGCCAAAGGTTGGGTCTTAATAATGTTTCCACTATCCGACCCAAGATCTAAGCATGAATCAAGAAGTGGAAGCCCTTCCAATCATGTCACCTCCACACCATGTGATAGCCTCATGAACAACACCACTAACACCAGCCTGAGGTAGCTTGGTGCCCTTCTTTCTCCTAGTCCATACAATTGGTGTAACAGTGGTTTGGGTTTGACTAGAAGTGGGTTGAGTTGCACTAACAGTGGGTTCAGATACTATGGGTTGGTCCTCAAGACGCTCATCAAACTCAGGAATAACAGGCAAAGTAAGCATGTGGGGAAACAAAGGAACATCCCTTATTTGAACATTTGGCTTCTGATTCCTCATATGTGCAAAGACCTTAGGAAGCATATAATGTACTTCATACTCCCTAGTATGCTCAACAGGTTCCTCTATTTGACTTTCCACAATTAGTTGAACAAACCTAGGATATAAATAATATTTACCCTTCTTCCTAATGTTCTGCACAAATCCCTCATAAATCATCCTAGACCAATTAAACTTCCTCCCCTCAGAGAAACATATAATAGCTGTAGCAATATTGGAAGGAAAGTCATCAAATCCAGTGGTCATCAACAAAGTATGTATCAAAAACTTCCATTGTGGGGAAAACATACTCTTAAAGAGTTTTACCTTGTCACCTCTATGAGTATATCCTAACCTCTCTAAACCATCAAAAATCTCAAAGATCTGAAAGATTAACAACACCATCAGCATCATCAAACTTCATAACCCTTCTAATGATCTCCTCATTAACCAAAATAGCATTCTCATCCACAATGTAACTAAACACTTCTACTCCATCGACCTCATCAAGCTTAGCATTCCCCGGAAGCTGATGTATATAGGCTTTAAGGATGGTTGGTGTGACGCTTAAGGCAAAGTGAATAGGATCGTGAATAAGGAAATCAATCATTTGATGAAAACCCGGATCTATTATTTTTATCAGTTAGCAACAAGGTTATGGGTTTGGGAATCTTGGTTGACATTGTGATTGATAATGAGAATGATGTGGGATGTGTGAATTAAGCAAAGGAAAGTGATTAGGGTTTATGTAGAGCGCCAATTGAAGTGGTTTGAAGATCAATTAAATGATCTATCCGTGATTTGGGGATAAATAATGTGGTTTCACCAAAGTTACCAGCCCACGAGGTATCCAAAATCGGCAACATACTAGCGATTGGTATGACCTCTATCTCGTGGTTTGAAAAACACTAGCGATGGATCTGAGAATGTCACTCCAACCAGTTGACCAAGAGATACAGCAAGCAAATCTGTGTCAAAATTAGTGATATCACACAAAAATATGAAGGATGTTAGGAATTGGAATTTCCATATTAAAGTGTCGGTCACCCCAATTATTGTCTAGCATAAGTTAGCTCGTAGACTTGTAGTTATTTACGTTATTTAGTGGTTAATTAGTTAGTCGAGTGGTAGAATAGTTTAGAGTAACACGCGTGGAGGAAGGACGGGTCTTTACCCACTGTATGCCTGATCCACAGTCCGACAGGAGGATGTATATGTTGTAAGTATAAATACCCCTTCCATCCTTGGAAGGGGTGGAGCTTTTCAATCTAACCTTACATTTTTAGTGAAGCAAGTCTCTACCAAAAAAACTCCATCTCTCTACTTTCTCTCTCTAAAATGTCTAACATGTATTTTGATCATCCAAGACCACCCGAATCATCATAATACAATATATTACGATCCTACAAATGGTACCAGAGCCATGGTTGTGTTTTGATGATTTATGTTGGTTTTCGATATATGTTTCAAGCTGTTTTGGTACTATATTTGTTGGTCGAAAACATTTTTTTCCGTCTATTAATTTGGTCTAAAACATTGTTTAACAGTTTGTGTGTATTCTTGTTTTGTTAAAAAAAAATGTCATATTTGTCCATTCTTGTATACACATCTGTTTTTGGGTCATATGTCCATAACAATATCCTTGTGACTTGTTTCTTTGTGTACCATTTATGTGAAATATATCAATGGTCAAACTGGTCGATTCTTGTGGTCAAACTGGTAAAAAGATAACAATTTAATGCTGTTTTTCTGAGTGTCAATGAATATGGTCATACTTTTGAAGTCAAAATGGGTCGAAAAGGTTGCATCTTTTGATATTTTTCTGGGTTATGTATGAATATGGTCGGAAACATCGCCGAAAATTATAAAATGGTCAAATCGTGTTGTTTTTCTTGCTTGCGACTTATCAACTGAAAAAAAGAATTAGCGACTTGCCATGAGTCTTTACTCATGGTAGCGACTTGGCAAGTAGCGACTTGGCAAGTAGCGACTTGGCAAGTAGCGACTTGACAAGTAGCAACTTGCCGTAGCGACTTGTTGCAAGAACTACTTAACAGAAAAGAAATAAGAAGAAGATGAAAAAGAGTATAACTATGACCACAAAACCATAACATCAAGACACCAATGACCTCAGTTTTAGTCGTGTCAAGAATGAAGATCATCAAGACCATCATGGGTCTAATGACACGAAAGGTTCACATCACAGATCCAGAGATAAAATGAAAACCGAAAAGAATATTTTTGATCTCAGAACTAGGTTGTGTTTCCTTGTGTCAAGTCTACACCTTTGAAGGCTTTCACACAACCTCATCATCACAAATCTCAAGCACCAAGACTCTAATGAAAAACCAAACCATAAAACTCAAAACTCATCAAATATACTAATATCTTAATGATCTCAGCCTTGTGGTTTATCGAATCTCTCATGAAATCTCAAAGTTCCTTTTAGATCTATACCCACAATATCATCATCGATCTATTCGAATAGATGCCTTGCCTCATTTTTTTTCCGAATCTCACTTTGAAAGAACTTAAACAACTTGTGATTAAGTCTCGTTAAAGATTCGTTTCAAAAGACTTATTGAAAAATTAAGCTAACTAAATATTCATTTGTTACGAATCTGTCTTTTCTAAGACACCTCTTGATAATATTCGAATCAAATAGTTAGATGAAAAACATTTTGAGGTTTAACATCTTATTGTGATTCAAGGTTGTGATTAAAGATTAACCAAAAACGAAAATCATCTCAGTATTATTTCTTCGTGTCTTTCAAAGTTATATCATGACTCAAAGGTCAGCATTTACGAGAAGTAATTCATCATCGATTTTAAACGTGTAACAGTATCCTAACATCAAGTTAAAAGGAAAAATAACAAATATGTTACCTCAAAGTCTCTCATTCGTTCAAACAATAAAAACAAATCATATTCATAATACCAACCTTGAACCTCAGTTTGGTCTCATAACCAAATCAGAGCCTCAAGCCATCCCTGTGGCGAGGTCAACAATGAATAATGGTTGCATGATCGTGTCTGAACAAGAATCTCGTCATGGTATCAAGAGAAATAATCCGGATTTGGATGTTTGAAGGTGAGATGAATCGGATATAGTGAAAGAAATTTAGATTTGGTGGGAGTATTTTTCTGAGAAGGAGGCGTACAAATAAGTAATAAGGGTTTGAAGATGAGATAATTTTTAGGAGGGGGCGGATGATTAATGAGATTAGGGTTTCTAAGTGAGAAGAATTAGGGCAAGTGTAGTGTTTGTGTGTCTTTTATACCCGAAGAATTAGGGAATATGATTGAGATGGGCCGATGGTTATTAGAAATCTGATATATTGATTATTTTTGTGGGCCGAGTGTTTTATGGAGTATGTGGGCTGTGTGGTGTTGTATTTGATGTAATTAACATGGGCCGGATAATTGATTGTGTGATATTTTCAGATTGGACCAATTATGTTAAACGTGGGATGTGCAAATTATTTGGTCTTATGAACATTTATGTTATCCTAATTTTGGCTTCTCAAAATGTGGGATACATATGATTTGATATTTTAAGTGGTACAACCGTGCACGTTCATGACCATTGTGTACAAATGATCTAAGGATTTCGCGCATGGATATTGTGATTTTACATGAGATTGGGTAATGAAAGGTTTATGAGATTTGGATGATTAAGAGATTCGTTAAAGAGTTTTGATGATGATGAGATTATGAGAGTTATCGAAGTAATTTGATGATGAGACTCATTGTGCTTTGGTGTATACATCTTCACAAAATACACTATTTTCTCGGCTTGAAGTGTTTATTGAACCAAGTTGACTACAAGGTTATTTATGTTCGGTATTTCTTATTTGGCTTTGAAGTGAAGTTTTCCGGGCACGTTTACTTATTTCGTCTTCTTTCTTTCTACCCTTCCGCGAAGATGACTTGTTTGGGCATTTATAGAGTGTGATAAAGACTTGGCTATTTAGGTACGGTTGTGATTCTTTCTCGGTTTACCCACAACGTAACTATCACTTTGGTGTCTCACGCAGTTGAGGATACGTCAAGAGGCTTTGTACATTGGGTACACCGTTTCTTCTTCACAAGGATTAGTACAAGTTTAAGTAACAAATATGGGGAAGTTCACTTCATGATCAAGTGTGACATATCGGGTTTACTTCTCCAAGTGGTCACAACAACAGCCGACAGAATGCGTGAATGATGTGTTTACCAAAGTGTTTATTGGATGGTTGATGATATTGTTGATGTTGAATAATGAACCGTTGATGAACCGCTGCATGTTCCCCTAAAACAAATATTCACCGAAACCAAAGTTGTCATAACACATTCAAGCTGACATTGTTTACGGTCTTGTCTTGATTTTGTAAAATCCCGCGAAAGAATCTATTTCTCGGTTTAAATCATAGACTTGTAAAATCCCGTGACAATGGAAACATCCGGGTAATAGTAAAGTGCATTTCCGGATCTATCTTATGGTTTATTCTTGGTTTTGTAAAATCCCGCAAAAGAAACTATTTCTCGGTTTAAACCATAGAGTTGTAAAATCCCGTAATGATGGAGCCATCTTGGAGAAGAGAAAGTGTAATTCTGGATCTTCCTTGATGCTCGTGCTACGGTTTCTGCTTCGAAGAAGGGATAAAATGGTGTATTTCATGAATTGGATGTGTGTTTGGATTTTCGTCATGATAGTTTGGTTATTACATGGTTTTACGGGGTATGTGCTTTTAACCATGGTCGGGATGAATACCATTATCAGAGTTCATTTAAAACGTCAAATGAGGCTAGATTTGAGCTTTAAACCAGAAGATGTGACAACGGGGTTAATTTGCTATTATTTATTTGGGGTTGAAGTGAAATATCACGAGTAAGTGTACTTAGTACTGAAGGTATCGGGGATGGTTGGATGAAGATTCTTCATGATCCTTGTTCGAGCTTCTTATCAAAAAACGAAGACTTGGAAATCTAGTTATTGTTGGGTGTCTTTTACCTTTTCTTTTACCACTTAGGGGAATTGGGCTCTTACCACCACAAAATAACTATCACTTTAAGGAGTTACGTTGTAGTGCTCAATGTCACATTCAATTGTCGATTTTCAAGAGGTGATGTACGTCTTATACTTGATGGTTGGTTGGATGAAGAGTATAAAGTACTTAGAGATTCAATGGAGGATGAAGTCTCGACACCGCTCTTTGTTACATATGTGCAAGTTTAAGTCACGAGTTCGGGTTGTTTTACTTCAGAGTCAAATTCATCATATTGGGTTTTCTCCATCAGCTGTCACGACAAATAGCCTATTGAATGATAATGGTGATGATTACATGTTTTGCTAAGAGAGCTGAAAAGAGAGAGATTATGACGCATGAACACAAATTCATGTCTCGTACTCTAAAGAAAAGAAAAGTGTAATGCGTTTGGTGGCTTTATCTTCAAAAGAAGAGAACTCTTCTTATGACGTATGAACACAACAGTTCATGCCTCATTCCTCAAAGAAAATAAATGTGTACGCTTCAGTGCGCATTATCTTCTGAAGAAGAGAAATCTTCTCACTAATGACCATTCTCATCAACATGCTTCATGCTTTTTCCATGCGCTTCAGTCATCAAGTGAACCGGGCTACTGTTGATTGTTTTTCTTATTCCACTTGCTCAACCATAATGACGATGGCGACATCATGTGCTAATTTTGCGAGGGAGAAGTGTGAATAGACTACATTTGTTGAAGATATTCACTTGTTTAATCAAGAATGGCATCTCCGTATGCAATTCTTGAGGGGGAGAAGAAGTATGATAACTCTGCATGGTTGATTGATTTTTGAGAATAAATGGTCAAACTGCTCCTAACTCATGTAAGAACCGAGCTTCTTCTTATCGGGTCATCTTTACATGGAGTTTTCTTCTAAGAGTCGTTGGTTAACATCTTCACACGGGCTGATTAGTTTAATGACAAAGTGCTTCCGGCTTGGGTGATTTCTTTAATGAACATCTTTCTGTTCTTGTTTGATTGGGAGGGATTTGAGTTAAGGGGATTTGCTATTTGTATGTTAACGGGAATGCATTTGGTGAGTTGAAGATGTTGACTTTATAATCCCCAACTAGACAATCTTGAAGAAGGTCGAGTCTACAGTCGGTTCTACATTTTCTGCTATATGTTAGAAGACTAAAAGACGAGTTGCATTTGATTATCAAAAGACTTCTTCTTATTATGGGCATTTATTAAAAGATTGTTGGTTTAGGGGAGAGCACTAATTGGGGGAGAGTGAAATGTCAAGATTCAATCCCCAATTAGACATGCTCATATTCTTCAGCAAGTTGATTCCCACAAGAGTTCAATTGTTCTTCTCAACAGATTTCTAGTATTTGGGCTTACAAAGTGTTGCTGATTCTGAAGTGTCAAAACCAGCAAGGGGGAAGGAGACACGATCAAAGCGAGTAAACTTGATGAACTTAATACTTCTAAGTAACTGAAGATATCCTGGGAAGACAAATTTTATTACATGAGAGAAACTCAAGGTTTGACTCATGGCGAGTAAACTTGATGAACTTAATTCTTCTAAGTGATTGAAGATATCCCGGGAAGACAAATGTCATGACCGCAGAGAAACTCAAGGTTTACTCATCAAGGCGTTTAGTGTTCTTATTCTAACTATGTAGGGGAAGAGATGTAAGAGTTATTTTCAAGATGAAAGAGGTACACAAGTGTGTGATGATTTCGATGTTATCGCAATCATCAAGGGAGAGATAATTGTGTACATTGGGGCGCCAGTGTTTCACTTGAGTGCTTAATCGCTGATTCAGAGATATAATCACTTATTCGAGTTGACATCCCAGAGATTGTCATCCGCCAGAGATAATCGCTGATTCGCCTGCTTCTTTAATGTTATCGGTTATTCTCTTTGGGCATTCGGTGTATTTCGGTTCTTGAGCTTTATACACTTTCTTTAGGGGATAGAAAAGTATACATTGGGGTTATTCTTTGGCTATTGGACTTAATCGCTACTGATGGTATAAGTTTCTTTGTCTTGGTATGTGTATTCGGTTCGTGAGCCTAGTCTAAGAGACTAACGCATCAATTCATCTACTTGGGGAAGTGGTCTCTTGACAACTTTTTGGTATGGATTGCTTCGGATTCTTGATGGAATGAAATTTGAGAAGAGTTATTTATAATGTGGGATGATATTTCTGTTGTTGTTCTTCTTGATGATATAACCCCGAATGGAGAATCTCGATTATCGTTCTTAAAAGGAGCAGCGGTATTTATGCTAATGGTGTGCTTCTTGCAGGTACTGGCTAAGGCAAGCTTGAAATAGAGCTTCAAATCGCTCATCTAATGGATTCTCGGTTTGGGGAAGCCGCCAAAGTCTCTCTTTTCAAAGGCTCATGTTTTATCTTCTATTCGAGCCTCGAAGCTTTGGTGGTGAAGTTTAAGAGATGACGAATTCTATCTTCTACAATGTCGCTCGATATCTTTCTTATCTCTGCATCGTATCATCATCTTTCTTAAACTATATCATCTATTCTATCTTTGTAAATATTTTTTTCAAAAAACAAAATACAAAATTATAAAACCTACAAAAAGAAAATAGAAAAATATAAAACTTTCAAAAACCCATAAAAATTAGAAAATTTAAAAATACCAAAAATATTGTTTTTCAAAGACATGTCTTCTAGTATCGATAACATATGCGGTCTTAGAAATGTCATTCAATAATGGCACGGGACCATAGATGAAGTTCGAGCAGAATGTGTAAATATTCTTTTCTAAACATGTCTCAAAATATGGCTTACAGTTATTTCAGACTGTAACTCGTGCTTAAACTATGGCTTGCTATTATTTCTGATAGCAACCCGTTCTTCAAGAAAGGAAAGTGTTGCGCTAAACCAATTTGTCAAATATTTCATGCACTTATCCTAAAAACTATTTGAGGAAAGTATGTCGAAGGACTGCTGTTCCTATACAAATGTTTTTCCGTCTAAAATTCTTCAGAAAAATATTTGTTTTAACAAAATGGTGGAAAATGAGTTGCTTGAAAAACAATCAGTTTCAAAGTTTTTATTAAATTTGCAAACTCAATCAATGACTTCAGCGCTTTTAAACTTTTCAGAAAATGAGTCATTGATTGAGGGGGAGAATGTTTTCAAATTTATATCATCTAAACGAGCTTATCTAATTATCCTAATATGCTTAATTAAAAATGATGTTAACCTATGTTGAAGGACTAGGTGCCTAGGATATGATTGTTAGTATTAGATGATTAGAGTTTGATAAACACATTATTCCCATACATTTGAATGATCTGATTGATATGTTGAATTGACTTTTATTAGTCGATTGATGTTTGGGTGATGTCGACCACCATATATCTGTATGTGTGTTCATTAAAGTATGCAGGTATTTTGGTATATAAAAATGTTCCCGATCCGGATCCCACAATTGAAGATGATTGGATGCCGAACGGAAAGGGTAACTATATCTTGGGTTGACAACTGAAGAAACGGAGTATAATTGGACTTCTATGGAGTGTTGGCATGGAAAAATGCAACGTAAGAGGTCTCATTGCATCAGCAGATGGTTTTCTTCTAAGTGATTGAAGAAACGGAGCTTAATTTGACCTCGGTTGGCATTAAAATGCAACGTAAGAAGTCTCATTGCATCAGCAGACGATTTTTCTTCCAAGTCCTACAAAGAACAACATAAGCTTCTCAACCACCTAACGTATCTTTGTGCGGGATACCATTTTTAAACAATTTTAAAAAATTTGAATAAATTGTTTTGAAAATTAATTGGACTAAATTTTGAAAATCACCGGACTTCATTTTATCAAAAATATAAGTCACTCAATCATCGACTACGGTCATCGATTGAGGGGGAGAGTGATTTAAAATAAATTATTTTCAAACAATATTTCTTCATAAAAGTCTGTTTGTACGTTAAAATGTGGTGATCTAAAGATTTAATGTTATGTCATGGTATGATTTTCTTTAAAACTCAAAGATCTGATGAAATTTTTTCTGTTCTTGTTTGATTGTGAAATTATTTTATTTTACTAAAAGATCTCTTAAAACAATCATACCTGACACTAACAATCTTTAATGTCTTAAAATGGTCCTTATCTGTCATTTTTCAAAATCAAATCTTGCCACGTCTTTCCCTAAAATTTTCTAAATGATTCAAATCAATTGGGATCACAAATCTCAAAAGGTTTGAAATTTTTGATCGGGGGAGAGATAGTGATTTAAATCTCAAATCTATTTTAATGGAATTGGTTTTAGTCATTTATAGGCACTCCTGCCTCCATGTGCCAAACGATTTCAAATACACAATGCACATGTTGAGGAGGAGGATTTATCCAAAAACAAGATGAGCTTTTAAATCAGGCACATATTCTCCCATGTCCTATAAACCTTATTAAATCACTTGGGATCCAAAATCTCAAAGAGTTTGATATTTTTGATCGGGAGAGAATCTGTGACTTAATAATGAAATTTGATAAAAGGTGATCGTTTTGAATAAAAAGTGCAAGTTCTCTCTAATATGTGCAAAACTCTTTCGTATAACGATGCACATATTGAGGGGGAGCGAATGGTTTATATTGGCTTCTGTAATCGTGGATGTACTTCAAAAAAACTCTTACCTCTATGTGATAAAATGATTTCAAATATCCTATGCACATATTGAGGGAGAGAATTTACCAAAGAAAATCAAAAGGCTTTTTCTAAGGAAATTGTGATCAAGAAATTATTTAAAAGAAATTATTTCAAAGAACTCTTGCCTCCATGTGCCAAACAATTTCAATATCATATGCACATGTTGAGGGGGAGCATTTCTAAAATGATCAAAACAATTAAGGTACAAAATGTTTTGATTTTATATCACAAGTACCTTGATTGATTTTCCAAATGATTTTTCAATTGGTTTCGAGAAGGAAAGAACAATACCAAAAGACCGACCAATTTATTTTATGCATGGTGTTATAAGGATGGTTAGGTTAGGTATTCGTTCCCACGATCCCACCAGAGCCGGAGGGATCTACCCAGGGACAATCCATTAGATAGTGTAGAGTCCTTAGGTATGATGAAAAAAGGAGAAAAGTGAGATATGGAAAGAGTGCGGACTGAGACAGAGCTAGTACTGGAATAAACCCAACAAGGTTCTAGTTATGAAGTCTCGGTAAGCACTGAAGGGGTTGAAGAATGAAAAAGAAATGAATATGAAAAGGGTGAAAAGAAATAGCCCTTCATTTATTCAACCTTAGGGCGTGAACCGGGTTCAATACATATGCTACTGGTGTTTACTAAGGTAACACTGTATTGAGGACAAGACGTCATGGACCCAAAGGACGCCGCACTAAACTTCCCAAGCTACTCAAGTTCCTCTTAAGAGGGCTTGTTTCATTCTCACGGGGAACCGACATAATCTATCGACTTTCTCTTAGAGATTGTTGATATTGAAGAAGGAGACCCTCTCCCTAGTCTCCGGCATAGGAACCAAATATGCACGATTGAGTCTAGAGCCAAGAGATCATCCACAATATCTCGTTAGGACACAAAATTAATGATGACTTGCTGTTTCACACAATGTGGAAAGTAAGTATATATTGAGAGTCCTACGCATTATCCTTGTGGTATTGCCAGAACATCCGAGTGATATGTAAAAAAATTCACGATGAAGATGGAAATCCTTCTAGAGCCAACATCAAACGAGCTCTTGGTGGGTGACATGTGAGATCTTTTCTAAACATCAAGCTTGTGACAACTGGATAGAAACAATGGGGAGATTCATTCTTGAATCAACCTTGGTCCAGGAAAGGAATTGACGAATACTTTTGGAAAAACCGTTCGATGTGCAAATCTTCTTTTTCTCTAGCACATCGAATGTGTATTCATATTTCATATTCAAAAGTATCTCGATTGAAAAAAATGCTTTTGGAAAACCGCTCGATGTGCAAATTTCTTCTTTTCTCTTGCACATCGAATGTGTATTCTTTTTCAAATACAAAAGTATTTTTGATTGAAAATTGATCTTTCTTATAAAACCTTCGTCGTATTGCAAAACTTTTTCTTCTAAGCAATACGCGATTGTTTTTCAAATCATTTTTCATCAATCTGTGAATCTCAATTTGGTTCACTCACTTCGTTGTCTTCTTTGAGACGCTCCGTTTGAGAACGCTAGAGCAAATTGCGAAACCCTCGTCAAGGAATTCTACCGATCCGCCGGGCGGTACTTGTACCGATCAACGGGAACCGTGGGCGTGTACCTCAATTCAACGAAAGTGATCAAAGACACTTTCGTGTGTTTTATTTCTAATTGTTGTTTGCGGTACATTTGGACTGGTTGTAATGATCGAATTGAGGAGTCAATCCAAAGCCGCATGCTCACAACATCCACACTTAATTAAAGAAATCATGACTGGTGCATATCTACATAACTTGGTTCTCGATATTTTATACTATGCTTCGCTACGCCTGCTACAAATATCATGAACCAAAAGCTTCGCTACTCGATGGAAAGATGTCATGATCCAGAAAGTGTGAGCATGTCGGTCCATAAGTCACAACTTCACATGATGGAAACACAACTATGGATGATCCAGAGAGATTTACTGTGGCTGATGATCTCAATGAAAGCTCAAAGATCATAAAAAATATGGATCAGTAAAAGGCCTCCACTGAAAGTACAAAACTATGCGGACTTTGAGGTATCACTGCTAAAGCACAAGATTGCGGAATTGAAGAATTGAAGTCTACGATCTCAAGAACAAAGTCAAGAATAGAATGCTATGATGCAAAATGTATTTCATGGGGTGACCTCCCTTAGGGGAGGATTGTTAGGAATTGGAATTTCCATATTAAAGTGTCGGTCACCCCAATTATTGTCTAGCATAAGTTAGCTCGTAGACTTGTAGTTATTTACGTTATCTAGTAGTTAATTAGTTAGTCAGTAGCGTAGAATAGTTTAGAGTAACACCGTGGAGGAAGAACGGGTCTTTACCCATCAGACGATCCACAACCGGCGGAGGACGTATATGTTGTAAGTATAAATACCCCTTCCATCCTTGGAAGGGGTGGAGCTTTTCAATCTAACCTTACATTTTTAGTGAAGCAAGTCTCTAGCAATAAAACTCCCTCTCTCTACTTTCTCTCTCTAAAATGTCTAACATGTATTTTGATCATCCAAGACCACCCGAATCGTTATAAAACAATAATATAACGATCCTACAAAGGGTTACACAATTTTTTTTATAACACTAGCAGCTAAAAACATCACATGCTCCAATGTACAACAATCCTTCATACCTGCAAATCACAAACATAAACCAAACACAGAGAAGAGTATTAATGTTAGCAGTGGTTAGCAAAACATATAAGTGGTTCCATATACTTAGCAGTGGTAGCCAATGTGCTAAAGGCTAAGTCAATATGGTCAACTTTCAGTATTAATTCATTGTCAAAGTCAAAAGACCTCATTAACTCCTCAACCACTTAAAACCTTCTCCTCATTTACTCACTAATATCAATTTGTCTGCCTATAAAAGAATCCCTAGTCCCAAATAACACACACATCAATTTATCCAAAACCCTAATTCCTCAAAAATCACAATCAACAACAATCAGCATGTGGAATCAACCAGAGGTCATCGATCTAACATACTCCTCCTCCTCATCATCATCATCATCAAGTGATGATTCTAACCCATGGCGTCTGTACCTTCCTCCACAAGAACCACGACCTAGAAAGTCCCCATTTCTTCCGTCATCTAAAGATGATAGTGTGGTTGATCCTAGTGAGTCATCTAGGGGTTCAGATGATTTTACTGAGCGCCTAGAGCCAACCTTCAATAGATTGGTGAGAGATGAAGCAGAGAGAGCACAACCTTCACCATCTCGACCCCAACCAAGGCCACGTGCTAGAAATCCACCACTCCCAAAGAACAGAGAGGTGGTGATTGGTCTTCCTACTCCAGGAGCTGGTTCTTCAACTCATGGAAAGAAGGGAAAGGGCAAGGGTGCAGAGGTGAAGGGAAAGGTAAAAGGGAAGATGGAGTAGTTGCTTTATGGTGGAACGAGTAGATGGAACAACTGAAGATTTTTCATATCACAAAAGCAGCCATCCTCATTTTCATCAATCCATCTTTCCTTTTGCATTTGTAGCTTCTTCTTAGTGCAGAATATGTACTACTCCCAACTTCTGTAATAGATGATAGGAATGATCTTTTGTGTCATTTGAAGTTAATTATCTGCTGTACATTGTGTCTTGACTTAATGAACAACTTCTTAATGTACTTCTTTTGCATCAGTGATTAACTTCCATTGGTCTGCAAAATGGTTAGTGGGAACACAAAGCAACACACAGTGGTTTGAACATAACTATCAGTGGTTAGAAACAAAAATAGCAATACTAAGATTACATAATAACAGTCCAATACTTATACAAACTTTTACAAAACAAGTTGAGATTTAGAGATTAATCATTCTAATACTAACAACAAGGATGCGAAATCTCCCACATCAAAAGCTTTAGTGAGAAGATCAACAACATTGAAATCAATATGGATTTTTACCATTTGAATCAACCTTTTCGCATTACAATCTCTAATAAAATGATGCCTTATCTCAATATGTTTAGTTCTAGAATGTAAAACAGTATTTTTAATGATGCAAATTGTACTATTATTATCAATGTAAATCTTAGTATGCATAAAGTTAACACCCAAAATCCAACAATTGATTCTGAATCCAAAGAACTTGACCACAACAAACCACTACATATTCACTTTAGTTATAGAATTTGCCACAATAGTTTGCTTTTTACTTGCCATGAAATTAGTCGCTTCCCAAAACCGACATCCTCAGTCAAATGTAGATTTCCTATCCAAACTAGCACCAAAGATAATCACTATCGTAGATAGGCCACCAAATCAAAATGGGAATCCTTAGAATACCAAAGGCCCAGTTTAGGATGACCTTTAAGGTATCTAAAGATTCTTTTAACAACATTCATGTGTGAGGTATTGGGTGTAACTTGAAATCTTGCACACACACATACTGAAAACATAGTATCTGGCCTAGATGCAGTGAGATACATCAAAGATCCAATCATGGACCTGTACAACTTCAAATCTACTTTGGGACTTCCATCATGCGGTAGCGAGGTTTCGACAGTCTCCATAGGTGTACTAGCACTCTTTACATCCCGAAACCCAAACTTCTTCAAAACAGCTGCTACATACTTGTCTTGACTAATGAAGATACCATCACCCTTCCTCTGTTGAACTCAGCCCCAAAAAGAAAGTGAGTTCTCCTATAGAACTCATTTGAAACTTATCATGCATAAGTTTCTCAAATTCTGTGCATAGCTCCTTATTAGTTGAGCCAAAGATGATGTCATCTACATAAACCTGAAGCAATAGAATATCATCTTTGTGCTTCCTAATGAACAAAGTTTTATTAATCAACCCTCTTTTAAATCCATTGTCCATCAAATAAGTAGACAGGCACTCATACCATGCCCTAGGAGCTTGATGCAACCCATACATAGCCTTCCTCATCCTGTAAACCTTGTCAGGATGATCGGGATCTTCAAAACCAGGAGGTTGACAAACATAAACCTCCTCATCAATTGTGCCATATAAAAATGCACTTTTAACATCCATCTGATACACAACAAAATTCTTGAATGAAGCATAAGCTAAAAATAATCTAATAGCCTCAATTCTTGCAACTGGAGCAAATACTTGATCATAATCCAAACCTTCAGTTTGTGTGTATCCTTGAGTAACCAACCTTGATTTGTTTCTTACCACAATTCCTCTTTCATCTCTCTTATTTTTGAATACCCATTTTGTCCCAATTGCCCTCTTACCATTAGGAAGATCAACCAATGTCCAAACCTCTTGTAGTTTGAACTGAAGAAGCTCCTCTTGCATTGATTCCACCCATCCTTCTTCTGATAAAGCTTCTTCCACTCTTTTGGGCTCTTTTTGAGACAGAAAACAAGCAAAGAGGCAATTTTGTAGATCTTTATGACTATTTCTTTTGTGAAGTGATATTGCAAAGAAACCTTGCTCAGGAAAGGTTTAAGTGTTCTTAACCTTGCTTCTTGTTTGAACTAGAGTATTCAAATTCCCAAGTATTTGTTCCTTGGTATGAATCTTGTGAATCCTTGTAGTAGTGATTGGACTTTCATGAATGACTGTTTCCAAGTTAGTAAGATCAGCATTGAAGAAATCATCCATGTCTTCATCATCAGTAGGAGTATCAATTTATATCAAAGTAGGCATGGTAGGATCATGTGGATACTCCTCTTCACCAAATAATGGCTTTGCTGTTGGTCCAAATAAAGTACTATCACCATTACTACAGTAGGGTTTCACTTGAACGGGCAAAGGTGGTAGAAGTTGGCTTAGCGGTGCTTTTATTATTACTATCCGTGCTTTTGTTTGGCTTAGCGGTGCTTTCGAATGCCTTTTCTTTCTTTCAATTTCTTCTACCGACACTGAGTCATCTTTCAATAACTCATCCTTATCTTGATGATGATCGACCTTGCTTCCAAGATTCAATGCAAAGATCATCATGGGACCTTGCTTATCAATGATAGATGGGACGAACCGCTTTCAACTTTTCAACCAAATAGAACTCCTTTGGAGAATCAATAGCTTCCTTAGAAGTTGTTTCGTGAGAATCCTTTTTGTGTGTACTGCATTAACATTAGTGGAAGTTCCTACAATGATAGGCTCATAGATTTGGTTAGCGTATCAATGTTAAAACCGTCCACGGGTCCTTGGTCTCAACACTAGGAGTCTTTTCACTAAATTGAACATGTAGGTTCTCTTCAACAATTCTAGTCCTCCTATTGTACACTCTAAAAGCTTTACTATTAGAAGAATAGCCCAAAAAGTATCCATCATCGCCTTTTTTCTTGAAACTTGCCTAGGTTGTCTATGGTATTCAAGATAGTAACAGGACACCCAAAAGGTTTTAGGAATGCAATCATTTGCTTCCTATCATGTAATGACTCATAGGGGTCTTGTTATGAGGCTTTACTACCTTACTTCTATTCTGACACATAACATGCGATCAAGGCGTGCTTCACCCAAAAGGTAGTTGGTAACTTGGATTCGACAACATTGTCCTAGCGTGCCTCAATTAGTGTCCTATTTTTCCTTTTAGCTACACCATTTTGTTGTGGTGTTCTAGCAACACTAAACTGTCTTTCTTTACCCTTAACTACACAGGCGATTCATCACTTCATTCTTAAACTCGCCCATTATCACATCTGATTACCTTAACCTTATGATTTACTAGATTTTCTATCTTAGTAATGAAACTTTTGAGGATCTCACTAGTCTCACTCTTAGCAGACAAAAAGTATACCCAAGAGAATCTACTATAATAATCAGTGATAACTAGGCAATACTGCTTATTAAGGGTGTGCACGGTCCAAAAAATGGACCGGACCGAAAACCGATTTCGGCATAAACCTTAGACCGAGACCGGACCGAATGTGGTCGGTCCGGTGTCGGTCCGGTCGGTCCTTCGGTCGGTCCGGTCCAAATTAGTTCAAATTTGTCGGTTTTGGTCCGGACCGGACCGAGGACCGAATTAGTCCAAATGCCAAGACCGCGGACCGGACCGAATGTGGTCGGTCCGACGGTCGGTCCGGTCCGTTCGGGTTGTATGCTCACCCTTACTGCTTATGGTTCAAACTTTTAACAAAAGTAGGTCCAAATAAGTCCATATGAAGCATAAACAGTAGTTGTGTGATGGTGTTAACAGTTTTGGTCTTACAAGAAGCTCTATGTTGTTTTCTTTTTTGACAAGCCACACACAGTTCCTTACACTCAAAAACCTTAGAAGGTAACCCTCTCACTAAGTTGCTTTTTACCAGTTTATTGATTGTTTTGAAATTTAGGTGACCTAGCCTTCTATGCCATAACTTTGACTCATCTACTGATGCCTTAGCGAACAAACAGGTTAAGGACCTATTAGGAATTACATCTTTAAGATCAAAACAATATATGTTTTCCTTCCTAGGTACCCTTAACTGTATATACTTCTCATCGGCATCTTAAAATCCGGATGAGTACACCACACACTCAGCCACCAAAAGTACCCAGTTTTTCTTATCACACATTTGAAACAGTGTAAATTATACTTAAGTCCATACCGATAGACCTTTTCAAAGTCTAAATTCCTGTTAGATTGTGCCTCTGCCAAGTATCTTTCCTCCATTTGGATAATTTCCAAATGCCACATATCCTCCATCAAAAGCTTCAAAATCCTCCAGGTTGCTCCCATCCCAAGTCATGTGCCCAGAGCAACCACTATCAAATACTCCTTTATCTTTTAACTCATCTTGTAGATTGCCCTGCACATGAACTTAAACAAATTAGTTCCTTTTGTGGACCCAAGCCAATCTTGACTTGGGTCGCCTTGTCATCAACACAATCAAATTTATTTAGGTCCATTGATCCACAGTTGACATGATGTAAAACCTTGGTCTTAGGCTTCTATTGCCAACTAGCTGAGGCCTTAACAGCATAAAAATGATTTACAACCACTGTGTCAGTTATCACCTTTGTAATTTTTAAAACTTCTTTTGTATCAATGGTGATATTTTGCTTAGCAGTGCTGTAAGGTCACTAGATTTACAACACAAGCTTAATAGAAAGATAGAGAGGCGATTGAACAAGAAATCAAACACAAACACACGATATAAAGACACGGTTATGCATAGAGTGTAGTGAAAGAAATAACTTGAACAACCAACCTTCAAATGAAGGTTTACAAGGGGTATTAATAGGAGGGAAGCTAGGGCAACACTCCTAGTTCCCATCCTTACCTTATTGGACATGGGCCTAAGCTCATGGGCCTTCTACATAAGCTTAAGGCTAATAACAAACATAAAGGCCATAATTAAGCTACCTATTACATATTAATTACTAACACTTGATTATGGTTTAGGAGTGATTCCAACAATCTCCCCCTCAAAGTGTTGGTGATGAAAAACGGTGAAGGCGTTGATGTAATAGTAGCTTTGACGTCTTATGACATTCTTCTTTCTTGTGAGATGAATTGCCTTGATTCGAACCATCTCCAGGTGTAGCGAGATAGTTTTCTTTGAACAGTTATGCTTTGACGTCATATTTAACTTTGTTCTTTGATCTTTGTTCTTTGTGATGAAAGTGATGGTATGTTGTTATGCTGCATCAAGTGCCTCAGTGTTCGCCATTTGCTCCGGTGTCTCCCGTCTTATTCTTCAACATGCTTTCACACGCTCTTTTGGCGTTGGAAATCGATCTTGATGAAGTTCTTTAAGTCTTTAACTTTGTAGATTCTTTGATTTGACGAAGAATCATTATTTCGTTGTGTTGCTTTTGATAGAACTTCCATTAGTGATGATGTTGGCGTGAGCATGAGAAGAGTGCATCGATCATTCCGCCGAGCTTCCATAAGAAGAAAACATATAAAAGCGGTTAGTAATAGCGGATTAGGCACTTACAAGTTTGAACTTCGAGAGTGTTAACAGCATAGTGTGAAAACACAACTCTAATTCTTCAAAGGCCATTTACGGATCGAGTCCCACAAGTGAGATAACACGATGAAAATACGAAGTACACCTCGATTGGGCGAGTCATTGAGGTACACCGAAGTATCACCTCACCGTAGACCGTTTGAGACCACTAAAGCCGCAATCCACGGGAGTTGCCTTGCAGGCGACTTCTTTGAGGCGGGTGTTTGATGTTGACCACGGCGGGAGTTTCTATTCAATCACCGAGGATCACAAATGTGAACCTCTCATAAATGTTCTCGACAGATTGCTAAGATCTGTGAAGGACTCGATAATGTACCACCGAAATTCTTATTGTTGAATGTCAAGTGATGAAATGTCAAGTGTACCTAAGAGATCTTTTGATGAATCTCGTGGCTCTAGACTCAATAGTGCGTTTTGGTTTTCTTGGGCGGAGACTAGGGAGAGGGTCTCCTTCTTCAATACCAGCAATCTCTAAGAGAAAGCCGATAGTTTACGTAGGGTTCCTGTGAGAATGAAACAAGCTTATATTAAGAGAAACTTGAGTGGTTAAGAAGGTTTAGTGCATCGTCCTTGGGTCCATGGCGACTTTTAATCTTCAATACCGGTGTCATCTAGTGACATCCAGTAGCATATGAATTGAACCGGATTATGCGCCTAAGTTGAATAATTTGGAGGGCTATTTCTTTTCACCCTTTTATTTGCATTTCTTTTTAATTCTTCAACTCCTTCTTTCTCCGATTCTCATTTTCTCCTTTTATAATCATACCTAAGGACTTCTAAATACTAACTATTTGTGGTGTCATTGGGTAGATCCCTCATTTCTGGCGGATCATAGGACGGTTATTCCTAACCTTAGTCACCTTATAACTCCATGACTAACCTATGTTGCCATAAAACCATTTTGAAGAAAATCTCTCAACGGGTTTGTAAATGAAAACATGTTCGAACCACTGTGAGAGTTTTATCTTTTAGCAAATACTCCTCCACATGTGCTTTAGAGTTTAGGCAAATCGCAAAGTGAGGAAAAAGCTCTGCACTTTTGAATTGATCGACTCAAGATAGACATTCCCTGAGACACGGTTCGTTGGCATAGTTAAAGAGTTGCATTGTCAGCTTTTAGGTGACAACTAGCTCTAATAACTATCTTGAAGGTGTGGACAACCCCGAAAGGTTGTCAAACCGTCAAGGTTCATGTCTACCAAGAGTTTCTCGAATGGTACATTCTACTTGGACAAGTCCTTTTCGAGACACGTTTACATTACTAGCGAACTAGCTTGAAATTATTACCCGTCCCGGACAAGTCTTTTCGAGTTACTAACAGTTAAGTATCGTCAATTCGTTGGTTAAGTCTTTTGACACGAGAATTCAACTAGCAATACACAACATATTTCTTATCACATATTTTCTCCCTCTCAAAAATGGCATATAAAATGTTATTTTTGAAAAGTTTGAGAATAAATATGACCATTTCAGTGTTCGAGAAGAATGACCACTGTGAACAATTTGTGAACAAATATTTTAGTCAAGTACTCCCCCTCAACAAGTGATATAAACGGTTGAGGTTTTGAAAATCATAAGGAAAGTACTTGTTCTTTTGAGCAAAACCTTGAAAAGTGAAAGGTTTGATAGGTTTTACTCAAAAGTAAGAAGCTTTTTCTTCTTTTATAAGGATTGTGGCAGGCGAAGCCGCACTACGGGTCCTTTATTTACAAGTACGGGTTGTACACTGAAATGTGTGCACAAGCCATTGTGATAATAAATCATACATCTAAATTTATAATGAAAGAAGCGGTTCAAAGGGGTACCGGGTAGTCCAAAAATGTAGCCAGAGTGTGAATGGGCGTTGAAAGCCGATGGTGTTTCTCACGGGTCGACCACCAACATAGCTTTCCAATCTTACGGCCGATCATCCTTCTATACAACCGTTCATCAATCTTCGTGATGATCCTCTTCACATCCCTCCGATCCTGAGAATTCCATCGCTTAGGAGACCCGATCTTTTGGTGTATATCCTTCAATCGGTAAGCCAATCCGCCCCTAACCATCTTCAAAGTGTGATCTCCAAACTTATGAAGATCTCACGCACTCCATCAAGCAATTTCTTTGAAGTTCACTACGGTAACGACGCCCGAATGGTTTCCGATGAGTGTAAATTGTGAGCCGGTTGATGTCGGAAGATCAAGCCGCGGTGGAGTGAAGTTGACGGGTCGATAAGATTCAAGCCAACTGGAGATCTTCTACGTTCCTTGATGACTATCGCGTCGATGAAGATGAGCCGACTTGATGAATTCACATTGTACTTGATTGGAGAATTGTCTCATACGACCCGTACTTTGGCAAGGTACATGTCTTGATGTGGTTGATAGACAAATTCTCAAAGTCAGAGAATGCATAATCCCTTTCGTCTTGTCTTTTGACCACAACATTCTTGAGATAAGTGTAGTCCCATTTGGACGAAAAGATCAACGTGTTTGATGGCAACGATGTTTTTAGTACTGAACACCGCATGTTGAGACTTACGTACTGGCAGCCAGTAGTAGATTACGTCGGCGTTCCGCCAATGATGAATCCTGTGACATTGCATCTCGGTCGTATGCATCCACTTTGTTGGAGAACAAATGATTAGCTCTTTCCTTGATAGTATCTATGCAGTTTAGACCAGTCGAGGCTTGGGAATGGAAGTGTTAGAGATGTAGCGTATTTCCTTGAGCCATCGCCACCGTGTAGAAGAAATTCCAAGTCTTTGTTGAAGAAATATCTGAATGGGATCCTAGGCTGATCTAGTTGGCCGATCGTTGGTAGTGGTTTAGACCAGTCGGTGTAATAAGGAGGTTGTCCGCTTCGTAAAGTCGATGTTTGCTCGGGTTGAGCCAATCCATTTTGTTAGACATAGCTCGAGCAATGTTTTCACGGTGATATTCGACCTCCGATGGCACACTTTTCGATCTATCTTTCCATAATTGAAAAGCTTCATTCTTGATTCGCCGAACTCGATTTCGTCATTTTCTTTACTTTGAACTTTTCTTGCAGAATTTTAGCATGCTCCAAAGTATTACTGTCTACCGGATCTTGACCTTGGGGGGGAGTGGAAGTGACAAGTGTAAAAAACCATTCAAATTCCTCTGTTGTATCTTCATCTAGCCAGGATAGAGCGTCAGCCTTGGCTTCTTCCTCTGTTTCTTAGGCCTAGATGAGGGTTGGTTTCCGTACTTTGTCGGGAGAGGCGGGTTGTTGTTGGGGCTCATGGTATTCTTCATCGTCACCACCAGTATACTCAAAGTGGTCACCGGTTTTTGAGTCTCGGGTGGTGTCTCGAAATCTGAGGTTTATCAGCAGAAGAAGCGGGGAGGAGATTTTTGTTGGTCGAGTCTTTTGTGGTGGCATTATTGTGTCTTGAATCGAAGATGATTCACCTGACTTCTTTGTGCGTTTAGGCTCCTTATCCTTATCTTGATCTTTGTCTTCGTCGTCTCTTAAACGTTTGGGCCTTACGACCTCTTCTCTGAATGATGACTTGAGTTGGTATTCCAGCAATGCTTCAAACAGTTTAGCTTCATGGGAGGCCAAACGTTGAAGGCGTGTTGACTTTGCTACCAGCCGGTTTACTAATTCATCATCCGAGAAGATTGTAGTTTCAACTGGATTGATGCTCAAATTCATCGGAGTTGATTTCATGGCTTGCTTGGCTAAATGTAAGAGATTCGGATAAAGTTGTCTGGAATACATCTCCTCTGTCAGTTTCGGAATGACCTCCATTAAGAACTTGTGAGTGTATCCTTTTATCATCTCGTTCATGCTTCCTTGAAGATCATCCTTCATAAGCTCGTACATACTCCCTTTCAACTTGCATCTTGTCATTCTCATCATGAAGATATCGTTATCGATCGGCGAGGAAAGTCAACTTTCGTGGAGAATATCTTTCTTTCTAACTTTCGTTTGGCAGCGATTCGATTCTTAGATTGAGAGATCCAAGATGGAGTTGGCTTCTTCATTGATCTGGATGATGATTTGGTTGATTTCTTTGATGGTGGTGGTGAAGCGAGAAGAAGAATCGATGATGATGAGATGTGAGGAGACTCCGGGTCCTTTGGTGGCTCAGAAGTTTCTTCCTTTGATCGTATAGGACTATCTAGAAGAAACTTATCATACTCAACATCTTCTTCATTGCGGACTTAGCTTGTTCATCGGCTTTGGCTTTGGCTGCTGCTTCTTCATCAGCTTTTACCTTCTAACTTCTCTTCTGTTCTTCAAAAATCATACTCAAGAGTATCTTCGACGCGTGTCGTTGTTGTACCAAAGTGGTGGCACGGATCCTTATCGGGTTGATTAACCGCATCAAGACAGTGAAGGTTGAGTTGCACCACTTGACCCTCGGGGCCACCCCATTTGTTCTTTGCAAATTCTTTGCTTGCGTGTTGGAGTCTAAGGAATTTGAACTTCTTCTGTATGAAGTGTCCGTTGCTCTTCTTCTTCGTCTGAGCTTTCTTCATAAGGCACAAGTATCAGAGAGTCTTCCCTTTCCTTTGTCAGTGGTGGACTTGGAGGTTTAGCTGAATGAGGTGTTTCGGTTGCGATTAAGTAGAAAGTCTCTTCATCGATTCAGTAGCCTCCCCCTCGTCCATTAGCTTTCTCTGCGGTTCAGAGCTTAGATACGGGGAATAGGAGCACTTCCTTGGCGGGAACTGTCCCCTTTCGTGGAGGATTCCTCCTGGGAAACATCCTCTGACTCTCAGTGCTTGCAGCACTACCAGTGACATTATTGGATTCGTGACGTTATGATTCATTTATTTACAAGTTTGCACGCGTAAAAATTCAAAACGAATGTTTGATC